>CM052322.1:10021758-10382182 GCA_028455615.1 Lasioglossum zephyrum | reverse complement strand
TAGAAATTGCATTGAACAATGATTTATTGCATTTAAAGTATTAGATAAATCTACAATAAAACATATATTATCCTTTTTTTATTTATTTTTTTTATCCATATATAATCCTTTTTCGAAACTGTGTTCTTATTCGATCTTTTACGCTTTTCTATTAAATATGGTCGTGTGGTTCGTTCTTTTGTACAGTAGTGTATAAATTCACTGTGTACCTGGGATAGTGATGACGGCCCAGCGTCCTCCGTCAAGGATGTTCGCCAACGCTTCAAGATCCGGGTCGACATCTGATTTCTTCTCGGACCTGCGACGTCTGCCTAATCGTGGACCAAACCACATGCCGCCAGCAATGTCCTGCGTGGTGCGTTTGATGCACTTTCCATCGGTGCATGGTCCAAAATCGTTGCCCGATGTCCTTTCGCTCGCTACGTTGCTTGGCGATTCTCTTCCCACTGGTTCAATAGATTTTTGTATTATCAATTTCTCATCCTCTTTCCAATTACATCATTTTTTAATTAATATGACAAGAACATAGATGATTAATTATATTTTTAAAAAATTAATGTAATCGAAACATAAATAATTTGTTCAATATTATACTTCGTCCTCATCTTTCCAATTTTATTTTTAAGACATTAATTGTCATTCTTTAAAACATTGAAATAAATTCTCATTCTTTAGAATTTTATTTATATATATATAATCTACAATTTCATGTAAATGACTAAATTTTATATAGTTCAATATCAGTTTTCAATCTGGTTCCTCATTTTTCCAGGTACATTAAAAAAGAATAACTAACATTTATCTCGTTACATACGGAAAACCAGCAAATAAAATTTCAATTCTATTGTTCTTGTTAGAAACCGAAGCTAAAGAAAAAGTCTTTTCACTCTTTAATGATTCTAGAAGATTTCAAACGAAAACGAAGCCGCGACAAACGTATTAAATCGTTTATAAGAAGAAGGTTTATGGACAATATGGATTATAGACTGCGGATCTTTATGAGTTTATGGCATCTGAAAATGTTCCGAAAATGCTAGAATACAAGATTCAATAGAATTTAGTACCATTTTCATTTATTTCAGATGATACCGATTTTGGAGAAAACATTTACAATTTAGAAGTATAAAATATTACTTTATGAAGTTAAAACTGATGGGAAATGAAAAGGGGCTTATTGAAGAATGAAAAATAACAAAATAACATAAGCATCCATTTATTATAACAAAGAAACGTGTTCGTGAAAATAAATAAATAAAAGTTTACTAAATGAATAAATAAAGTTTTTAAAATAAATAAGAGTTCACTTGATTCCACTTTCTTAAAACTTGTCTAACAAAAATTGAAAATTGCATTAACATCCGCAGTCTGTTTATTTATAATAAAAAGAACGAGGTATACGTTCGACTCACCGTATTCGCTGGAGGTGCAGGAAGTAACGCACAGGAAGCAAACAATTGCGCGAACCGCGGCGACGTATAAAGGTGAGTTCGCACCGTGACCGATCATTGCTCGTGTTCGACTATACGTTATCGTCGACACTGCTCGCCGAATGATGTCGACAGAGCCGGGAACCTGGTGTTTTATAGGGGTGCGAACCACCCTCGAACGGGGGTTGCTTACGCGCGTCACTGTCCACCGTGCCTCGAGGACTATTTTTCTCCCTTTCTTTCCATTCATTTGATCACAGATACGCAAACATCGGGGCCAATCTCGCTCCCGCCTCGCACGGCGATTCGTCTCAATTTTCAGCTAAGATCCATGGTTCTCCATACCTAATGAGCCGGGGGATGCGTCTACTACGCCAGGAAATCGTGCCGAGATCCTGCAACCGCCCACGCAAACGCTGGTGGCCTTGCAAACCGGAAAAGCTTTCTTTTTGCGTCGCTCTATGTTTATTATGGTGGTTGCTTTCCGTTCTAAAAACGGATGCATCGCATAACCTTGCGAATAGGATGATATAGAGTTGCTGTGGGTCCTGAGGAAGCTTTAAGATAATTTAAAGTATAATTTAAAATAATAGATTGTGAAACAGTGAAAGACAGTAGTCGGTATATAATAATAACTTATTTGATACATTGAAAGCAATAAATAATATAAATGTAAGCAAATAAATAATAAAGCAATAAAAAGTAAACGTTTTCTTTTTATTTTAAAAATGTTTAATCAATAAGTTGATTTCACCAGAGTAGGATCAAATAATTTAGTTCAAAAATTGTTATTAATATTATTATATTTATAAAGTTATTAAATTATTAATTAAATAAAAATACTTCAGCCTTATTATATTTATTAGAGGATACAATTAAAAATTTCTATAAATCCTCTAAACTGGTGATCCCTAATGGAATCCGTTAAAAAAAGGGAGGTTTAAGGATGTCCGGCTTGCTATGGCGAGTAATTAGTAGCCAAGATTGAACTAGAAGGATGATCAATGATCTAAAGATCGAATGAAATAGATGAATGCATGGTCGATGACTTGCAGCGCCGGAAAATTGGAAAATCTAACTCGGTGAAACACCCTCGCGTTTTTCCCGGCCCCTGTCAACCGGAGCGAACACAGCGGGAGTTCCACGGGACAATCTGTTCTCGATTAAGCTTGTCAATTAACCATTTCAATTTCGGGATCGACGAGATCGAGATGGGACTAGTGGGAGCGTATAAAATCTCGACGCTTGCTCGCGATCCACGCATTTCGGCCTAACCGGTTGCCCAAACCTCTGAAAATTAGAATTGTGCACGGTCAAATAAAATTGCAGAAGATTAAGTTCTTTAAAAGATAATTAGAGCAATAAAATAAATTGGAATTATATTGATGTTATAATTATGTGGTATATAATTGAATAATTGGATAATAATTGAATATTAATAAATTTGAACAACCCAAAACAACGTAAAGGGGTTCAAGAAATTTAAGACAATTAAATACTGCGTATCATAAAGACAACATAAAATAGAATGGAATTATATCAACTGGAAACTGATTAAAATGGATCAGAATAAATTAGGAGGTTGTTTAAACGGTATAAATATGAAATAGATCGAAAGATGAAGAAAATGAAAAATACCATGACAACAAATTTAGCTGGAAGTAAAATTGAATGAAATAGATTAGGAGAAAACAAAAGTAACGAAATAAATGTATGAAAAATGAAAATGAAAGAGTCGTGGAAATAAAATTGAATAAACAGAATACCATTTGTAGAATTTATCGATCAAATTCTCTGATTGAAATTAGCTCTCGATAGTGGCTGGCAAGGATCACGCGAGCCATCAAAGTTCGACAACGGAAATCAACAGAAATAAATTAGAGAGGGAGTCGGCGCACTTCCGAGTTCTGAATATTTGTAAGACATTTAATTTCCTCCGACCGACAGAAGACATAATCTATCCTAGAGGGAAACAGTGTTGTTTACGGTTGCTTCGCAGCGTAAACCCAGTCCCGAAGAAGATTTGTGGCACTGTTACGAAACCTTGTATTTTCTTCGATGCTGTATTAACTCTTTCCACTAGAAAATTCATTTATTTATCTGTTATTTATTCTGCATAGATACATCTGAATTTCTTTAGTAATTTAGATCGACTATTTTCTATTTAAAAAGTGTATAAATTTTCCACTAATAATTTCAATATAGTGAAAATACCAAGTCTCTTTATAATAATAATTTTATATAATAATATATCTAAAAATATTAAAATGAACATGATACAACAGCAATTTTTTAATTCTTTAAAAATATATTTTGCATTTATCTACTCTACCTGTCTGCGTTCTTGTTTCTGTCGACTTCTTTCCATAATAATAATAGCCACATTGTCAACTGTACACTGATCAAAATCGTTAATTTTCCAAACTCTAAATATGTACATGGATTTCACATTTGTCCAATTGATCATGGACCCAAAAGGAGATTCTAATCACTGAACCACTTAGGACTGGTGCGTGTGCCGTCGGAAGTCATGTCAATTCTGATCTCATCAGACCATTGAATTTTGACGAACCCTCGCAGCTTACTTAGCGGCGATCTATCAGATCTTATCAATCCTCTGAACGAGATGAGACTATACGAGGATCCACAGATTAATTATTTGCATGTCCCAAAATATTGCACTGCTTTCAAAGAGGTTTTGTTAATGTAAACCAAGTCCCATTTTTTAGCTGTAAGGCTGAAATAAAGCAAATTATTATTATTATTATTATTATTAGCTCGCTTTCTTGTCTATCTGTTTGGTACAAATCTTGCAATTGATTTTAAACTAACTTCCTGTTAAGAGACTTGAAACTTTAAACATAGTTCAGAACTGGATAACAAGGCAATATTAAAAAAAAATTTTTTAACTGTTTCTAAAAAAAATTTATTCGGAATTAAAGCGTGCTCACCAATTGTGAGACCGACTGTATATCTCGTCTGATCGATTCCCCGAACGAGCACCGAGGAGAGAAGACAAATGCGAAACAAAAGCAAAATAAGTGGTCACGTGGGAACATTTTCGTGACACCGATAAGAGAACTCGGTCGCGCTGATGTTCACGGCTGCCTGACCGAAAAAAACCATGAAGCAGAGGTTTGTTTGCTTTGACGGGTATCGAAGGTCTAAGTACAACGAACTAAGTACGACTCGGCCACTTAGCCGGCTCGTGAAAAACTGGACCGTGCATGTGTCGACTGTGGACTCCGATCTCCTAATTGCTCTGTTCCCAACACTTCTGTTCGAGAACAACGTTTTAATAGAAGATGCGAGAACAATATATAATTAGTAGACAAAATTGTTTAAAATAAGTAGCAGTCAAAGGACAATCGTTGGAAGTAAATTTCAAATAAAACTCTTAAAGATAGTAGAGAGTTATTGACAGAAAAATTGAAAAATAATTTGGAGTGCAAAGGAAAAAGTTATTTTTCAAATGATCTATCTATTTAAGTTTATCGGTTCTGTCTTTAAAAAAGCGAAATTATTTTTGCACGAACATAATGGATCCTCGAGTGCAAAGAGTTAAAGTTAAACAATGTAGAGTTTAATAATCAAGCATTTCTTTCAACAATTTGTTGATGTTCCTCTAAAAGTGTTACAAAATTTTACCGAATGTCCATTCCTTCCTCGCTAATATATTAAATTACAGTCGTAGAATGTGAAATTGTGCAAATATTGTAAATAGAGGTTTTAAATTTTGGTTGGCTTACTGTTTAGGGCAACTTTTTCACACGAAAGCGACGATCTCTTCGCCTCTACCAAGAATAACCGTGATCCTCGGTTACCGAGGAGTGTTTATTGTTTATATCGTCGACACGGGGTTCCTAGGTGTTCTGCATTTCGTCAAACGAAGAGTTTACAAAGAGCCGGCCGTCGATTCACCTTCCCGTGTTTAACACCTTCTGACATGATAGCACGTGCCTCTTCTCTCCCTCGGCTCCCCTAACCTTTTACCCTAAACGATCCTCTTATTAATATACCGAATGGTTTATCCACAGCCGGACACCTAAACCATCTTCTTCAAAGTCAATAACTTACTCCGGTTTTTGCATAGAGATCAACAGTCTAATATTATTACACTGCGGGTGTTTATACATTTCCCAATTTTTCGCGTGCAAACTTCAACGTACCTTCAACTGAAAAAAGTCGAATTATTGTTAAAATTTACATTTTTATTTCTTCACGGATAAAAAACGTTCCTACCATAATCTCCATAATTATTCTATATCCCGGAAAGTTTGAGCTTTAATTAAAAAACAAAATCATCGCTCTATCTCCTATGGTGTGGCGTCTTGCCATCTTCAACGATTGTTAAAACATGTACAAACATTCATAATCTATTAATATTGAGTATCACTGTATTCAGCAAATTCTACAGAATCTTCTGCTGGAAAGGACAACTCAATATCTTTTATAATAACATCACAATATTTGTTCAAAGTTGAGAAATATGTTTCTCAAAAACTGTGCGTCTAGGGGAAAAATTAAGGGCAGATTCGAAATCAACTGAAAAAACTACAAGACTCACCCAGCAGTAATTGTTGAATAAAGTGTTGGACAGTGTTATAAGAGGAACATGGGTCAGCTTTATAGTCGGCGAGGAGAATACGAAGCTCCGAGCCGTCGGAGAAGTCGATTGAAGTGTTTACAGGGCGAAATCATGCTCTAGACCACGTTCTTTAGCCGAAGTAACGTTCTGTATCTCCGATCGGCGTACGAGCCTATAATATGGTGGCACTCGACGCTCCCAGTGATAAACAAACAGTCATCAATCGGTCTGCCAGTGGTATATCAGCCTTCGAACGTTACCATCGGCGAATGTTACCAGCGGCCATGATTCCACCAAAGTAGCCAGTGAGGAGTCACCTTTTTTGAGTGGGGACCTTGACGTCTCTTTCTTCCAGCAACCCTGAGCTTGCTTTTGCACCATTGCCGAGTAACGCGTCCACTAAAAGCGTTGATAAATGTCTCAACATTCTATTGGCTTGGCAATAAAGTAATATTTGGCTTGGCAATAAATTAATTTCCATAATCCATGAATATATTGGCAATGAAAGCCATTCATGAATATATTTTGCATTCAAAAAATAGATTAATTTAAAAAGCTTTCGTTTAATTAGTGAATTTCATGTTATATTTATTTTTTTAATAAAATTGTCTTTATATTATAAAATATTGTAAGTGACTTTTTGCGAATGATTGTACACCCTGATTTAAACTCTAAGAAAATAAATTTATGATATTCAATATTCATATATAATTACGCAATAAAAAGTTAAAAATAAATATTTATATTGTAAGGATAGGGATTAAATAATTTCTTCAATTTCAAATAATTTGTGTGACTGATAAGGTGAAATAATTTAACACTAGCCTGTTCTCTTATAAAAACGACAAGATTAACAATCAAATAGAATTGTATGAAATTGAAGAAATTATTTAATGGTACTGAGAACTCGGGATTTGTAATATTAATTACCTGAAGGCTCTGCTTTGTCTTGGCTAACTCATTCCATGGAGATTTTTTTCGAGTTGTTTAGATGTTGTACGAGAGAAGGACAGTTTGTTTATGGTGTCTGTATGTTGGCAGTGTCGTCATCGAGAACTGATCGGACCGTTTAAATTTAAATACACTACTGAGATGGCGCCGGATTGAGATGTCGCCGAAGGATACAGCAAATATTTAGTCTCGATCACTGTCGGACGTGACACGGTTGTTTATTTAAACCCTGTAAATCGATCCACAAGAAAGAAAGCAAAAATCTCCTTCGATAAATAACAAAAACGTATATACTTATTAGGTTGCGAACGATTGCAAAATCATATTTCGTACACGTTAGCTTTACGATTTTGTGAAGACGGAGAACAAGAGGACGAAGAGGATGTCACGGATCGGGTACCGGCGCCAGGATATCCAAGAAACACGAGCTCGTCGAGCTTGAACAATACTGTCGCAGCGTGAAGTCGAAGAAACACGTCCTGACACACTACCGAACGATCTAGGAGCCGAAAATATACATTTCAGGATGTAACCTGACGAACCCAACGATGTAGACTCCCCTATTGTATTCTAAAAGGTCCTCCATTAATGGTACATTTAAAATTTCCCGCTATTTTTTATTTGTGAAGATTAGAGTTATCACTAGACTGTCAATCTTTATTAAATTATAGCAAAAATGAGTAGATGAAATTCAAAGTTGTTCAAGTAAAATCATTAATGAAATAAATTAATTCTTGCAATCGATGCAGACAATTCTTATTTTGCATAAAGATCCGCAGCCTAGTTATCACTTTTTTCACACGAGACAATTAAAATTGTAAATTATAACAAATTGTCAAATTGCACAAAAATAATAAAATTGTAAACTGTACAGAATTGTAAGGTTGAAAATTTTACGAAATTGTACTTACTAAGAATTTGTAAAATTGTAAATCGTACACTTTCTTCGAGGATGTTTTTCACAAGTTGTAGTTGTAGTGAGTGGGAAACTGGAGACACAGACAATAATAAATTATTGACATCGTGGGAAACTGGGTTAAACGGATACAACAAGGTGAAGTGATTAAATTATGACACTCCGTTTATTGCTAGTGACTTTTTATACGTCGCTGACACGGTGGTTTATACAAAGGTTTCCAGGGTCGATCGTGACGGTGAAATACGCGGAGAAATTTCAACGAACACGGGGACTCGCGGTTTATTATAATCTATGTAACAGGACACTTCTATTTACACACGTGACGTACCGCGAACGCGTATTTACAAACGATCGTCTCTTCTTTTTACAACGAGTCCGTCAATCCTTTCGATCTCGGCACGGACTACTTTGCGAGTTATCATTTATGATATGCTGTTGGGAAAGCCAGTTGCATGTACGACGGTTCAAAATGTTTATTATTAGACTACGGATCTTTATGTGAAATGAAAAAACATTCCAAGTTAATTGTTGGGAATCTTTTAAATTAACGTATTGTAAAGGAGCCGAATAAAAAGTTCTTTCTTTAATCATTTTAATGAGTTGAATTATTCTTAATCTATTATTTTCAATGTTTGGAATTTCGTCTATTTGATTTTTCTTCTAAAATCCGCAGTCTACTTGTTACATAATATGTAATGGAGTTCGTTCAATCGAATTCGATTAATTAAAATGATCGTAATCGATTCGTAATTGATTAATTAATTGATATGTTCTGAATAAAATGTCAATGAACTTCGATTGCACTTATGCGATCTGGCTTTCTAAGTTATTCGAAAAACTCTCGAATCATTGTAACATTAAAAAATTACCATAAAATGACATGAATATCTTCACGTAAGTCGGTCCATACTCTACGCTAATTAATCCTATTCGTTTTTCGTACGTATATGTATTGCTCCGAAAAATGGCTACTGGAGCAGCAGTTTTTTTACTAACACTATAACGACTGGCCGTGAAAATGTTATTTTTACTGTTTGTGTGAAAGCTTCTGTAAGAACGAGTATATTGAGAAAAACATAGACGAGATATATTGAATAGATGAGCAAGCAGCAGTTGTTACAGTGTTAATAATATCGACCACGTTCTAAACCCTAAAATTTCATATTTATGCGAAGAATGCATAGAATGCACCAAAGGCTTGCGAATGCATACAGTGTACGATATGCATAAGGTTCATAAAATTCGTTGAATGTACAGAATACATCAAATGCATGAATTGCATCAATGCAAAGAATGCATCAAATTCATAAATTGCATCAAATGCACAGAATGCGTAAAATGCATAAATTGCACCAAATTAATAAATTGCATCAAATGCACAGAATGCATAAAATGTATCAAACGCACAGAATTCATAGAATAAAAAATGGCACAGGGCTGTACAAAGCGCACAAGATGCACGAAAATAAATAAAATGTGTAAAATGCATAAAATAATCGCGGTGTTGAAATAAATTAAATTTTCCGAACGTCTAATTTACTTCGCTCTTTTCGATGAATCGAAAACAGCGAAGAAAATGGCTGAACATCGTAGACCCAGATATTCGTGACTTGACATCGAGAAGTCGATAGACTATCGTAGATATCTGCAAGCAGATTTTCGTTCAGTCACAAATATAAAGACATAGATCGACGATTTTATTGCATTTGGCTGGCCTGCGATTCTTGTTTCAGCTCTAAGGCCCACATATGCTGCGGCCATCCGGTTCGTCCTTTGCTTTTCGACGATTCCTCAGACATCAGACTGGAGGCAGGGTGCAAACACGACTCGTTCTGCAATCAAATACAAAAATTCTTTTCCCCTTCGTACCAAGCTCGTAGAGAAATAATTGAAAAAACCGATTTTGTCGCGAACTGTAATTAGGTATTGTTTAAACAACAAATCTCGTCGACCGTTTGAAAAGGACTGATGTCCCTTCGTGGGTGGCAAGGGATCGCAGAAAATTGGGAAAACCACAAACCGCATGGTCCGATGGGATCAATGCGTCCCTAAAGTCGATGATACACGATTCAACTACTATAATGATCTATAATGAAGACCTGTGATACCTGGCCGATCCACCGCGACCTCCGACTTCCTGTTTCACACCTCACGAAAATTCTTTTCTCTGGTGCCCGTCACCATCTTGCCTCTGGCTCTGACGAAATTTTTTACGGAATTTTGAAAGCATTTTATACGATTGGTACAAGTGGTGATGATATTTAATTATTAATAAACGGCGTACCGTAATTTCACAAAGTTTCCGAATGTGATTTAACATTGTTTCACACGAACATTATAAAAAATAAAGGATAATTAATAAAAACGTGGTAATAAAATGGTAACAGCGTTCCGTTGGAATCTTCAGCATGAAAATCCGAGGGGATTCTGCGTTTATCCGTCTCTCTTTCTCTTCCTCGAAGAATCTCGAAGTATCTCGAGATACGATGACGTGTTTAAGGTCGAGTGCGACGAACGACGAACGTTCAATTAAAGAGGACGATGTTTACTCGCGAGCAACGCTTACAAAAGTGTGCTCCGAGAGATTTCGAAAAATCTACACCGAAAAAAACGTAAATTCTAAAGTGAGCACCCTTGGAGAGTTTTCCCGTGAAAATAATCTGTGTTGCTCTCTTGAGTACGTACTCCGTTTCCCTAATTAATGAGTCTTAAATAAATTATACAAATCATGTCTATGTAGTAATCATTCTACACTCTCCAAAATAAAAAACAATATTATCGAAGCAAACTTGAAATTATCAACTTTATGAATTATTTCTGCCTCATCTGTAAAAGTTAAATCAACGATTTCTACGTGGAAAAAATTCTGTAGACTCTCCCAAATACAATAAATATATAATATACATGAATAAAATATATATGTATATTTTTTAACAAGAGTACAGGCTTCCGAGTTTGTTTAAAAAATATTTGGAGCAAGTGCTCTTAGAGAGGGGATGTTTCAATATTTCCAGTCAAATGTTCAACTTATAGAATTTTTTCTACCCCAACCGTGAAAGCTAAATGAACGATTTCAATGTGGAAAAATTCTGTAGACCCTACCAAATACAATGGTATATTTTTAACAAGAGTACAGGCTTCCGAATTTGTTTAAAAAATATTTGGAGCAAGCGTTCAACTTTAAGAATTTTTTCTACCCCAACCGTGAAAGCTACATGAACGATTTCAATGTGGAAAAATTCTGTAGACCCTCCCAAATACAAAACTACATTTTCCTTGTAAAGTGAAAATCTGTCGAAATTAAAATCATGACAAACCTGGTTCGCCTGAATCGTCTTGCTCCTCCTGCCATGCGACAGTATCTCAGCCCTGAAAGTCTGCGGCTCCTCACCCTCGTCGCTCTCCAAAACCGCCATCAAATATCCAATATACGAAGCAGCTAGCCTAAGCGTCTTAATCTTTGACAGTTTAGTATCCGCAGGCACGTTGGGTATGCAATCTCTAAGATCCGCGAAAGCATTGTTGATACTCTGCGTCCTTCTTCTTTCCTTCTTGTTCGCGGTGTTCCTCCTTTTCGGTCTGACCACTAAGCCACCCTCTCTCGTAGCTTCTCTCAGGTGTTGCTGGAAACCACTCTCGACTTGGCTCATCGACGAGACAGCGGAATAATCATTGTCCCTTCTGTGGTTTTGGGGATGATGATGATGGTGCAGCAGGTGATGATGAGCAACCTCTTGTTGCGGTTGGTAGACCAGGTTAGGGTAGTGCTGGCTTATCGAAGGGTGAGAATATTGTTGCAGAGGGGAGTAGCTGGTCTCCTGCACGCCGATCTCTTCGATTAGGGGTGGCGTCGAAGCAGTTGGACTTCCTGCGCCGGAACTACCCCCAGAAATCACAGAGTCCGCGCCCCAGTACGTCGATTGGCTGTCTGCGTCGGGAACTGTCAGCGGACCTGTGCAAAAATGGTTTCCGTTCCTTTAAACTGACGTTCTTCTCTTATTCTCTATTGTTCTTTCATTTACTGTATTTCTTTCAACAATTTGTGTCCACATTCCTCTAATAAATATTACATCATTTTTCTGAATGTCCATTCCTTGTTCCCTGATATACTGATTTACTTATTATTTTTTATTATTATTTTTAACGTCGCTTTTTGAATTCTTATGTGAGAATTATTTCGCGACGGATATACTGATTTATATTATTGGGTTGACAAGAAAGTAATTTCGGTATTTCAAGGTAAAATAGAACACAATTTTGGGAAAATTTCAAAGTTTTACGAGCGCGAAATTATGAAGCTACCAGACAGATGGCAAATCATCGATAAAATTGGAAAATATTCTACTGATTCAAGTTATAAATATAAGGGGTTAATAACGTATTCCAAGAACGAGGAAGCAGAGACTTCACCCCTTTCAAACAAACCTAAGTACACTACCCTCGGTTTTTCTTCAGAAAGTTACAGTAAAAAAATTCGCCGATCCCCTAACTTCGAGGAATCAATATATTCGGTGTACAAATTAATTCATGTCGTCGTACATTTATTCGTTACAAACATTTCTAGTATTAATGTAGAATGCAATTTTGCAAATTACCAATTTAAATACTCGACGTTTCGATCTTCGTTGAGATCATTTACAAGATTAATTAGAATTGCGTCTGGAGTAACTTGGTAATTAGTAAAATTCCTTTATAGAATAAATTAATCAAATCATCATCAAATCCGCAGTTTACATGTAATATACAGCCATTTAGGGTAGCTACTCACCGTATGGTAGTTGGGTGACATAATTGTAGGGTTGATGCCACTGCGGATAGTAATCGGGCTGCGTCTCGTAGCCTCCCAGCATCATCTTTCCCTTGAATCTTCTCAAACCACCACAAAATTCACAAAACTAACGCTGTTGTCACCAAGATCCTCAAACCATTGCCATTCGTCAACCAGTATGCCAATGAATTGGTTCAACGAAAACCTCGGAGCAGGGTAAATTTTAAATCCCCAACAAATAGAACCAGTCTCTCCAAGAAGATCTCGTTTGCACGATACAGCAGAAAATCGACCAACTTTTTCTAAGCAATTTATGAGGGATGAAACAGTGTCGGAGAGTTGAAGAGCGATTAGGTCGCGAGGAGATGATGACAGTACACGCACGACACTGCTATGTGGGCTCGATGCGTTTCCGTATGCGGTCCAAGTGCCACTGAGAAGGGAGACTTCGTTTTTGACGGAGTCACACGCGGCGCGTGTTGCTCTGTCGTTTCGTGGTGGGCGTGGCCGAGGAGTGAAGAGAGGTGGGGCGTGTGGTGGGCCACGCCTACGCGGGTAGGAGCGACTCAATTAGTAAATTGAACGGGAATCGGCGACGGCGAGCCATGATTTAGGGTGCACCACCGCCATCCTCCGATTCGCGATCTTGATCTCGACGCTCTTACGCCAATCATATGCCGCCTCCTGCTCTCCTCTCTCTCTCTCTCTTTCCCCGATCAAATTCTCGGTTGGGAGATTATGGCATTCCCCGTGCGATGAGTAAGATTCCCTTATATGGGGCTGCGGTTTTGTTTTCGTTCAGATGAAGATCTAGAGCTTGCAAACAATCTGAGATTGTTGATAGCTCAGGGTTGTTGAAATTATTGCTGAAGCAACTGGTCTTGACGGCCACTCGTTTCCTGAATTGATTAATTTTAAAAAGTAGGGAATACGATGATGGAGCAATTCATTTTTAAATGATCTTCCAGGTTTTGTCATCCGACGGTGTGAAGATTTAATCGGTCTGCCTTAGTTGGTTGTACTGATTACAATTAGTTTGTCATTATAGTTTCTTTCAAGAAGGCAAAAGTTTTTTGTAGTTATTGTATTCCTGTATACTCTCCAATGGATATATTGATAGTATTTTTGTTTCCCATTTTTCTGAATACCTAAAAGAATATTTTCCTGAAAATATTCTGAACTGACGATAAGAATTTTTAAGCAGAATTGTGTGCAACAATTTTTATATTTATGTTGAAAAATTTAAAATTGCACAGAGCTGTATGCAAAGATTTAGTTTCTTATTTTTCCGTGTAGAAAATTACATGAATATGTGTAAAAAAATTGTTTCACATTATGAAGATTAAATAACCGAATTTATCGTTAACAAATTCTAAATTGACAATAATAATGTTTGACCGGAGAATTTATTACAGAACTGTGTATAACATTCTTTTTCTAGTTTTTGTGCAACGAATGAATCGCAGATGTTTGCTCGAAAAAATTTGGGACACGTTAAAATTATATAAATCTGCGTAAAAAGATTGTGGACCGATGAGAAATTGTACAAAATGGTGAATGTGGGTCAGGATAACAGAAAGAAACTGCAACGGATACAAGCAACCGAACGGTCCCGTCGACAAGGGCCCCGGCTCTCGCGATCACGCCAGATTTCGGATGTGTTCCGGTGTCACAAATTCGAAACATAAACACTGGCGACGTACACGTGTCCTCTGTATATCATAAACTGCTCGCCGGTCGTCGAAGCAGCCTTTTCGTCTTCTTGCTTACTACGTCCGCTCCTCGAGGTTCATTCATAAAACGCAGGCAGCCCTTTAAACCGTGAGACACAGCCTTGCAATTCCACAATGGACCCCGTAAACGTTCACGTTTCCTTTCTAGCCTAGCCTTTGCTTCTCAAGGTTGACGCTCAGCACCCTTTCGAAAGTTTTTATTGCCGTACTAGCGGACGGACGTTGTCCTGTCCAAATTTCAGTAAACTTCATTGTGATCGTTTCTACACAAAAGTAAAAACAATAGCAATTTTATTTGAATTTACCCTAGTAGCACTAAAATATTGGATAAATATCTTTTTCAAATATTGTAAAAATATTTTTTAAGCCACACTTTTTCATATGAGATAAATATTAGATCTAACTATTGTATGCATGTTTAAGAAATGTGAATTGAATGTTTAGAAAATATATAAGCTAAATATTCAGAGAATATAAACTAGATATTTAAAAAATGTAACTTGTACCGTTTCAAAAATTATGATTTTTGCAGTTTGTCCAAATTTTTTTCACCATAATGAACAATACAAAAAAAGAATTGGGTTTCCGAGCAACTTTTTCAATTTTTCTTTCCTTGAAAACCTTATTTGGACTATTACGAACATATATTTTTTTCTAAATTAGCCAAATCGGTCCAGCCCTTCTCAAGTGATGCACTTACCAACGAACAGCATTGAATTTTTCATTTATATAGGAAATAGAAGATGGAAGAGATGAAGCATCTAAAGGGACTCGAGACTATTCATTGAACTTTTCCCGAGCCGTGTCTCGGTTACTTCGAGCCCACGTCAGTTTCTGATTAACCGTGAAGAAAAAATGAGCGCATCCGTCGAACGGGATCGCGTTTCTTTGAATCGGCGTTCTATTTTAAATACGTCGGAGATCTCGAGTGGGTTTCGATAAGAGCCGCTTCCACGAGCGCCGTAATTAGCGGCAAAAAGGCTTGAAAATAGTAACGGTCAGCGCACGAGATCCCCAGCTCTTGGCTTTGTACACTGTACGGCCGAACACAAGTGGCTTTAAGCTTTAACCGGCTTTTTCCCAGGGCAACGCTTCGTTCCCGAGCAAAAAGTCCATTCTGTCACCGTGGATCACCGTGGATCACCGTCAACCCGTCGTCGCTACGCTTTTTCGATCCTTCTTGAATTAGCTGCGGAATTTGCTCAATTACAAACCAACCTGGTTTATTACAATAATTTATTTGGATATTTAATCACGACTGTGTCCAGTCCTTATGCAACTGCTCAAAAATATACATCAGAATAGTCTTTGTTCATTTGTATGTATTTTTCTTACGCATAATTATCCAATAAGAATTAATGTCGAAGGAAGCGTGGATGCATGTACAATAAATAAAATTGTTCTTTATAACTTGGACTTTTTATAGTAATATTGAATGTTTGATATTAATGCAACATTGACATTAATGTAAAAAATTGGTTATCTAACATAATAATGTAAAACGTGTTAAACCGAAAACTTGGATGTAAAAGCGGCAATTTTATGTTTCTGGATTTTAAAAAAAATCGATTCTGCAACCAAAATTTCGTAGAATGTTCATGAATTTTTTCGAAATTTTTTATCGGACAATTTCGCCCTGTAACTACTCTTGTGGCAGGGGTACCGATTTCAAACTTTTCGCAGAGGGTTCTCTTTGAAAGTCTGATCGAACTTATCAGACATTGTTTTTAGAATATAGTATACACGAATAAATAAATTGGTTTGGTTAATTAGTAAATTAAAACTATTAGAATTATTAAATAAATTACAAGCCTGTGAACGTGCGTGTTGATTTTCGGCGAAGGTGGCCTCCGTTTCTCGTCTCTCGATTATTTCAGGTGGCCATAGACAGTCTCGGTTTCAAAGGAACCTCCGGTAGCCATTTTTTTCGAATGACTCGATCCTCCTTTTATTGGTCCCGGATCCTGTAAACAACGTTTCGTTACACGCGCTCGTCAAAAGCGGAGTTAACACGTCTCGCGAGCCGTTCGAGCGTTCAAAGTCAACTTTACGACGATAAAAATGATTTAAGGAGGATTTTCCAGGAACGATAGCGTTTTCGGTTGTTCGTCAGCCATCGTGGGTTCTCTCTCCCTCTCTCTCGCTCTCTGTCTCTCACCCTTTTCCGGGGGCACGCGGTCAAAGAGGAGCATTTAGGTGATTCGAAGTTTTTAGAGCTGAGAATCCGGCGTCGGTTCTTCCTTGAAACGCGACACCGACTTTCGACTTTTATTAACCTAGATCAGGGACCATGTTGCGTTAACAACGAGCTACTGTGCTGCTGACTAAGCCAAGCAGAAAAAGGGTTTGTTTATTATTGCAGGGCAACTTTTCCTCGGAGATGATGCGTCACAATTTACTTCGGTTTCAAAGTATCTGTGCTCGTTTCTCAATTCGCTATTATTTTACAGCGACTCGAATTATTATTCAGACGGTCTAAAAAAGACAATAATTTTTTTAATATCTTACTATACAACTTGAACTTTTTTGGAAAGCTAGAACAATTAGTTTACTACAGGATGTGAAATGTTTTTTTTTCAAAAATACCATTTGATCAGAATTGTAGAGAAAATAGTAAAAGTTGCATTTTACAACTTTTTTATGTGCACCTATATTGAAGATTTAAAAAATACGTTTTGCATCTACACTCTATTTTTTTATTTAATGCAATTGAACTCGACACAAAATTGAATCAAATTGTTCAATAAAATTCGAGAAAGTGATTTTTAGGCCTTTCGGATATCACCAGGGATGCCAATCTACGCGGTAGGTCAATCGCCATTGATCTCCTCGATTGTTTCCCCGATGCACCAAATAACTATCGGTTAGAGAGCAGAGTAGAAAACACCAGAAGGCGGAAATCGGTTGTCGAATCAAACTCGTGGACCACACACGCCATGCTCCGGACAATTTCGAGAGACCTGGATTAAATTTAGAAATAGCAGCGAGCAATCTATCGTGGATAACGATCACGCCTCGATCCAGGTTAATTGAAAACAGCGGCCCGGATACATACAATGCGAGATACAGCAGACGCATTAAAAGAGTTCCCCGTAAATCAGCTCTGCTGCATTTACGTTTGTTGATCCCTGGATCAATAAATAGCCGGCAGTTCTACCTGGAAATTCGTTGGAAAAAATTTGTTGTGCTAATTCTTCTGTGATTCTTTCATTTTAATTGTTTTCATTAAAATATTTCATTTCGACATGTTTAGTTGGAGGGAGGAATGGTAGACTTCGTAGGGGTGATTAGAGGCGATGAGATGCTTTATGCAAAATAAAGTCAATAAAAATAAATCTTCATTTTTAATCATCTCAAAAAGTAAAGAAATTTTTTATATGATTTCTGTCTCTTGAAATTGACGTGGAACATTTTTATTTTGCATAAAGATCCACAGTTTAGTTATCAGAATATCGGTGACCTAATTGGGGACACACAGCATGTTCAACCCGAAACGCGTGTCGGTCTCGTGACCTCGCACTTCCGGGGCCCGTGTTCAACTAATTATTATTTCCCCTTGCAACGCTTAAGCACGGCTATTTTTTCGGAAAAAGCCCGGCAGACGTAAACAACGGGTTCTGTGGTCCATCGGTGCGCGGCTACACGAATTTGTTTATTTTCCACGCGATGACACGTGGTTCCTCTTCCCGTCTTTCTTCGTTTCCTTCGAACACGAACACCGGGCCACTCCTATTCCCTGGTTTCAAGAAATTTTCTATCCATTTTTTACCAATTGAAAACGTGAAGTTAGACAATAGAGTCTCCTTTCGACAATTCGTCATAGGGCAGCTACAATTTTGTAATAAAAATGGAGAGCGTAGAGCTACATCCTAGGGAGTCCCGATTTTCAAAAATGTATCTTACTTCAAACAATCAAGAATATATACAAATATGTGCAAGATCCTGATAAGTGCATCATTTTGGAGAACCTCAAATGTTTTATTAATTTTCACTTCAAACAATGAAGAATATATAAAAATATGTTCAAGATAATAATTTTGAAAGTTGTCTCTTACTTCAAACGTCTTATTAATTCTTACTTCAGATTATCAACGATATACATAAACATAAAAGATGTGTATAAAATAGATAAATCAGGATTTTGTAAATTGTTTCTTACTTCAAACTGCTTCACCTCGTACCTCCATAATTATCACGTAATAATAAGTTTGACGATGTCTCGAGACATTGATAGAAATTTCGGAAGCTGTAAGATCGAGTGTATCGGACGTTCAGGGGGCGAAGAATTAGGCAAAACGTTCCGGCGCAGTTCCGAAAGAGATCGATAGTCGTTAAAAGTTAATCTCTCAGAGAGGAGCAGAAGTTACACGGGTAAATGGTGGAGCTTCCACCACGAGGAGAGGAAGAGAGAGATAGAGAAAGAGAGAAGGGAAACGCGGAGACAGACCGCGAACGGAGAGGAAGAGAGAAATTCAGAGGGGCCATGTGGCGTTTCGGGAGATATCAAATCATACTACGTATACGCCACGCCGCCCCCTAAATATAGTTTATTGCGTTACCGAGTATTAATGGAGCTTCTATAGAAACGATGGAGACACGAGTGTGTGCGTCGGAAAACCGAAAATAAAACCATCGATGCCGCGTCAATTGCCAGTTTCTCTTTCCGACATTCCGAATTCGTAAGAATGTACACTGTTCCCAAAAATCACGAGTCACCTTTACAAAATTTTTAGTGAATGAACTGAGACTACTTAACTGAGTACTTAACTCTTGGAACATGGATAGCGCGTCTTACAGAATTTATTTTTCATTCTCTGACTTTTAGTGGACCTCAATCCTCAATTTTTATTCACGTCAGACGAATTTTTGGTTTTATCCAATATTTTCTTTATGTTATGTATAAAAATTATTAATAAAATTTAATTGTACAGAAATAATTTTTATTAAACCTACTATTGAATTTAGATTTAATTAAATTATTCTAAAAAGTCTGATAATAATCGAATAGCTAACGTTGCTGATGGAATTAAATTTCTAATTGTTTCAATTGAAATCATGAAAATGATTAATCGATTTTGGATGTATAAAATTAATATCAAATTTAGATTTAATTAAATCGTTATGAAAAATATGATAATCTAAAAGCTAACATTCCTAATGGAATTCTCCTGATTATTTCAATTAAAGGTATAACAATTGATTAATTTACTCTATACGATATACATGAACAAATTACACTCACCCAGAAAGAGCTCGAAAATTAGAATGAAAAAATTCCGGCGCTTAAGAGACCGCCCACTCCCATCGTCAGGGTTATCACCGGAAGTCTGTGAGCATCAGGACATCTATTAAGTAATAATCGCGACAGCTCCTCAAGTATAGGGTAAAAAAAGTCTCACAGGAGCGTGCGTCGCATGGCAGAGTTCACGAGGGTGGGAGAAACAGCTTCCAACCCCGTATCAGCAGCAGTGCGCCGACGTCGTTCAATCTCATCTCTCTTTCTCCTTCCCCTTCTCTCTATTAGGGGTGTAAAACCGACGCATGCACCGCGACGACTGCTTTCGCGGCGGATCTAAAGATGGTGGGGGCTGGGACGCAGTCCAGAACACCTTCTTCTAATCACCCTCTAATCGCTTCTATCCCTAATTGTGGGAAACCGCAGCACGCATGTCCTCTGCGCCGATATGCGATCGTTATTTTTCAAATACTCTCTTCCGATTACGTGTTTTAAACAATTTAACTAATTTTAATTTTAAGGGTTGATTCTAAAAAAAATTTTTCTTTCCTAATTCGCCAACACAACCTTCGCAAGGATAATGAACACATAAATAGTAAGGTCTCTCAGACCTTGACAAATGAATTTCATAAATAGTCTCGTTTTTAATAAATTTGACGTACAGAATAACACAGGATAAAAAGTAAACAGATTTAATTTTATTCATAGAAGAATTCTTTTAAAAAATGAAGCTTCAGATTTACGACCGCAGCGTTCAATCAAAGAACGCTAATTGAATGCGTCACGCGGCTATAAAACACATTAGAACCTGTAGAAAAATGGTGGATCGAAAAAAAAGCAAAACGGGGAAAAAATTCGTGATAACGAGAGGCGTCTGGTTTCATGCTCGAACGTCGCCAGACACGAGTAATTATTTTGTTATCGTTCGCATTAACGTGACCCAGAAAAAAATACATCACCGATTTGATCGACAAGTGCTCCAACGAAAAATCAATCTAGGATTATACAGGATCGTACACGTGATTTTGGGAAGAATGAGGAATTCCTTAGGGGTGTTCTCTGTTTTTCAGGAATTTCGCCCGGCGCTTACCTCTTACCGTTCTCGTTTTTTCCCCGTCGATTTTTTCATCTGGTTCTTCTGGCAGATAGCGAAGAAAGTGATCGGTCGAGTGGCGGGCTGCCAGTCTCTGGCAGAAACGAAACTTCTTGACAGACCTCGGAGACACTGTCAAAGAGAAACGCCGCGCGATCGGACAGCCACTTCTGAACACGACTAATTTCTTCTCTTTGATATGCCGGGCGACCCGTTGCTACAAAATTCTTCTAGATCCTAGATCATCTGCTATCCTTCATCCGTGGATTGATAGCGAGTCGATATATCGCCTTCACGTTTCCGGAAGCGTCGTCGTTAACACTATCTTTACACTAAAAGTGATCATTTAATATTACTTTATAAAAATAACAAGAATGTGGCTATTCACATTTCTAGCCATTTTTGTTACAACATGAATGCCCAAAGAAATAAACTTGTTCAATAATTCTTCATAGATCTATACTTTAAGAAAGTGACATCAAATGAAATCCTAATAAGAATTTTATATTCTGATATAGTCGAGCGAACAGTGATTGAGAATTGATTTTAGAGCGAGAGAAGGCAAGAAGTCCTGATAAAAAAACAGTTTGCGTAACGTTTAGCCGTGTAAAAAATCTGTATCGGGTTTCGTGTAAGTAGTGTAAGAGATCCTACCGATCGACGCCCACCGTCGCGACGCGACGATCTCGTCGCAAGTAACCCGAAACGGAGGGCGTAACCAAGGACTTCTTTCCCTTCTCGGCAGGCTTCTTCTTTTCTTTCTCCTTTTCTTCTCGCGCTCCTTTCCGACTCTTCCGTGCTCGTCCCTCTCAAAATGGCGCGATTTAATTCTGCCGCGATTACTCAAATACCAATGAGATCAATTCGATTCATAGTATGTTGAATGGAAATCAAGATAAATGTCGATCAATAAAATCAATTCAGTTCATAATATTTTTAACTGAAATCAACATATAATTTGTCGATCAACGAAATTCATTGAATTCATAGCGTACTGAAATTAATTGAATTCATAGAATACTGAATTCAAATCAATTCATAATATATTGAATTAAAATGAAGATATAATTTATAGACCAACAAAATTAATTAAATTCATAATATATTGAATTAAAATGAAGATATAATTTATAGACCAACGAAATTAATTGAATTCATAGCACACTGAAATTAATTGAGTTCATAGAATACTGAATTGTGGGCGGATTTTTCAAATTGTTCTTATTTGAACAACAAAAGGAAGTGAAGAAACAGTGAGTAGTTTCCGGTAGATCGCTCGCTTCCGTTCACAGTCTCGAATTACGAAAGACACTGAAATTCGGATTCCCAGTCTAGGTTCTTCGATTTCTAGGACACCGATTCCGATGTCCCGACCTGTTTTTGCGAGATATCAGGGACAAGGAGAAGAACTGGCGCCGACCTCCCTCGTCGTTGATGTTTCTAACTCTCCCTCTCTTTCTCTCTCACGCTCTGTCGGTGAACTGTAACGTGTGTCGCGCGCCACCGTGCAGGACAACCGACGCAATAAACTGTAACTTGAGGCTTGGAACACAATGCTCTGCATCTGTGCGCGCTCCTCTATCCTCTATCTGTTCTCTGTTAGGCTCTCCTAACGTCTGGATCCGCTGTGTCCTCTGGATCTTGTGTAGGACGCCGCAGAATGCACCCAACCGAGGTCCTCTGTCAATTCGAAAGAAAGTTTCAACGACGAAGGAAACACGGTTCTTTATCCGACAAATATGTCGATACTGAATAACTGTAATTTTAACCCTCTATGATTTCGTCCTTTTCGATATTTATTTCCTACAATTGAAGAATACGAAATAAATTAATCCTTTTGCTTGTTATTAATTCGTTTGTTCGATTCTACCAGTAATTATATAACAAAGTGAAAAATTATCATATATTTTGTATGCTGTAATGGTAAAATATTTTTGTTTTACTAAATCACTTATTTAATAAATAGGCACACAAAGACGTTCTAAGGATTATTATTATATTAAAATTGGGATTTCAGAATTTGTTTAGATCTTTTGAAAGTTGTAGAGTTTGATTTATTAATATTTATTAACTCTTCTAAACCAATCTCTATTCTTTGTACTATTTGTCTGTGTAGTGAGGACTGAAGAAAAGTCTTACAAAATTAATGAAATTTATTTGACGAGACCTGAACTGCTAGTACCTCCATCGTTTCGATCAGTTTGTTTCGAGACTGCTGAAGAGTGATAGTACGCCGAAGTGTAAATAAGATTAGTTGGAGATAGTAGTCTGTGTAGTCGGTATGAGATACACATCGAGTCTCTAACGAAGAGAGACGTGTTTTGCAAAACATCGTACAGGATAAGGTTCGCGGAAATCGGAACCGAGTGGCCAGAAGAAAGCACGCAACAAGTCGGGTGGCTTGTTCGAGTGTGAAATACGAAGAGCCACCTATAAAAAAAGGTTCAAGTGGTTGCAGATGAGGGACCAAAGCTTTCGGCTACCTACGTCAGCGATTATTCCATCTTTCTTTCTGTCTCTTTTTCCGTGCACGAAAGCCGAAGAAAACTCGTAAATGAATGGCTGGCGCCAATGCAGGCTCCGTTCCTTGACAAATCGTTTGCGTTTTCTGTAGAGTGAAAGTAAAGTAGCCAACAATTGACGCAATTGAACCATTCACCAGAAATTACACCTTCTGCTATTTATTTAAATTTTACCAAAGCGTTCGATGAGTTGATCATTTTTATTTTTCTTACCAGTTTATGGTGTTTTATTTTACAATTATTGAAATTATAATGAGGCTTTTTCTGGAAATGATTATACACATTTTTGTATTCAAGCAAATATTATATAAAATAAATAGGCTTTCATAACAGTATGAAGTTAAATTATAATATTTTATGAATTTTTTTCTTTATACCGGAATAAGATCAATTGCGACGAACGTGTCTCGAACAAACCGGAACACCGGAAAGCAGGTGCCGGCTCATGCTATTTATGCGGCAGGTTGTCCCCGAAAAGTCTCTGGGGATCGCCACAGTTTTAGGGCGAATCCCTTTGACGGCTGAGAATATTCCCAGCAGTCTGTTTTAACCCTAGCCATAGGATTGATAGCGAACTATATGTAGCTCCCCGACGACGCCGGAAACCACAAGAGTTAAACTTGTATCGCGATAATATTCATGACATTCACGCTAGATCATGCGAAAAGTGTGGAACTCGAAAGAATTTATCATTACAAGGTTACCGCGATTTTATATTATCTTATTTATAAGATTTTTACTTCTAGCCAAAAAGCAGAGTTACATACCTCTAGCCACAAAAGCAGATCCGAATCACCAGCCTGTTCATCGAAAACTAACAAATTTCTACGGAAAATGGAGTCCGTATGCCATTTGTAGAAAATGTGGAGTTTGTAAAGAAAGGAAAGAGGAAGGGTGGCCGACATCTGCGTAACTGTTTAGCAATTCAGGCAAAGTCTGCGTCAGTAACAAGGACCAAGGACAACGCCAATCCCTTGGGGTCTTTTCTGTTTACTATTTACCATGAAACCGGTAACGGTGTTCAATTTTCGGCGTCCTTCCACGGTCCAGGTCCGCAGATCATTGTGTATGCTAATAACGCGTGAAAAAAAGGACTGTCAAGGGTATAAATAACTTATTCTGCCTCGAATGAAGCTAAAAGGGGACGCGGAAAGACAACGAGTGCCTTTCGAACGCGTTTCCATTGCGGAAAAACGGTGGGCTCGCAGATGTCGACCACACGTCCACTCTGCGGGGTGTCCATTCCCTTTTTCCTTCCACCGTCACTGCCACTGCCGCTACCACAGAGATAGACACCCCAACTTACGCAATCACGAACTGCCATCGACTTCCAAGCAATTACCAAATGCTTCTTTCTGGTCTCGCGTCGATGGTATCCTTAAATGCGTTGTGGATGCGGGTTTGAGTATATGTCATTAGGAAATTCATTTAATGCGATTACTGTATAGACTACGGATCTTTATGCATAATAAAAATATTCTGCATTCATTGTGGGAGCCAGGAGATAAAATAAACATTTGTTTCATTCCTTAATGACTGTTTTGTATTAAAAACAACATTAAAATTTAAGAGTAATATTAATTGTGCAGTTTAAAGATTACTGATCATTATGCTGTGGATTTTTATGCACAACAAAAATTGTATGCATTTATTGTAACATACAGAAGTTACAAGGGGTTCATTTCTTTTTCGTTTGTGAAAATTTTTCCATCAAAAATGTTTCGTTTGCACGAAAATATTTCGGAAATAAATGGAAACGTGTAGGAATCCAAGATCAACGTCAAAGTGTTTAAAGCCTCGAGTGGTTATAGTAAGCTGAAGATTCCAGGCGGCGAACATGAAAGCACCGTCTCCTTTCGAACGTATGATCTTTCCGATTACACCGGCTAATTGCCAAGAGGTTTTTTGCATGAAACGAAAGAAAAAAGAAAAAGAAACCAACTTGGGGAAGTTGTGAGATTCCAAGACACCGACTCGTTCAATTGGCCGACTTGTTAATCGGTAGCCCTTTTTGGACACTTGACCGTGAAAATACGAGGGTAGCTTTCCCACGGAAGGGAGGACGTGTCCCAAGGGCGCCGTTAAGCACGTGTTGCGGCTGCACTTACAGCCCTTAAAACCGTTGCAACCACAGTTCTTAATGATATCGTCAGATTCCCACTGTTTGCCAATATTTCAATAATCGCATTGCGTGAGTGAACCTTCGTACCTCCCTGGGAGCAATTTCGGACATTTATCAATGTTAATAGGTTAATAGAAACTCGGTAATCAAATTATTGGAGCCACCTGCATTTTATGTTAACCCTTTGTGGACGAGGATTTTTTAAACTATTAAAAATACATTCCTCGAATAATTAATTTATCTGTTTAATGATTGACGTTCAAATAGAATAGATTTTCTCCAAATATTGTATTTCAGACACATTGTCCACATAAAATAATAAATAAATTTCAGCTCGAGAAGAGGTTAACGAAGTAACTAATTAATTATTAAAGTTTAGCTGCATTCGCTTTTTCAAAGAAGCCGAACAAAAACACCTATCATACTAGAATATTCTCTCGAGATAAGGGTTAAAGGTTGGGCAATTTCTGGGGAAACACTTTCCCCCGATATATCGATTTCTTCCACGGACAAAACAAGCAGCTCATTCTCATCTCGACTTACCATACCGGAGCCCCTAATCACCCTAATCTGCGACCGCGTCTACTCGTCTACTGACTCGCGTTGGAAATCGAGAAGTCAGCGGGGAAACCGGTGGCCTAAGTAAACAGTGACACGAGCATCGACAGTGTTATGTTAACAGTTCCTAGGCAGAGAATTGATCTAAACAAATTGTCCATTCGTTTCATTAACAAAAATTCATAGGGGTGAATCTGCAATTGTGCACATTTCTAAAAGGAACTTGATAGAGGATGCTAAAGTTTTTGCAAACAAAATTTAAAGGGACATTCACTGCTAGACCTGTGCCAATAAATTTGAAGTTGCAAAATATGAAAACCTTTATACATAAAAATGCAAATACTGCAGTATAAAATATTGGTATGACCAATGTAAAATATAGGTACTTACAAATTGTTCAGAATCTTATGTTGTTCCGTCGGATCCACAGCACACTGCCAAATGGCAGCAAATAAGAAGGAAGGAAGAAGTTATTCCGATCACGATCAAAATACAATAGTGTGATGTGGATCTGACGGGGGAACAGAACATTCTGAAAATTATATATTGTATAATGTAGGAAAGGTAGAAGGGGTTGGACATTGCGAACGAGGGTGCAAGAACAGTCTCACCGGTGCGTTCTTTTGCAGCTTGGTTTTTTTGTCCTTTTTCTTCTTTTTTATTTTATACATTCATAAACGATACAACCTTACTACGCGTACAGGCTTCGGAGAATCACTCGCACACCACCTTCGACATTGTCGCATATTCTTCATCTTACCCCCTTAATATCTCGTTACGTCCCTAGGCGATGCGTTATAGCTACAGTTATGTAAATAATATATATATGTATATATGTATATATACATATATATATGTCTGTATATTTTACTTCTTTTTTTGTTTTATTTTATTTTCTCTTTCGCACGCACGCGTAAACTCACGCATCCTCGTCTCACGCATACCCTTCATCTCTCTCCTATATTTTTTTTATATTTTCATATATATGTATACATATACATATACTTATAGATTTTTATGTATATATATATATATGTATATAAATATATAGTAACTTACGAGTTAAGTATGTATATCGTATGTACAAGGCCGAGACTTACTCGACGGAGCAGGTTATTATTTATTTATTATTTATTTATTTCGTATTCGATTTCCATGATGCAAAATGATCGTCGTTTCTATTCATTCGATCGGACCAGAGTAAGAAAAATCCTCCGTTATTTTATATACGGTGTATGCGTTTTTCGTAGCTAAATCTGAAAAAATACGCCGGCCATAGTTCCTCGAACGAAAAGCCCGGATATGATTACGGTGATTATGGTCGGGCAGCCGTTGTACAATCGATCGCTTGATTTTCGACGGATCTGACAGCCCTTTGTCGATCTCGAACCCTTTCACGTTTTTTTCTTCTGATTCATCACTTTGTTTCAGTCATTTTTTGCGATCGCCATTTAAATAATCATTAAATTGTTACCTGTGGTAAGTGAAAATTTGCTTCGATTAATGAATTCTCTAACAATTATAATTTTTTACTTTAGGCATCCTGTTTCTTCGTACAGTGATGAATATTTTCCACTTGAATTATATCATTCTCTTTGGCTCTGATTGAAAATTGTGACCAAAATATTGTAATCTTTTGCAAAAGAACACGTTGGACATTGTGAACGCGGCATTATCATTTACTGTATCGTATTTATCAACTTATTTTTTATATAACAAGTGACTGTAAACTGTCAACAATAACAATTAATCTAGTTTAATTATCGTTATTTGGCTTGATTTTGGGCTTAGTAGCAGATTGCCCTATGGGGCACTGGTTTCACTCCGCCGAGAGCAACTTAGCCACGCCCACTCGAGTCGTACTAGACACAGGAAGCAAGTTAGTGGTACAGTTTTTTCTCTTTAACATCATATTTGTTTCTCCTTGTTAGTACTGCATTTTTGTTATGAATGTGTAATACTATTCTCTGAGGACCAAGAGCTCTTTGCCCACTGACTGAATCAAATGATCTTTCTATTTTTTACCATTCTGCATTGTATCTGTAGGAAACTTGAAAATCAAAGAGTTATAGAGGTTTAATTCTAATTAACATTTCCCCTGAGGGCAATTCGGAAAGCTTCTGGAGCAATCAACGGTAATAACCATAATAATCTATGCTTGCCTAAATAATTTGTATATTTTTGCTATGTCAAGTTGTATCTATAGCAAAAAATCCTTAATAATCAGTTTCTAAAATCCCATTTGGTTAATATTGTGTATGGGAACAATCCAGATTTACTACGTTAGGTCACTGCAAAATTGAATCTTTTTCTGCGGTTATATTAATTATTTAAAATCGTTGCTTACCTAGAAGAAAAAATCTAGGATGCCCGCAGGGGCGAAGAAGTTATTGCTCGTATCTAACCTGAGAGTATCATATTTGTTCCATTACTTTCGATCACAGCAGAATTGAATATTTCCCTTCTCTCTTGTGTCATTCGTTTGAAACCGTTGCTCCTGGGAGCAATCCAGGACACCCTCAAGGGCCAAAACCATCACACTCGTACCTTATGCAAATTATTGTTCGCTATGTAGACTACCATTTGTCTATCGAAACAATTTAACAAATCTGAATTACAATTTTTAAAAAAGAGCCTAGCTCACACGTGAAAGGGTTCAAACCCCGTTTCCAAGGAAACGAGCGGACCGTTGAACCGGTATCGGAATCGGTGGCACCAAGGAGCAAACTGACGAGTCTCGGAGTGAGTTTTAGTCGAAGGCACTGTCGTACGAACGAAAATTTCCCCTTTCCCCTTCACTGTTTCCGATTTCACCAAACAAAATGTCGTCGACCGCCGGCAAATCCCGTAACATCGTCCGACCAGTTTTTCGGACGACTCGAAAGTCAAGCGTCGATTATTTTTCATTCCCGACGTTAAAGAACCAATCAACGCTCGCTCGCCGACTAGAACGCGAATCAGACGGTTTCAGTGTGTGTTCTCGCGGATTATTAGTACAGAAAGATCAGTCTACGGTAGTGTATCGCACGTATGTGTATGAGCGTGTGTATTTTTCCACCGTTCGGGATAAGTATCCACGTCCGGTCCTCTCTCGGAGCTACGCTACGCGGTATAATAGGTTTCGCCGTAAAAAAGAGATCAAGTCGTAAACTACGATCGACACGCTGTGAAAAAACCAATTAGAAAAATAGTGCGATTCGAATTTGCCTCGCGACAGGATCAAACGCTTTCGCTCTCCCTCTCTCTCCTCTTCGAAACCATTCTCTTCGATGGACCAATGACAAATCGTTAAAAAAGGCGAACAAGGTGAGAACCAATGAGAATTAGTCAGCTCGGATCGGTTGTCTCGTCTAAAACCGTGATTCCCGAACCGCGTCGTGCAGCTGCGATTTATACTCGATTATATACCCGTGCGATCATTTTCGATCGAGTTTCACGAGTGAAACACGAGTAGATCGCAGAACGCAGCGACGTCACACGTTCAGGAAATCCCAGATTAAGAGACCGCGTTTCCTCCTCGAAAATTTCGTTCTTTCTACTCTCTCTTTCTCTGATCAGCATTTTCATTCTATTCTCAAGAAATGACTGACTGGTAACTGTGAACTCTGCTTGAACATTCTCCGGCGGAAACGCGGCTTTAGACGTTTAAAGAGACACCGTGTCGTCGTCGCCAAAGTCCTCCACCATATTCATCCCATCAACAACACCTTTATCGGGTTTTATTTTCGTTTAATAATTTTCTTCGAAACGATGTTACAACTAAAAAAAAAAAAGAAAACAAACAAAACGAGCTTAAACGACAAGAAGAAAAAAAAACAAAGATACACCGAACACAAGCGATCAGTCATAAATACGAGGAGGATAAGTAAAAGTAAAACGGTGAAAAGGCTCGATCCTCGTGTATAAAGTGTATCTTATAGGAAACGCTTCTTTTTTTTCATACATTTTTTTTCTCAAACCCCGTTATCTTCCACCGGTTTATCCCCCCACCCACGTGAGTGTATATTTAGTATAAGCCTTATGTGTAAAATTAATAGTCGTTAACGTTAATGCTGTACTTATATACATCGTCGCGGACAAGCGAGAACGAGCTTGGTGGAACGGGCACGGCGACCTCCGTATCGTCTCGACTCTTGAATCGTGCAAAAAAAAATCGCAAATGGACTGTGATCAACAGAGTTCGGCAAAAATTTTATGTAAATTAAAGTTTCGAATCAAGTGGGTCTTTTCCAAGTGAATTTTAGACCCAATACTTATAATTTTTATTTAAATAAGATTGTTGCCTAACTCTGGTGATCAATATTTTTTCGAAATGACAATTAAAATCGGTTATTCGGGACTTTCGCCGTTTTCCCTCGTTAACGTCTCGCATCTTTCTTCCCCATATCGTCATGGATTTCTAGGAAACGGTCGTTTCCCTCCTTAGCGTCACGCATCTTTAGCGTCTCGATTTTCAACTTAACACAAACATTAGTTGTTATTCCAACGCTAAAAACTGACCATGTATAATGGTCGCTGTGAAAACAAAGCCGTTATCTATCCTCCCTTAACGTCGCGCGTCTTCTTCCTCCTTAGTGTCCCGTTTTTCAACTTCGCACAAATATTAATCGTTATTCGCACGAACGTAACTACGCAGGGAAAATAGATATTTTTCTCCCTTAACATCTCATTCTCCGTAACGGCTTATTATGATCTTCATCGGTAATATTCTTTCTTTTTCGGTCGCGTGACGTAGCCATAGTGTCAGCTAATAGGAAACAATGTTCACTGATAACATCGCGTACCTTCGCTCTCCATACTATCTCATTTCTATCCTAAAACAAAAGGATTTTTTATCTTTATCCAGGTGATGCGTTTGATAAAGTCTCGTCCATTTTCAACACTCTTTTGTGATTCTTATTAATTTCAACGTACAGTTTAAAATGATTAATAATAATTTATATAGTATTTAATGATAACAGTAGATACACACATATTATTATTATGAATATCGTTATCACCATTATTAACGAGATTTACTTTATAACTGTACGTTTCTAGCAAACGAAATACGCGACTCACTGAATATTCTTCTCCAATATCAAATAAATATCATAATTTTACAATTTGGTCACAGAAAAAATTTCTCATTGAATTTTCTCTTGTTGAAATCCTCGCCAATTTTTTTTTTGCTTTTGAAATTATAGCTACACGATTATTATACAAATCAAACTTCCATTAGCTCTCATTACTCTGTATCGAGTCATAGCTTATATATCAGACGATGTTTTAGTCGCTGAGAAATTAAACAGATTATAATGCCATTTTGTAAACCACGAATTTTCCGTTCAGTCCACTATTTCGAATTGCTATCGAGGTCACTGTGACCTATAATAATCAAGAAAGGACTTTTCAAGGTCACTGTACGTCTCCCACCAAGCGGCTGTATATAAGTAACCATATAATAACGCATATTATATGTATAGCGCGATTTCGTCTCCTTCCTAAGAGGACTTCCGGTAGAAACTATTTACAGTATTATACTACAAGATCGTCGTTCGCCGGAGGAGAAGACATGTCGATCGGAATTTTACGTTTTCCCAATCAATTTCAACTACCCTCGCAATGATCAACAAACCATACCCACATTGTACAACCTTTATCTGCGATCTTAGCAACAATGCCGTAATATCGTACGTCAACATTGTTCTAGCAAGGAAAAGACTGGACAACATGTCAGAAGAGTTTGGTTGCTTGCAGTGTATCCGGAAAGTTCCAAGGTCAAAAGAAATTCCATCGTGGACGAGGGACACGGAACTATACAATCTTCTTTCGCACCCTGCACTGATCAATGAACTGTGGATCCTTATGCGAAATGAAAATTTATGCATCTCTTCTCGAATGCATTGAAAATGATAATGTACGTTCGAAAATTGTTTGAATTTCTTTATCGCTTTTAAACGACACCCCTTTTTCTACTTCCAGCACAGCATGAAAATCCACAGTCTAATGACGAGCGTTTAATAATTAATAAGAACGTGTTTCGTTTAGAATATGGAGCAGGGGTGACGGAGTTTAAATGCCCAGGAACAGCCCTTTCGAGAGTCCACGATGTGGTGTCTTCATCCACGATGCATCCGTCAGAGATTTAGGCTCAAACGTTCGACTAACCCTGAATTTTCGCGAGCGACTGATTTTACAAAAGAATCACGCGACTTTCAAAACCGGAAGCTCTTGGATCCTCCGGCTCGGACGATCGAATCTCTCGGCGAGAACCGAAATCTCTCTTCTTTAGGTCTAACTTAGCTCGACTAAGCCTATCGTTTTTCACTCTTTTTTTTTTGTTTCGCTGGTAATCGGGTTTTTCTTCGCTGGATTAGTCCTAAACTAGTTTCGAACGTGTCGCGATCACGTTTATGTACAGCTCGTTTATGTTTACGTTCGTTCACTCCCATACTCTCTTCTCTCCATCTCTATCACACTGTCACGCTCGCTCTGTCACTTTGTGCTAACTGATCTTCGTCCGTTCGACGCTCTTCTCTATCTTCAAACTCTTCTTGCTAACTCTGACGGTTGAAAAGAAATCGTGAGTGGTTTTTAGTCGATTCTCCCGCAGCATGAAGCGTGGAGAACATTGTGGCAGAGCGACACTATTGCTTCGGAAGTGTGTGTCCGTGTTTGTTCGAATTCTAAGGACACAGTCTACATCGACGAGTTCGTTGACACTGGAATTACTGCGATCATCTCTTTTTAACACGTTTGATCACATGTTGGTCGTACATGGGTGACATTATTCATCAACCAGGTCTTATAAATTAATTTTTGTTGCGAGATTAAATGATTAAATATATTTTGATGAAGATTGTAGATCGTTTGAGTGAATTGAATTTTGTTGTTCTTCTTATACAGTAATGTCAGTCATGTTTGGTGCTCGGTAGTTCCAGTGCCAATAGCTCGTTTATGAAGAGTCGAAGTTGAAGGAAATTGCGACTCAGAAGGTTTCGTGACTCGGTGTCACAGATTATTGCTGTGAATCTTGCAAAATTCGTTCGATTAGTATCACCAAATTCAATCCCTTGCCCTACTATTTGTTTTACAGTGGTTACATATCATTGATAAGGTTTTATAAAACATAAAGGAAATTTTTAACTAGTATACGTTATATTGATGTAAAAGAAATCGGTAATTAGACTGCTGATCATATGCATGTATGACATAAACGAACAAATAGAAAGATTGAAAGAATTAAATTATTTTACATAAAGATTCGCAGTCAGTTAATAACATACATATTTAATTGTAAATAATATAGGGCAAGGGATTGGACAAATTAAACGAACCAAAGGAGACTTCAACTGTTTGAGAATCCTAGGGAAGACGATTCAAAGAAGAAACTCGAAATTAACTGAATACGTATCTCGATGCCTGTCTGTAGATTTTGGCGCATGAAAACTGTAATCAAATTTAAGTAAATTTCACTTCAAATCGATTTTCGATGCTTCATAAACATTCATTCGTTTGCTGGTTAAAATTAGACGGTTTCTGAATCAATTAATTCGTTTTTACTCGTTTCATAATAAATAATCTTACAATAAAAAAATCATAAATGCAACTAGGAAACAAAGAGAATTCATAAATAGTGAGTGATACATTAAAATGAATAAAATGTATTATTACAGTGATAGTAATAATTACGATAACAAACATTATAAGGATATTAATATGAGTCTCCTAAAACGATAAAGTAAATCTCATGGTCTTGCCTCCTTGTGAAAAAAATCTTTTCTCCAGAATCTGTCTAATTCTAACTAACAATGTCCAAAATCTTCTTGAATATTTAAAAAATTGAAAGATCTAGTAAACTTTCGTGACTGACTGTAGCAGTGGATCACAAGTGACCCAAGTATAAATAAATACAGCAAAGAGAAAAATTGTTTAAAAATAAACCGCTCATTCTAAAGCCCAAAATGAGTCCCCCGAAAAACAAAAATGGACGCGCTTCGAGCCTCGCAACGCGTGCAGATAATGTAAAACAAATGATATTCTTTTTATCAACAGAAATACAATTTTGTTACAGATAATTTAAACAAACAAGAGCATCTCTTACAGTTGCGTTTTCTGGAGGGGAGATGGGGGGCGTTGCGCAAAATATTACAAAATACGTGGGTTGCAAAAGAAGAGAATTCAGAGGAGTAACAATTTCGGGATTACCGGTGACTCTCGCCGTTGACTTTTGACTCAACGCGTGACTAGTACATTAAAAAGGAAAAAAAAACAGAAATAACAGAGAGAGAAAAGGAAAACGAAACAATGAAAAAATAAAGACAGAGAAGCAAGAACAGATCTAACAAGTATTCCAGGCGTCGTCTTGTGTTAATAAACAATGGCGGTATCGCGGGAACAAAAATAAAAGAAAGGAAGAGTTTGAGAATAATACGGTGTGTTCGCGCTACGTGAATGAGCCAGCCATTCGTGTTTCGAAAAGTTTTTCACTCCCCTGCTGAATCAAATATTTAGCTTAAATTAATACGGTCGGCCTACCCTTATCTGTTCCTTAATTATGATTATAGTAGTTTTTAAAATTTCTACCCCCGCCGACAGAGAATCGCTACCCTAATCGTATCTCTAACCATACGCTTAATCGTTACTCCTAATTATCCTTAAAAACCGAATTTCCTCCTTCCTCTCTCTCGATCCTTGACCGAGTTCCAAAATCTCCTCTCACTTCTTCGGGAACTTTTTGTCAACTTTATATCTCGAACTTTTTTTAAAAAATCCAGTCGTTCACCTGTTAACTGTCAAGCACTGTGCCACCGCATATATTCAATCAAGATGTGATTGTAAATTTATCGAGGTGAACATTAAAACTAAAACGACATCTTTTTAAGATAATTTTGTTTACTAAACTTATAAATGTGCTCTTGTTCTTCTCATATCAGTGTAAAATTCAGTTACAGATAATCGAAAATGCTCAAATTTTCTTATAAAACAAATACAGATATGTAGTTTTATATACGTCGAGGATTTTCACATAAATTTTGATAGATCACTGGTAAAAATAAGACACTTTAAGAAATCAATCAACACTTTCTCGCGAAATTCGATTCTATGTATATGGTACAATAAAAATTAATAGTTTGCAATAGCATACAATTTGATCTCCGTAAAATTGTTAACAGGTGAACCAAGACAAACCGCGTTCATTTGTTTGATGTGTGTTCTGTTGCTAACGGAGATAACAACAAAACTTCTTTCCCTGAAACGTTTTATTTCTGTACATTTCCGAACTTCGTTGTTTCAGGATATATTTCTCTACCTGTTTTATCCGTAACGCTGTTAATAGTGTAAATTGCCAGAAACACTATAATATCTGAAGCCACAGCTCCTCTAAAATACAATGATTGTGCACCGGCCACGAGCAGAGCATATTCCTTTTCTTTTTCGATTTCAAGAGTGCTGTTCTAATCAATTCGACATTTTGTACAAATTATACATCGGTCGCGTACAATTGCTGTTTCCCAGATTCGACGGGGGAGATTATTGTGTTGTGGTGGCTAGAAAAATATTTGTACACTGCGCAGTTCTATCCCATTTTTAAACGTCGAAAATTTTCGAATTCCATTGTTTTCAACGTAGTCTAATAATTTCTTGTTCAAAAGAATATTTCAATCGATAGACATCCAGTAGATAGAATATATAATTGTGTACTTTGATAAATTTTCATGTGAAAAATGTCTCATAAAAGTTGAATGCTGTCACTATGCTAGCGGATCTTATAAAAATAGTAGACACGGATTTTTCTCATCGACCATCGTTTAAAAATATGAACACAGAGTTTGCGGTGAGAATCAAGAATGGTAAATCTTGAAAACTATTGTGAATAGTTGTAATGGTAAAATTATGTAGTTTTTAATAACTGAAACATCGTTCAAATTGGAATAGTTGGCTGCTTTCATTCGGGAAATGAACATTGCTACCGATAATTTGGACTAGAAGCGACATCAGCGTTGAGCGAGCGCGCTATTCGTCGAACACGTGGCATAGTGTGCCTAATCACCTGATTCGCAGGTTCACCTGGCCCCTCTGTTATCCGTTACAGACCGAGCGCAGTATGATTCAGTGCATACAGTAATGTCTCGATGTACTAGTGAAAAAACTTGTACCATACTTGCAAAACATTAATCCGGGATACAGTCCTCGAAGGGCCTTGAAGGGATTAGATACATTAGTGAGATAATACTAATCCAACACAAAGTAATACAACCAAAATTATTTGTTTATGAAACTTCGAAGGCGTTTGCGACATTTTTCTGCATAAAATCACACGAACACGATACGATTTAGATAATATTATTTAGTTGATGGTAATGTTTCGGCCGCGCATCGAAAAGCTGTGAATGTTTGTGTCAATGTCTCTCAGTCGCTATCCTTTTTTGTCTCACACAACTAACATTTCGATCCCGAAGTTTTCACGTGCAGCATATGTCCAGTTTCGATATACACACGCGATTAATTTCGTAAATATTAAGAAAACAGAGAAACGTTCCAGATTATAACGGGAGATATTAACAATAAAGGTTTACACAAAACACAAGTTTAAATAGTGTTTTATGATGTCGACGGCACCTAGAAAAATACACGATGGTAACCATGGTACGATAAAAACCATAAAATTTAATTATGACGACCTTGACAGGGCTCTCGAAGATGATCACTAAACTGCGGATTCTATGCATTTATGGCAACAATGAGTAGGTGAAATATGCAACAGTAAAGTTATTAGAAGAATCTAAGAATGTAGGCAATTTTTAAATAATTTAATTTACCAACTGAAGTGAAATGTCTATGCAATTCTTTTTCCTGTAAGTGATGCGTACAAATTTTATTACGCATCAAGAGCCGCAGTTTACTCGTGATCTTACACTTTTGATGCTCAATGAGCCGATCGGAAGATTAATTCGAATCGGCTGTATATAGATCGAGACATTACTGTACTCTAAGCAAGAGCATAGCCATACAATATCGGCAGATGCAACCTTAACGGGCTACCATAAGAACAGAGCTGAAGCTCGCTAGTTTGCCGTCTCGTCCCGACGACAGTAAAATGGTTCTGTACAGGGCGCGTTACTTAACTGTACGGCCTGAATTTACTCTAACCTGCTCGCCGTACAACGACAATTTTCAAACAAAAGTTTCTATATATTAAATTAGACACGCACCGTGACCATTAATTTTTTCATGTCTTGATATATCACAATATGCAACATTTAAATATGTGACCCGAAGAATGTTGAATGCCGAGTGAAAAAGTATTACGAGAATATCATTAACTTTTTTACTCGGCATTCGATACACTTTCAAATCGCATATTCAAATATTACACATAATGAAACAAAAACACAGGGTCACCCTCGTATCCCGACAGCAAGGTGAAATATGAAAAAAAAAACTAATGATCATATTGCATGTACCGGTTAATTTTTAACAACTTTCGTTCGAAATGTTTACGAGTAAATTCTCGGCGGTACAGTTGAGCGACTCATCCGGTAACAGTCGTTCTTCAACATCATGCGCGCGTCCGACACGTTCATGTTTTTCCCCACGATTCATTTCTATGTACAATGAGAGACAGAGTTTTGTGCTGTATCCCGGCGCCAGGGGGGAGAGGTACATGCACCGTGTACCCGATTTTTGGCGCTGGTAGTTGTAATTCGTTAGCGGTTCTTTTTCAGAGCTGGAACGAATACGTCCTATCATCCCGAGAGGGGCGGGACGCGCTTGTCCGTGTCAGCGATCGGGCAAGTGCCTCTGCACTTACCCTTCCCGGCCGAGGAGGATCACTTCTGGTCGGTGGACGTTGCGACAGTCTCGACGCTGCTCTTCATTGTCGTCGACGACGAGGACGACGACGAGGACGATTTGCTCTGCTCGGGTTTGCCGGGCTGCCTGGCAGTGTTGTTCTGCGTCTTGCTCACCTCCTGTGGACGAGTAAACGAGCCGGAGTTTTGTCTGCTACGTGGTTGCTGCTTGCTAAGGTCCCGTTGGCTGCTCGAGGAACTGGATACCTCGTTTCGCCGTCTGGAATGACCGAGACGACCCGAGCCGAACGAACCAGCACGGTTACGGAACTGGGACAGATTCACCGAGTCCACGCGAGACTTCTGTGCATTTGAATGGCTGCTGCTCTCCGAGCTCGAGGTCGTTGGCAGTGTCACTGTGCTGGATCCGCCTGACAATCGACGGACCCGATTCGTTGGGGATGCATCCATCCCTCCGGCGCTCTCAGACACGCTCCTGTTGCGTCGCTTTGCTGCCTGCGAGCGGGAATTTGCGGCAAACGCTTGCAGCATCTCGTTTATTTGGGGCTGAAATTTTCATGAACGTTGTTGGACACTGTCGCATGTCTTTCATAAAAACGGCTGTAGAAGGATGAGTAGGGTGTCGTAATTACTAGGAGCTTGGGGATAGGATATCCTACCTAGCTTGGATCTAGTTTGAGGCTGAAATAGTGGATGATGATTAGGCGCTCTTGTTTTTTTAATGGACGCAGTTGTGAAAGTGGTGGACCGAGAATTATGAGGAGCTTGGATAGTGTCCTAATCTAACTTGAATCTAGTTTACTTGAGGCTGAAATAGTTGATGATGATTAGGTGCTGTCGCTTCTTTTTATACACCGGCGAGCAATACTTCTTAATAGCAGCCACATTTAAAACATAGTTGATTAGCATCTTCTTACCTCTACAACTCTGAAGTCCTCGATGCTGTTGAACTTGGACAAATATTCCTGCAACTTGGCATCCACTTGCAGCTGATTAGACTGTTTGTAATACTTTCGGAACGCCCAGAATTTCTCGAGCCCGTACAATTGACCTGTCAAGTGAAATCAATGTTACCACGCTCCACAACAAGAATCTTATATAACGTTTAAATTTGAAGTTTCATGTCGTCATGCTAAGCACCACCTACGAGGCAAGGAGATCCTCGCAGCATCAACATTACATACCTGTTGCTTTAGCACATCTCAACCGTTCGACTGTCGTGAGACTAAACAATCGAACAACCTACATGTGCATTTATATTAGGTTGCTGAATACGAAATGTCCAATTTGCAACAGTAACGCTAACCCAACATGACATTTTTCTAAACTAAATCTAACGATCAAACTATTGGAATTACTAAACTGCAGATTGAATGCAGCAAGGTTAAAAGAGTTTAAGAATACCAATCTAATGTCTTCATTTTATTAAGACTGTTAATTGAAAAAAGAAAATTCTACACACCGCTTTCGTAATCTTGTATCGTTTCGACCTGGAAGTCCTTGTAAAGTTGATGTCTGAACCTCTTCTCCAGACCGTAACTGTAGAACCGGAAAAGGCATTCCAGACCGTACCGGTAACCTTCTAAGGCATCCTCTTTGGCTATGGTTCGGAACTCCTCGTACATGGTACGATTAAAGTTCTCTCTCAAGAAGAATGACCAGAAACGGAAGAGCGTATTCATTTCTTGAGACTGACCGATTCCGAGTCTCTTGCGCTCTGAAACACGACAAACATAACTGAAACCTCCACTCTTCAATGATGATCGTATTTGAAAAGAATGAACAAGTTCTCAGATCATCTTTTCTCATCACTAACATTCCTCAGCCGGGAAAAGAAGACAAAATTAAGTGGAATCATCATGTAAACTTCCATCAACATGTTCGCGACCAGCGTCACATATGTGTGACGATCGCGATGTTATATACCACACGAAGAAAATCGAATTTTTGTCACGACTCTATGTTACAAATGATACAATTATAAACGCCAATCGCGAACATGTTATCCTCCAAGAATCAGCGAATCTCATTATACGATGCTCTTACCCTTTAAGCAACGCGAGTGGTATTTGTGATACACTTGCTGAGTGAAGCCATTCTCCTTCAGCAGAGCGTGGCTTGGATGCTGGAACGTGGGAACAGATTGCGGCACACTGCCACAACTGCTGGCCAGATAACCTTCACTTGGGCTAGTACCCGCACTACTTCTGCAATATTGACAAATATGATTTACAGAACCATTACTAGGTCAATTTCAAAATTACCATTACTGGGACAGTCAAAAGAGATTTACTAATGCTCTGTGTAGTGCAGTTATCATTAGCTACCTACCCTGTAGAATATGTGCGCGGCCGGTGTTCTCGGACATCCATGATCCACCCAACATGGTGCTCAACAGGTGGGTTATTACTGTGTCGCGTTTTCCTCTTTCGTGGCGTTCTGGGATCGACCGAAGGTTCATCCTTTACAACGGCGAAGAATCGCGGGACTACTCCGCTTCTGCCGCTTCTGCTCAGCCTGGACTTGTCGTTCCTGCGGTTCTTTTCCGCTCGACGATCTCTCTTCTCTTGAATATCTATAGTTATCGACACCTGAGGTACCAAGAAAAATATCTACTTTAATACCTGAACGGGTCTAGACGTAGCTAATACAGAATTGAAGGGGAATACCTGTGCTGGAAGCGAATGTGAAACCTCCATGTCATCTATCGCCGACGGAGGTGGAGGAGGAACTTCGGGGTTCGTTTTCTTGGGGGCTTTGGGCGCCATCTTTTCGAAGTCTTCTTGGCTTATCACGTTCACCGTTTTGTAGCTTCCAATCGACGAACAGGAACTATACTGTAGACAGAATCAAATGGGGGTCACGTATTTCTAATTTAATTTTCTGAATCTCTTTAAAAATAGTGTTAGAAGCTGGAACTTACTCTTTGACCATCTTTGGTCCACAAATCTTCCTCGTAATAGTACAGACCATCGTTAATAGCCTGCTCGAGATCCTGAGTCATTTTTACTCTGGTTGTCCAGTCGCCAGTTCGATCGTGGCCCTCGTGTTTGGGTATCCGCGTCGTCGATACGGACGATGACACCGTTGTTTGCGTGAAGATTAAAAGCTTGTTTAAATCTTTGTCCGACAACTCGTAATCTTCGTCGTCTTCGGACCTACGTAAATCATTTACCAATATGTATTAGTCGTGATAGCCGCAACAAAAATAATGAAATTATTTCACACAAGAATGACGCAACCAACCATTCGGAAAACGCATTGTGTCGGCCGGTCGGAGGCGGTGTGTCGAGTTCTTCGTCGAACTGAAAGTCCAGCTCTTCTCTCTCCTCGCTCTTGATGTTATCAACCTTCTCTCTCTCCTCGTTTCTCTCCTTGTGTGACGGTTTCACCCTTCGCCTCACCTACAGCGATTTCATGAATATTTATTGCTTATTGATTGCGTCTCATTACAACTTAGAGCGAATGACGATGTTATATTACTTTATGAAAATAACGAGAATGTGTCTATACAAATTGTTAGCTATTTTTCTTTATAATATAAAAATAATATGAAAAGTATATAACTCTATTCATATTTTTAATGAGACTTGTGATGACGAGTAATGTTCTTTGGAAGATCTCGAACAACTTGTTAAAGCAATCTCGAATTGTCAGATTATATAATAAAATTACTTCTTTCCACACGTCGTCGCTGGGAGGCTGCATCTCTCCATTGACCTTGACCTCGGGTGCATCGTTGTTACCAGCACATTTGTGATTCAAAGACGCTTTGTCGTCCAGGTTGGAGGACGCGCTATAGTTCAACAATGTTGGAATGCTTTGCGATTGAGCGGATTTTATCTCGTTCGTCTGCGAGTCGCTTGCAGCGTCCGCTGCTATAGACTCGGTGTTCTTGTTGGTCAATTCATTGGGTATGAACTCCGGCACGTCGGGATTCAAATTGTCGCCTATCGACGAAGACACGCTGTCCGATTCGCTAAGCCTGCCTACTGTCGAGATAGTGGATTGAAGATAACGCGGAACTGGGGGAAGAGGGATCGTCGGTAAAGGTCTGGCGGCGGGACAAAATTCGGATTTCGACGCGAAAAGTATTACTTCGTTCTGCGACGAATTTGATCTGTCTGACGACGACTCGGAGAAGACCGGGTTCCCGGCTGCGTCGAGGATGGGCCACTTCAGAGGGTCTATGGTAGTTCTGACCTGGAAATCAAGATCATACTTAGCAATTCTGATGGTGTGCTTCGACGCCAAGAGGTTCTACTTCCGTATCCGATTTAACTGTAGAATTCCAGTAGTTTCACTGTTAATTAAAATGTTTAGTTGTGACGAGGCCTACTTTCAAACACCATTGATTGGATCTAATGGGGTTAGCGAATCCTCTTCAATTTTCTCTGGCACAAACCTTTCGTCCACTTACACGTGAAATGTAGGTGGATTTCTGAATGTCTGTGCCTTGGGATTGTATGAATTTAGGATTGGTTTTACCTTGAATCCATCCACCAACTCCAATTTGTCAGATTCCATGATCGCTTCGATGACAAGGCCTACGTCTGTCGTCAAAGTCTGCACGCGGTGGAAGGACGCGATTAGGGTGATAGGTAGAAATCCTTGCGCGTCCATCTTGCGACGTAGGAAAAAGTCTCTTAAAAGGTTCTCTTCGCTGAAGTAGTATTCACTGTAAATTATAGAATATTAAAAATAGGTACGATTATAGAATAAATCATTGTGACTACATTAGTCTTTCTCAAGGGGTTTGCAAACGTACATTTGATTCTTTATATATTCCTTGAGCGTCGTTACATCGTCTCCGTTAATGAAATTCGTATTATCGAAATAAAATGTTCCCATGTAAGGCATCATGTAAGCTGGAAGTCCGTATTTATGCATCTGCAAAAATATTATACCTTGATGCAACCGTGTTTATACTCTTGCATCATGTTGTCTTAGGAGATGAAACATCAGTTCTACTTTCAATTGTTCAACAGGGGTATTCTGAGAGATTCCCATCAATTTTTCATCATTATAGTTATTGTTACCAGACTGAAGGAGAAGTAGACCGCGGATCTTTATGCAGAATAAAAATATTCTTCAACAATTGCAAGAAACAGGAACGAAATGGAAAGTTCTTTTTTGCTCCCATAATTTTAATAGATTGAAAATAGTGTGTATTAACATACTTCAACTCTTTTAACCTCCTCAATATTTTTAGAATTTCATCTATCCAATTTTGTCATACACGCATAAAAATCCATAATCTAATTGTAACTGATACCGCAGCATAGTTTGGTGTTATATAAATGATGTGTATATGTACCTGCATGTAGTCTCTTGTGAAATTTGAATAGTCATGGTCGTGCCTGTGCCTAAAGCTACCCCGATAGGCGCCCCGGCCACCACGTCCTCCTCTCCCTCTAAAACTCCGTCCTCCGCGGCCTCCTCTCGCATTGTATCCTCTCCTTTCGTGCTCTCTATCCCTGAACGAATCTGTTTCTGCAAAAGCCAAAGCCTCGATGTTAACAAAGACCAATCGAATAACATACATGGGGCGTCCTATTCCAAATACATGTGATCAATCGTCTCGGAAACCATAGAAAACACAATTCTATATTATCAATCTAAAATATTTACTGGACTTCTTTCTAAAAGTATTTTAATAAATTTATGAAAGTAATATTCAAGGTCATTAGCAGAAATTAAACAAGACACACCTTCTCCATTTTTCTCCCTGTGATTATAGTACTTTGGAGACCGTTCCCTTTTACTTCTGGTCTTCGTTATATCAATTTCCAGGGGCACCCACTTTTGTTTATTCACTGAAAAATACAAAACATATTTTTAATGATCTGTATCAGCGTCGGGAAATGATTCTAGAAAAGAACAGTTTCGATAGAACTAACTTCGTTCCGAACCATGGAAAATTACCTTTCTTTTTCTTTTCACTGCCTTCGAGATGCTCATCACTGTCTTCTGTGCAGTGATTCTGCTCCTTGTTCTCCTTCCCTCTGCTTTCTATCGTTCCGGTGCTTTCTTTAACGTTGTTTGGTTCGGATACACCGTTTTGCTTCTGTGTTGTTACAGCGACTGCTTTCTTCTAGCGAGAAATTTTTTTCACATATATTCGATGCTACTTTCTAGGAAAATAGAATTTTTTAAATGCGTGGATTGTGTGAATGCAACCATGTCTCACAGATATACATATATCCACATTGGTAATGGTGCATTCAGCATCACTCTTGCAATAAGTCTACGCTCATAGGTACGTGTCAATACTTTATGAGTTCTAGCTTTTGCAATCACTAATTATCCTCAACCCCTTGCAATATGAAGTCGAACAGGCGGTTGTACAATTTTTAAACTGAATTTGAGTTGAACAAAAATAAGCGAAGTTAGAGTAGCAAAAAAAAAGTGAGCTGGAATAACTTTGTTTATCGTGTTGTCAAAAAGTTAGTCGAAGGACGCTAAGAAAAACGATAAATAAATTGAGACCCACCTCTCCTTGAGCGCCCAAGGTTGGCCAATCGCCGATGTCCGAGAAGTCGCTCGCCTGTGAAATGTATCAACTAAATTTTAATTGCGTCCCATAAACTCGTTAATAATGTTGCCTCACGGAAAGCTCATTCGCCGTTGCATAAACTCGGGACGATTGTCGCGAATCTTTATGAGGCTCGCACAGAATCGTAAAAATGTCGTGAAACGTTTTTCGTGTAACATTTTTGTTTTCGTATACAATAAAATTCTTACCACGACTGTGTGAAATTTGAAAATCACATAAACATTCGCAGTAAAGTCGACAAGGAACAAACAATGAAAATGATTTCTCGACGTGTGTTTAAACGCTTGTTTGAAGGAGCACATGTTTGATTAAGCTTCGAGTACGTTGGAAATGAGTGGAACATGATTTCTGCGGTTTCCGGTGCAATTAAGAAGCGCTACGTACCTTTTGGTTAAATTTTCTTCTGTCTTTCGTGGCTGTGACTATTGTCGGCTGACTCGCGGCGTTGATACCGTTCTCTGAAACAACAATTTATAATATTTTGTTAACTGGACGTCCGTAGAATTTTATTAGGATATTCTGTGTCACAGAAATGTTTAAGTACACTTGTCAAATTGATTTTGTAAGAATTTTTGGCAAGATAAATATTCTGTGTAATTTTGAAAGAAAAGACACATTTTCAACTGTAAATGTTTTACATAGAATTGTTCTGTATCGTGTTTAAACAATTTTTAAAATGTTTATAATGTTGTAACAGAATTACGTTAACATTCGAAAGAATCTAAAGAATCGATTCTAGGAAAAGAACTACAGGTGGTGTTGAAAGTTGAAAGTTCACGAATTGTGTTCCACTCTCTTTGAACATTGTTTACGGATTTTATAAATATTTATAGTCATTTAAAAACATCACAATATTTGAGAGGATCTATAAAATCGTTCTGCGCAGTAAACATTCGTCTAGCTTTTACGGATACAGAGTAAAAAAATTTATGTCTTTTTCTTTGAAACAAAATTTCGAAAGAGTGAAATTTCCCAGAAAAAGATTAATTATTCACATTCATATTCAGCAGGTAATAACCGAATATTCGAGTGACGAACGTGTAAGTCTTATAGAATATTGTCGAATAACACATGGTAATTTATAAGAAAGATTTGCTTAAATGTCACCTAATCAGCTGACTCTCGCAATTCTTACGAAACGGCGAAGTAAATAATTGTTAACCCGATGTCACGCGATTTGCAGTATTCCAGCAGTGGATAGGAAAAGTGAAGACAGTGCGTGGCGAGCAAGTTTTTGTCTCGCTTGTGTTACAGACTCCACGAAAACACTGTTCGACGTTATCGGCGATTCCCTTATTTTCTATAAATAATCGATGCGGCTCGTGTCAGAAGCGAAACAGCTCTCTGCTGTAACCGCAGCTTGTTACGCAAGTGATACAGCTGTAGATTTGCTCGTTGACCCCTTTTCATTCGAGTCAATCTCTTTCGGTCGCCTCAAAAACACAAATCACCGCGAAAGCGAAAGTAACCCGCCACTCGTGTTACCGTCTGGATTAACGACGACCTGCCGGGCTGTAGAAAAATCGCACAACCGCCTTGATCATTGTGATCGATAGTGAGTGTCACGCCTTCGAGCGCCCGATATTGTTCACACTTGAAAACTTTCTTCACCAAACTTCATTTTCTTCGTTAGTGGAAGGTTACTGCTATATGACGTGGTGTGTTGAAATTTTTCGTGAGTTTCTTAAATAATCTGAGAACTCCGTTCTTCCATATTTTCAGACGCAGTTTTCTACACTTTCTTGAAAATGATCCACATTAGGATCGAAACGTTGAAAGTTTAAAAATTATTGTAAAATTGCTTTAAGTAGTTTAAATGATCGAACCATTGCGCCGAAATCACATATAATTTTTGAATCTGAGAACTGTTGGATAACAATCGGTGCTTTATGAAAAATATTTTGTTCACAGCTTCGACAGTTTTAGCACAAAAAGTTCTAATGGTGCACTGACTCTCGTTAAAATGTTCATAACGACATAAAAAAATGAAAACATTTGCATACCTCTTGTAATTAAAGAATGAAAAATGTTTAAAGTTGAAGAAAATCTTGTAGTCCCTTGTTGATTTAAAAAAAATTATTTAAACAAGTTTAAATGTCTGTAAAGACATAAAAAATATCTCTGTATTTGAGACAGCCTATTGAATCATCCTGCCTAAGAAATATTTGCATAGGTTTCACGGTTGAATCGCAAAATATTCCTACACATAAACATCTGACTTTGAGAATCGGATCACTGGTTAAGTTGTACACGGTTCGATTAAAAGATATTTTGTAGCAACAGTGTCTATTCATCGGGAACGAAAAAAGTATTTAATATGCGAAAAAATTTCTCTTTCATTTTTAATCCGTTTAAATCGTCGACTAAACTATTCGCGTTCCTCGTAAAATTCGCCAATAAAAATACGAATTTGCATAAAGATCTTGCGCGGTCTATGATTATCTCGAGCCAGCACTGACGAAAGCAACCTCAGAGGTGTATCTCCATACGCGTTTTGCACACACAACGGCAGGTGTATTTCTTTTTTTTTTTATTCTTCCTTCAAACCGGCCAGTGCTAATTTAGCAATACTTTGCAACGCAGTCGCGATTCGCCGGGCGCTACACGTAACGCACGGAATAAAAAAATAATCGGCCAACAATAAAATATCAGTGACTTGCGCAATCCCTTCACTTCGAACAAACACTAATACAATTTTCACTTAGAGAAATTCCACGAACGTGGAGCGAATGTTGAGGAAACGTACCGCTGAATATAATTAGCCGTTTGATTTCGAACGATAACTGGCAATACGTATTATTTACATGTGCCATTTACATTTAACTTCGGACTTTCGAACTTGTCTATGCATTCCTTGGTTCGATATGCAATGGTTGCTAATTGTTAGCGGCAGGTCTTCGTATAAACGACATTTTGGATAAAATATTTTAAAAATTGGTTGGAGCAATATTAAAATGTTGTACATTGTGGTTAACGTGTGTGTTAGCTGATAAATTGTTGTTATTTAGATATTAGTTTCTACGAAGCAAGATCTGCACGCGATACCTATATGCAAGATAGTTCTGTATACCAGGAAAATGAGGTAAGATAAGCGTTAGGCTATCTGACGGTCACCTTGTGGGAAAAAAGATAAAAGTGTTTCGCGGAAATTGTTGCTTTTTCCGCGTGATGGTTATTTAAGGGCTACATACAAGGCAGAATTTTTTTAAATGGTGCATTCACTAGCGCGATTCTTCGATAATATTTTCTCGAAATATCTTCTTTAAAAAATGTGTATTAAATTTTTTAAACATGGATTTAGATATTAAAAAAATTGTTGACCTTCCCTTATATTTTACTATTTGAAAGGTACACTCCTCCTTAAGCCATCAAGTTCGAATTTTTAACAAATACTACTTGAACATTATACAATAAGATGTATTTTTTTATTTTTAAAAGGGTATGATTTTTTGTATTTGTGTGTCTATGTGGGGGAAAGAGGTTGCATACCTGTTATTTTTCAACCGAAAGGTATGTAATTCCTTAAACGCGTTCCAGGTGATCCGAAAGCACCTCGGGCGTGTTATTTCATATACTCTGGCTCGAGTTTAGGCTATCTTGGAACTATCTAACTCGGCTAGCAGCCTCTCTCGGCCACCTCGGTTTTGTCCTGTTGCCAAGTTAGTTTCGTGTGACGATCTCGACGCCGGAATAATAATGACACTCTAACCGAAACGTATTCGTTGTCAACAACCGTCAGACGGTGAGCGGTAAACAATATCATTACGTCGTTAGACAGCTGTTCAATTTACAATGAGACTATTTAAAAGTCGCATTTCACTGAGGAAACCAACCGCGTGAGAAAGAGATTGTTCTTCTTTCTCTGTGACGATTACATTTTTAATTATTAGATCCAATTGTGAGTCAGCATTCATCAAGATTCTGAATAACTGGAGCGATTCATTTAACTTTGGTGCCGGTCAAATAAATTGTTTTATATTTGTTGTCAGTTGTTGAATGAAAAACCGGAGTGACTCGTTTTTATGCCATAATCACATATAAATTAGAATTGGGAACAGAGTCTAAATAAGTGAAATCCAGTTATTTTTTAAGATTAATTTTTGACACGTGCCACAGGGTCACGTTTGGTGTCCGTTAAAATCAGTAATTAACTATTTGAATGTGAAATGTAGCGAAGAATATAGCGACCTAAATAAATAGCAATCAGAGGAAATCGTGCATGTTTCAATAATTATTCATTTCTACTTTGAATATGAAAGAAAAAATTAATTCCTCGAATACTCTAGCATTTCGAAATCGGTCGGTTTTTATGATTACACAGGTGGCAATGTTTAACCACAATTAGGCAGTTCTTTATCAATTTTGGTAAATATTTTTCTTACCGTATCTAGTTTCACTAATCTTCTTATGTCACGCAGTTGAAACGATCAACTGATGTCGAATAAATTTCGAACCCATTTCAAATTGACTTGAAATAAATTTCAAAAAACGATTCTAAATTAATTTAGAATAAATTTTGAAGCAATTTCCAATCAACTAGGAGTAAATCTTGAACTCATTCATTAAATATTGAATTTGGACAGATAATTTTGAGGAAAACTATTCAACAAAAAATTGTCGAGATCCAGAATAGTCAGAAGGAAAGAAGGAGAAAGATCAAGATCGATAGACACACTTACGTTGAGCGGAGCGGGCTTTATTCCTGTTGATCTTCATGTCGCGACACACAGTGGTCGATTCACGATCCACGATCCTCGATTCCGTGATCGCACGCCGGTTTTACATAACGCTCACGTAAAAGCTTGCTCGGCTGAGCTAACACTTGCCGGCGTTAGCGAGCAGAGCAGAGGAAACATGACAGAGACAGTCTCGTCGAGTTGAAGAGAGAGAGAAGGAGAGAGAAGAGTACATGTTTCAATCCCGGCACTCGAATGCGATCGCTTTGTCTCGTTGTTGTTTCGGTTTCGGAACGGTGCGAGCAGTGCAACAGGTGTGCAAGCCGGTGCAACGTGTTTTCTTCTTCGTCTGCACTTCTGGTTCGTGAATACAATCGGAATTAAATAAAGGTACATTCGAAGTCGGGTTTAAAGTGATTAACAGTCGATTAGGATTTGATTCAATAGTGACTCGACATGAATTTAGAATTGTTTTCAAATTAGTTTAAAAATAAAGTTTGAATTGATTGAGAATAATCAATGCAGTCAACTGCAGTTGCAAACGAATTCAGTCGAAATTGAATAAAGGTTTGTAGTCGATTTGCATTTGATTCCGTATTGATTCAGAATGAATTTATTCTGTCTTTGAATTTATTTCGAAATAACTATTTGAGATGATTGAATAATATTTGAGAGTCACTCAACATTAATTTATTAATACTGAAGATAACTAAATTGTAGTGCAAGGTGAAATAATTATTATCGAGTAACCAATAATCGTCATCGATAACACTAATCGCTTCTATGAATAATCTAGGAAAACCTCGTGCGAGTAAATTTCTGTACTTTTCTTTAATACATAATGTCATTCGCACGACATCGAATGCATTAAAAATCGACTTCGTAGAAACTTGGAATTGATTTAGAATCAACACCGCCAACGCGATGAGACAATTCTCTGTTTCGAAATGGTGCAACATGTGCAACAGGTGTGCGCGGCGGTCTAATGTATGTTTTCTCTTCTGCTGCAGTTCTGGCTCGCGAATTGAGGCGGAATTGGATAAAAGTTTGCTTTTAGATGGGTTTAATGCGATTTCGAGTCTATATCGAACCGGCGCGACGTCGGCTCAGAAACGATTTAAAAGCAATTTCGAATCGACTCGACATTAACTTAGAAACAATTTTGAATCGTTTTAAAAGCAATTATGAATCAATTTAGAATCGGCTCTGAATGAATGTCTGAATCAGTGTTTATTTGACTGTAATCATTAACTTTAGATTAATCACGAATCAATTTCTAATCTATTTCGAAGCAATCCTGAAGAAAATATTCATGGGATCAATTTTGAATTCCATGCACTTCGAATCAACCTCAAATGAGCATTTCAATTTCGAGAATGTACAGCGACGTGTCTTCAAATAGGCTTCGCACTGTTTTCGAATAGATTCAGTCTTATATCGATTTAGAATCGAGTTAGCACGACTTCGAATCAACGTTGGCCACATGACTGAATATCCAATTTACAACGCGAACCAACTGCGAGTCGATATCGACCCTAAGGGTACGTGTCCACCTTTTTTCATCTTTCTGTTTGCTCTCCGATAACTGTCTCAATACCGTGTACACTGTCAAATTTGAGTCTCGAGTACCTTAAATCACAACCGAATCAACTCTGAATCGATGTCGAATGAGCAATGCAAACCGAGTGAGAATCAACTTCCAATCGACTTTCAACTTCAGTGGAAATCACCTGGGTGTCGACTTCGGGAATGATAACGATCGGCGAAGGGAAAGGACGGCTCCGTTGGAACCCGTTCTCAAAAATAGTATCGTAGAAGCCTAGCTGGCGCGAACTGGTTTCCACTCGCGGTTGAAGATGAAAGATCAAAGACAACCCGATCCGCGACGACGTCCTTGCGGATTCACTGGTAATCCTACGACGAAGAATCGAGCGAAACTCGTTGCCATATGTTGCCGGGCTGACTACGTTCTACGTCGACGGTGACGGATAGCGATTCCCAGCGACACTGTTTCCCTCGCAGAACTAATTTTACCGCTGGCAATCGCTCGAGCAAAACCAGCTCGACACACAAAGCTGCATCAGCCGAGTCACTTGCAACTACTCTTGCATCTACCCGAACGATTATCAAATTAATTCGAAATGATTATTAAAAAGTGAATTTTTAGCACTTGGTAGATTGGAAATGTTTCTCGGGTAATAGCGTTCGAGTGGCACTTGTGTGGAAGGTTGCTTTAAGGGATTGGGAAAGTGTTCTATGTTTTTTGTTGAGGTAGAAGTTGCAACGAGGGACCGACACAGTTGCAGCTCGAAAGTCAGCGGTGCACTGAGCCGCCTGGCAAAATGCAGACTCGAAGAAGGCTAGCAGCGATCGACCACGACCACGACCAACGACCACGGTAAACGCTCGCAGCTGCTCCTCAGGTGCAAGGGGGAACTACTGCGACGAGTTCAACATATCGATTTTTCTTTCTGTCTTTCTTTCTTTCTTTCTTTGTTACGTAATTTCAAACTGCGAAGTTTCAGGAACGGGCTGCTGGAATTGTTTGCCCTCTTGTTGCCGAGAAGTTCGTTGCTGCGCGCTGGCAATCGGAATTTTCCGTTGGGTTTGTGATCGGGACTATGGTTTGTCAATGTTTATTTCACTTCTCTTCGGTTACGCGCAGCTTCGCAGTTAGATTTTTAAGCAGTGAATCAAAGACGGAGGAGACGAAGAGTTTGAAGGATTGTAAAATTTTTTGGTGATGTCAAATAGTCAAGTTTTAACACATTGCAGATATTATCAATACACTTAGTGTCGATTTTCAATCGATTTAGAATTAACTTGGAATTGATGTAGAATCTTGACACTAAATCATGTTCAGTCGATTTTTAATCACATTTAAATGACTAGAACAAACTGCTTTAGAAGAAACTTCGAATCGATTGCAGAGGCGACTTAGAACTAGTTTGAGATTGACCTCGAATAGATTTAGAATCGTCTCCGAGCGCACTTCATCTCAACTTCAAGCGAACTTCAAATCTACTTGAAATATACGTTTCTACTAAATAAATAAAGGGACGTGGAACGGTACAACAGAATGGGCAAACATCTTGGAAGCAAGTCAACTAAATTACAAAAGTAGAGGTGCCATCTTCAAAATGAGTCCACATGTATCATTCACACAATGTTCACATAAATTCCGCCTGTGACACGTGGATAAACTGAATAAACATCCACGTGTCCGAGTAGCAATCGAAATCTGATCGTTATTAAAAACGAGATTTCATTGTCGAGATTGAAAACAATTTTTCGTGAAAAGATTATTTAGTTCTCAGGTTGCACGTACTGCAAGGACACCCTTGCGAGTGTACCCGGTGCATCGAGCATCTTTCAACTAATTCTTTGATGCCCCAATTCTCGATAAATTCCGCCGAACGATTACTGTACGGCTTGCATTGATCCACGCTATCTCAAAGTCTACAATCGAATTAGTCTCGTTGCTAATTAAAATCTGTGGGTCACCTGAAACGTCTCCTCCATTCAACCTGCATTTATTTTTCAAATTACCGATCAGCCAATCACCAATCATAAAATTGTAAAGGTAAATATCTAAAATAATTAAACAATCCTCTGGCATACTTTATTCATAATTGTGTACATTCAAGAAATACAGTAAAGCCTTGATCCTGCGGTTGTACTATTTTCTTGCGATCTCGCCGATCGGGTAGGGGTAGCCGATTCTACGTCATCGACTCGTAGATCTTACAGTTTTCTTAGATCAAGGTTTGACTGTCTAGTAAATCTGACCCAATCGGAGGGAAGATCTCATTCTGGCCCAGAATGAGCAACTAACAAAATTGTCATCTAATTACTTAATTTAATTAACATTGAAACGTCGTACCTGGGAATCGTACCAAACAAAAATTGTTTAATTCTCTGCTGAACATCTACCTACTGTTTGTGTAATTTCTGTGTGGTCGAAAATTCGGGGAGATGTGCGTAGTAAATATAGAAAAAAAGGTGTTCCAGGTATCCAATAGTATCCTAAGCGAATTGTATGTTCGCGTTTCAAGGTACGCAGAAGAAATCAATGTCTACTGCGTGTACGAGAAGCTAATAGCAACCGATTTGTCCCGCAGCGTGTTATATCGATAACCAGCCGGTTACAATGGTACGTCGTACTATTATACTATATTATACGTACGCAATACGCACGCATTTAATGGCTTCCGGTCAATTCAAGACGTAAATTCTGGAGTCGGTGCGCACACGAGCGGTACGATTCATGCCGCTTGTAAATTGTTGCTAATATAGTAGACTCTAGTGTAGAATCGCTCCCGGGACCCGTGGTGAGTCACCTAAGTGTGCTACCTTAAATTACCTGTGAACTGCTCGTTCCACGACAAAATTTTCCTCAGTTCAATTTGCATTTCAACTATATCTTTCAACGTCACAAGTCAATATAACATTTCCTTATTTTGTTCTTCGGTCACTTTGAGATTTTCAAATTTTTATAATATTTATGGTAGCTTGAACATTATTTTATATTTTCGGTGTATATATATACATTATTACTAGTTAATGACTAGAAAAATATTATCAATATAAATACATAAAATTCGATGCAGCAATAAATTCATTTTACTGAACAGACCACTTCGTTTCTGTGGTATTTTTAGGGTTTCCGGTGTCGCAGGCGTGAATAAAATATCACAATTATGCAATCTGCGTGTGAAAGAAACCGGCCTACCTACGAAGTCATAATGTCAACCTTCACACTGCAATGCAAAACACTTCGAACCGGATGGTAACCCTTCGTTCGTTTTCTCTAATTAATTACACGTAAAAACTTTTTTTTAATGCAACAGGTCCCAGCTATCAAGATACATCTAAAACAATTTTTTACGATTAGTTAAATTTTTGCAGTGTAATGATTCATACTTTTACAATGTAGTTATTCATACATTAACAGTATCTATTATTTCTGGACTAGTAATTAAAGAAAATTAAAAACCGACACCGTGTGACGTACGTGGTTTTACAGTTAGCAACGCAGCACGCTCTAATAAAATAATGCAACTATGTAGTCATTGCGAAAGAGACGTACGAGCCTATTAAGCAATGTTGAACGATTTCCTGAACGTTGCACGAGTCTAGCGAATAATTCGCCAAAGTGCCGTTCACTATGAAAAGTTCCGTGGAAAATCGAGAACCGTCCCCGAAAAGTTTTGTCAAAGGGACAAAATGTCCCGGACATAGAAACGGAACTCGGATAATTTCGAGCCGTGAATATTTTAAACGGTCATCAGTATTCTGGCGTCGCCGCACCCATGTCTCCCGGTATATTTTAGCAGGGGGGAAAAGAAAAGCTGGAAGGAAAGAAGAAGAAAAAAAGAAAATGATCTTGACACTTGGTATCTGCCGTTCTCTGCACGCAGCCGCTCGAAAATACTCGCGCCCGTTGAAAAGCGTTCGTTTGGCCTTTACGAATCTACTTTTATCGAGGGTAGAAGGCCTACGGCCTGGAACAGGTTTCCTCTCACCACTCTCACTTTCTGCGACACATTTCGATGTGTATCGACCGCTGGGATTGTCGAGGGATCGATATAGGCTTTTATATGATCTTTGCGCGTTTGATATGATACTAATAAAAAAATTGACAGTAGAAGGTGAAAGACAGAACACAAGGGTGAAAGAGCCCCTCTGATATGAATGCAAACTTCCTCTGAAATGTTTTTACTGAATTTCAGCATTGCAACTCAATCGAAAGGGTTGTTTTAGGTGGAAAATCATATTATTTGTTTATGCTCCATTTTCTCAGTTAATTGGATGTAAAATTTTTGAAGAAATAGAAGAATTTTTTGTTCAAAAGTTATTGAAATAAATTAGATTGTTCGTTGTGCACGATTCAATTTTGCAATCGTTATGATAAATGAAATATTGTTGGTCAACTATTCTGATGGTAATAAATCCAATAAATGAAAACACAGAAGAAGTAAAGATTTCTTGTGGAAGTTAAAGGGTGTCATTATTGTTCATATTCTACACTGGCTTTTTCAGTGAAATTCGCAATAGTTAGACAAATTGAAAGCATTCGTCTAACGCTTCGGTAAGAACATTGCGAAATGATATTACAAAGATCAAAAGTTGCACGCGATCGGCAAATAAAGATTGTTCATAGGTGTGTATCGATTTCCTGCAACGGCGTATATGCAGCCATTGCATACACGATCGTATTTGCCGTCCATCGATTAGATGCCGGAGGAATTCGAGAGTGAATGTCTGGATTACAGCCGAAGAACGTAATGCAGTTACGAGGAGCTGGTAATTGCATCACGTGCTTCGACCCACTGTCGACCGCTTAGGAATAGTGTCAATGTCGTTGCCCCCGACGTTTTTGCATCTTTATACAGTAATTCGATCATTAATTAACATCTTAATTGCTGAGAAATTATTTCAGAATTTTCCGAAAATCTTTGATTTATAACCAAGAATTTCAAATTAAATTTTTCAATGGCAATCTCATTAAAGAACTTGTCGATATTGATTATCTACTGAGCCACAGGTCGTTGAAGTTTGCGAAATTTCGTGTCCATCATATCTTGGAAATTAGCATATGTTTAACGTGCCAGGTCTTACATGTAAAATTCATGTGTGAAGCACTTTGTTAAAGTGTTACGAAGACTCTACGGAAACAAAGTACGTTTTACCCTTGCGGTTACCTTCACAATGTATCATAAATCACTGAAACGTCGATAGATTCATTTTTCAATTATTCATTCGCGTCAGCGGTGTTCATAATTCGCCGGAAAACTCTCCTCGCAAGTCGATCGCCAAGTTCCCATTTTCCGAAGCAATGAATGCACATTGCGATCGAGCGTGTGCAGTTTATGGTAATCCACGGTTTCGTAGACTGTTCCATAAAAAGCGGAATATGTAATAAAGTTCTTTCGTATGCTCGAAGATTCGTTTAGGTACAAGTGCATTGAGAATTAATTTTATCGACATGCATCCTTGAGTTCTGCAAATTTTCAACCTCCATAAATACATAGAGATCTGTTTACGCTACTCCCATGTAAATCAATTTTGCATTGAATTCGATGGTTTTTCATTAGATCTTTTTCGTTAAAATAAATGAGAATAATTATATAAATTTTAAAGATTGAATTTTTCTGAAAAATAAAAGGAGTTTTCCATAACTTGAATTGTTCATATCAGATGAATAAAAGTTGGAATTAGAATGAAATTGTGTATTCTTGTACCATACTTTTGAATTGTTGTGACTTGAAAACAAAATAAATGTTTGGAAAGGGTCGATTGATTAAATTTGAAGTGTCCTTTACAGTTGCTGACTGTATCCCGAGAGAAAGGATCGAAATTCTGGGTTCATGGGGAACTGAGGGAAGCTATTGGACAAGCTAATGGGTTTAACGTTTGTCCTAGGCCTCTACTTAACTCCCCCCACTACATTGCTCGATACAAGGCGGCGCTTTGGAACTTGTTCAATGTCTCCCGTTACTAGGGCGAGCAACATTATCCTATACAGGCGATTGAACAAATATTCTGACGCTGGGAGTGGTTCTCCGGCGATAAACATTTCTACGAATTGACCAGTATAGCCAGACCTTATCTATTTGACCAAATTATCTCAACTAAACCTGATTATCTCGCTACGCTAAATTGTAGACAAAAAATTTTGTCGGATTTTCTACAATTAAATAAAAAAACAAATCAATATACATACCTAGTTGATCCTGCATTTCAAAGGGGCATCATCTAACTCCTCAATCCCTGACAGAATTAATATAAATTAATTTTAATTGGGTACATGTAGAAAATACATGTAAAAATGCATTTTAAAGACTTCTTACACACATGCCTGAACGAAAAGATTAGATATTCACATTAGAGTGAACAATGACTAATCTCCCTTGAATACGTGACATGAAAAAATTGTTAAACGAGTGTCTGAAGAGCACGAGATCGAAAAATTTTAGGGGGCCGAAGTTTATCAGCGGTGATTGATAAAAGGGAACTGAGATACTCGGCGAAGATGGCGGCGCGGTAGCCTAAGCAATCGACCACGTGTTCGAAAGTTCGTTTTACAGTGGAGGAAGGGCTGTCGCCCAAGAACGAGATCGTTCGAACTAACGTTCGTTATGCAAATGAAGAAAGAGACCGTAGGACCTTGATTGCCAACGCGGTTCTAGCCTGTGCCACGTGCCCCGAAAACTTGTCGCCGATACTCAGAGATAACACGAATCGAATCAAGCCCACGAAATATCCCATTATCATCGTTGCTAACGATCGGATACCTGAACCACATCGGCCAACGTGGAATCGACTTCCTCTCACTCAAGTAGGTACTCTGGTTTCGTATTTCAATAACGCGAGAGCCGAGACCTGTTCTCAACGAATCAATCTGACTCCGTAATTGCGCGAACGTACAATTTGCAATTCGAAAAAGAAATAGGTAAGTAAGAAATACTCCTCCGGTGCAGATCCTGTTTCTGATACATCATTTAATATTTTCATGCATAATTGTTAGTTAATGTATTATGAATTAATCCAGTTCATTGATGTATTCTCGGTCAAGCTGGATATGCAGATATTGAACCCACAATACTCGCTCAATTTAGATTCCACTACTTTTTATATTCGAATACTTGAGCACTCGATACTGTTTTGAGAACTTGAGTATTCGCATAGTTATTCGATTCAGATATGTGAGAATTCAATTCAATACGCGCTCAATTTAGATCCGAGTACTTTCTTACTTGTGAAATTTCAATCTGAGTACTCAAATATTCATACAGATAAATCTAAGTACTTGAATACTTGGATAAATATAAAATAATATATAATATTAAGTTAGAAGGCTTGAGTACACCCCTTTAATCCACAAACGCTAGAAATTATTTTTTACTTTTACGACACATGTTTTTAATTATTTTAACTTGCGTCAGCTTTTTGCCTCAGCTTGAAATGTGTATATCACCAACATCTCCTATGCTATTCGTAGGCGGAAACATTATGACTAAACGCGCCTTTTTAGAAATTTAGAAACTATTCGTAATCTGTAAAAAGAAATGTGTTTCGTAAATTCAATTTCTCACTAGAAATATACGATACAGTGTTGTGGTTAGCGTTTCGCAAACATTATCAGTGAAATTAATCGTGCACAATTTCATTATTATTTATAAAGTCTCTCTCTTTATGTGTGTGAATACTGTTTCTCAATTCACTAAATTCAATTTACAAATGATTCAATTTTAAGAAATTGAATATAATAAATTTTTAATCGTAAGCAAAATATACTATACATAAAAATGAACGAATAATAAATAATAAAATGTAACAAAAATAATTTTCTATTCCTATTGCTATGTTGAATAATTTAGTAAAACATGTTTATGCATTTATAAATGACAAAGATTTCAATAGCTTCGAATGCAAAATACTTTGAAAAAAAAACAGATTATTTTATTATTGTATCAGCAACAGTTTTGCTGCCATCCACAGCAAATACTTAGTATCATTCTATAGTGTAACATTGTGTAACACGTTTCAAGTAAGTTTCCACTAGCCCCCCAAATATTAAGTTCATATCAGCATGTACCTTCAAACATGGTGATTCCATATTCTTAAAGTTGATAAGATCGTACATCATCGGCGTCTTTCATCACGGGTACAAAGTACAAGGCCAATTCGATATAAAAAACCATAGAATAGAACTTGTAACCTATTGATCCTCGATTTACTTCTATGTTCAACTAATGTACGCAAATGAAATCGGTGTGTAAATTTTACCATTAAATGTTTAAAAACGTTTGTACCTATCGCACAAACCACCAGATCAACCAACAATCTTTACCGTCCCAATAAATTTTATTCGTCACAGGTTTAAGAACCAATAAACTCGAGTTACATAAAATTTTATTTCGCAGTATAAACTTTTATCTATCCTTTAATAATAAAAAAAAAAAAAAATACCACTAAAAATTCCGAACGGTACAAAGCATAAAATATATTTTTAGAAAAAATGAACTTGATATTCGAAGCGACGAGAACATTTTCAACGATATTAATATAATTAAAAACAATATACATAATAAACAAACACTCACCAACAACTCCCTGCTGTTGTTGTGGCTGCAGCACCCTCTTCTCGACCTTCTCGACCGGCTTCTCCACAACCGTCGTAGTCACAGCGGCTACAGGCGCAACGGAACTGATTGTAAGACTGGGTTCCTGCGTGGAGGATTTGCTCTTGGTCCAGGGATTAACGGTTGGCAGAGGTGCCTCGACATACTTGACCGGCGGTTGACCGAGTGTATCGAAATCGACCTCGGAATCATCTCTCTCTTTCTGACCGTCCTTACTTCCTGCAACAAAATCTGCACCTGTCCTCTCTCCTCTCTCCGTTCTCTCTCTCAACTCCTTGTGAGCCCGCTCGTTGCTTCCGTTGTGCCCTCTGAGCGGGTGCCTGTGATCTCTGTGTCTGTGTTGATCCCTGTGCTCTCTTTGTTGCTCCCTCAGCTTCTCCTTCCTCCTCGCGCTCTTCGGGGCAACGGTTTGAAATTCTCCGTCGCTGGCGATGTCTGTTCCGTTCACCTGTTCGGTCTCTGTCGCATTTTGAGCGACATTATGAACGACGTTACGAGCGACACTTTGAACGACATTGTGAGCGACGTTTTCCTGGCGTGGTTCGACGAAAGAAGCTTCCCTGTCGGGCAACGGTTTGCCAGCGGGGAATTCGTAAGGCCTGTCGAGTTTTCCCTGCGGTGGGAACCTCCTGCCGTTCCTCTGATAGGACCTGGTTCTGACGTTGAGGTTCTGCGAGACCATGTGGTCCTTGATGGGCATGGACTGTGCGACCTGACCTATGTTCTCCTTATTGTTGTCCTTGGTGTTCGGTGGCCGGTTCTCGGTGTCGGCTCTCGGGTTGACGATACTTGCGTAAGACACCTTGGGGCCCTCCTCTCTCTTGGCACTGGCCTGGCCGCCGTTGGCCAGCTTGGCCGCCATCTTGAACGGCACGCGGCTCGACACGAACGCACGAGGTCCCGGAACACGAGGGGTCCGAAAGTCTGTTTTCACAGGAGGATGAGGACTCTCAGGCGGTCGAGGGGTCCCGGGACGCGTTTAGCACCACGCAGCACATCAATCCTGCCGGGCAGCCTCGCCGCAGGGTTATGAGTATCGATAGTTGACGATAGGCTCGCGTAGTAGAGTCAACTCGGCTCTACACCACCGACCTGGGCGCATTCTCAGCGACGTCGACCGGACGCATGTCTCTCGTCACGAGAACTGGTGCGGTATTTTCCCCGTGCACGTGTCGGGAACTATCGTTCTCGCACGATCGGCTAACGTGTCTTAGCCCGAGAGAACGCCCACAAGGGTCGGCTCTTTCCAGAAGGCGCGGCGTGCACGCACGCGGTCGGTCGGACGTTCACGGACGATCCTCTGAATGTCCTTTCTCACCGCACGTGTTCGAACTCGAACGAGAATTCGATGACAATTCGAGATCGATCCGCGGTTTCCGTTAGACTCTGGAACAGGTCCGAGACAAGTCGGGACGACACGAGGCGCGGACGAGGCTGCGTGTGGTTAAGAACACGCTGACTCGGCGATTTCAAGAGCCGAGGCGAAACGTAACCGGCACGGGATTATCGAACGTGTACCTTTTTCACGGAGATTTATGGCCGTTGTTCGAACGTACTGTGCCCTCCTGGATGATGATACCGTGGCGTTAGAGAGCTGCGAGACAATCGGAGCACACCTCTCGTTGTCCGATGTAATTTATCTTCGGGTTGGATCTTCTTTGTAATTACTCGGGGTTTTCGGTGCGGATTCGCCTCGTGTATGGGTTGAACGGCTTTGTCACAACTGCGGCAAGTTCGGAGGCACCGTTTTCGATGTCGCGTTACCACGGATTACGTAAACACGGCATTTTCGGCGATCTTTTTCCACGGAAAAGCGGTCCGCAAAACACATGTGGCCAACGCTGGCTCCTGGCCTTTACGCGAGCGGCTACGAAGCTTCCGGTTTGATCGATTCGGCCCGACCACCGGTAGGCGGCGGCACCGTGCTTCCTATTTATCAAAGCACCGACAGAGGGCGAGTCGGAAACTGCGATCTCGTGTTTCTCGCAGCTGCTTCGCGCGTTTCGATAACCGATAGGCTGCTTCTAGGAAGTCGATCGCGCTCTCTACAATCCCGCAAATCGCTTTCCTCTAGCGGCCTTACTTCCTCATAAATTCAATTTTCTATGAATGCCACATGAATGATTTAATGATTTTGTAGATTCTCCTTAATACAATGGTATTTTTTCTTACAACGTACATTTTTAACATTTAAATATGTCTAAAATGCTTTTGTTTCCGTTTCATTTATTATTTGAAGTTTCTTCAATTCAATTTTCACAGGAAGTGGGAAATTGAGTGCTTCAATTTATTTTAGGATCAATGAGATATATTATTTTGTCCACATTATGTCGTATTTAAATGAGTTGAATGTATTGCTTGTTTGTTTCGAATAGTCATAATTATACGTTGAAACTATACACAGTGTATAGACAACGCTTGATTCGTAAACAAATAGTTTTCAGTTGATGCAATTCAAATCAACCGCCACGCAATTCGAATTCATTTACTGAAACATTGCTGCAACTACTTTCCACTTTATAAAAATTGAAAGGAAGAACAATAAACCGGATAATTACCGTGTGATTTTTTATTGCACAATTTTTTTACAGAATATATATATCAATTTATTTGCACTTCGTGGAGTATTCGTTATATATAGTTTTTCTTCTTTCTCGTGATTAACATTAATATACATATCAACAGTACGAAAAAATATGTTTCGTAAGATCTCTAACGATACCGTTTTATTGTCTCGTGAGATTGTCCAAATAAATGGCAATAGAAATTGTATATCTATTAAAAAAGAGTGATGCGTTGAAACACTTGTGATATCACGAACGTATATATTAAAAATATGACTTAGAAATGTTTCTATGCACGACGTCTCGTTCATTAAAATTCACTTATAAAATTCCACATGCATCAACTGATTTGTTCAGGATATTTCTTGAGAGATCGTTCAAATGCTTCCACTATAGTAGATCTAAAAATAATCAAGATTTTATGTATCCGTGACAAGGAAAACTGTACTTTCCGGGACAATACCGCAGAATACATAATTAATTGGAATTAATCGACGCACCTAAAAACTTTCTGGTGTAACAGATACGCAGTTACATGTCCTGCATCGATGTAACGAATCTCAGCGCCGGGCCATATTTTTTCTAGACTCATGCACCCATCTCGTGGCACATATGCGTCGTCCCTCGCGCAGACCGCAATGATCAGTTCGGTATCAACAGGAACTTCAAAATTTTTCAGATGCGTACACTCGTCCATAATCCCGCACATGAATTGCAAAGCTTCTCGTTCCCGCCACTTATAGTCCGAAAATAATGGGTGCTTTGACACTGGTAATAAACAAACGCCTATTGCCAAAGTAATACTCGAAATAATCATGCAGGTCGTATACCATGCTTATAACTTACTTGCATTACAGACTGAGCTACGCAGTTTATAACATACAAGGGAAATTAAATTCAACGCGGTGCTTTCGTAACGAAAACGAATTTAAGCTTACTTAACATGTTAAACGCTACACCAGCCCCTAAGAGCCGGCCGTAGACTTTTCGTATACGCCGCGCCGGTCTCTACAGACTGATCGTAGAGTTTTCGTTTGTAAGCGTGAATCTCCCGATTTGGTGGGACAATGAAGCGGAAGACAAGCAACATTGGCGTTTAATATGTTAAATAAGTACGCCGTTAAGCGGAAATGAACACGCTATAAATTACTATTTTAGTCAATTTAAAACGCAAGAGATTGGGACTTGAAAATCGGTAGGAATACTTGCCTTTGAGCGCGTTTGAGTCTTTAGATTTAAATTTGTCAGAGAGCAGACTCAAAGGGAATATTTTAGCCGCAGCTTTCTCATCCACGACTTGCTCTTTTATATCACCATTTTTCAATTCAGTATTACAACCATTTAATTTCCTTTCCGTTACGGAGCCGTTACTGTTGGACGAGGCTGAATGTCTATTAACGTCCCCAGACCCCTCCTTCAACTCTTTAACCCTTCTCATACTTGCCGGATAGTGTTGAGCAAAATGTTGACCGGCCAGGAAGGCATCCTATAAAATTAGTTTGGTGTTATAATAGAAATCTTTTATGGAATCCTGACCTTGACGATTCTAGTACTATTTGCGAAGATTCTACAACATTAAAACCGGTTTTCGATGTTTCTCCCGAGAAAAACTAATATAAAATTTAATTTTTTGTAGTGTTAACATAACGAAATGTTTAAGAAATTCTATTTACCTCTTCACCTACTATTCTCACCATCTTGGCGAGATCGTTCTGATACAGTTCATTCGCAAAGTATTGGTTTTCTAAGAGTGTCCAATTAATGGAGGCACTCATCACTCCTTGAGTGAACACCGGCGACGCGGTTGACCAAGAAAGACAAGGAACTAGTGGTATAGGCTTCGGCCAATTGGTTGCAGCCAAAGAAGCCATCTACAAAAATACAAAAAACAAAAATATAACAATTTTATAAAAATTGCACAAAACCGGCCGAGAGAAAAATACAAACATGGCCGCCCATTGATAACCCTGTTAACCCCAAGGGTCCAAAACCCTGTTGCTCGCACCAATTTAACAAAACAAGCGACTCCATTATCAGGCATCCTCCCATGATGAAGATATCGCATACATTATGTAAACTAGAACGTCTAAAAACAGAAAAACGCGATGTTAATATAGTTACAAACAAATTAGCGAATTTTTCATGTCTTTCCTATTACAAACCTTCAGGGTACATATTCTTACATTTGATTCTGTGGCTTTCGCAATCCATAAAACGGATTTTCCAACAACAACGAAGCGATCCCCGATTCTTTGAGGAGTGGTTTAGCTATCAAGTTTCTCCTCCTCCAAAAATACTAAAAAGAATTCAATCGATTAACGAATTTAATTAATATTTAGTTTTATTAATTGATAACATCAGGTATTCATATCTCGAGATTAAACGATTAGAATATTGTTATCAGGTTGTTGTTGTTGCATTTGTTATTAATGTTGTTCAAGGACATTGAAAAACGTATAAGAATGTAAACAATAGAAGAAAAAAAATATTTAATACATTATCTTTCCGACACGAGTATCTCGAGATTAAATAATCGGATTGGTATCATTATTATTGTGGTAGGGATGACTTTTTTATGCTCTACAAGAACATTTATAAAATTATGAGAGAGTTTACTTAGAGAAATAATGGAATCTCACAACAAATATTAGCCATAAAGAAATTCTTGTCATCATTACAACTGTTCAATAATTATAGCTTTGATCTCAGATGTGTGTTTCGTTGTTCTATAATTAATAAGGCAGACATCTAAATAAATGTACAGATCGAAGAAATGCTTACATGGTCTCCTGTACCAGCAAGGTGTAAACAAACAGGTTTGGATTTGTGGGAGTGCCATCTGCGAGGCAGAACCAATTGGAAATGTGCAGTTATTGTCTCGATTGGCATTATACCAGGGAGGTGTTTATCAAAGGGGCTTTGAAAACAACCTTCAATTATATGACAGTCTGACCATTCTTCATCCTATATACATACAACCAGAAAACAACTAATAATAAACACTGATTCTTTACCTCTGCGAGTAATATCAAAAATAGTTCCACAGCCTAATAATACTCACCTTAGTAATATTGATTGGGTAATCACAGGGTATAAGGTTGTAACATGCTTCCCTGTTCGCAATGACTTTCCTGAATTCAAAAATCCTGAAACAAAACGAGTTTATTAATTCAATTGACATTTGTAAACAACCTCTTGTAAGCCAGTCAAAGAATAAAACGCTTTAAAGATCTATAAACAAAATTGAAACATCGTTATACCAGCATTACTTATTTATCGATAAACCAAGAAAATCAAACGCATTAGGAAATTAAAAATAAAATCAAAACATCGTCACTCTCTTCGGCAGTCGCGTCATAATCATTTCCAATCTTATCATGTTTATTTTGTTTGAAGTTGCTTTTAGTAGTCTGGAACACATCTTAAATAGTTTATGAATTTTTCCAAGTACGTCATTCCGAGCAAATAACAAAACTGCAAAGTTTCAATTTTAAATTGAGTTCGTAGAAGATCGTGTTAGTGTAAATAATCCACACACATGCAGGGTACACGTCAAATCGCGCCACAGTGCAGTACATAGTCTCGAATCTCGATCCATATTTCGAGTTGGCATCGCGAGAAGGTTAGGTGACCGTTACCTTTTCAAATTCTGAGGGCTGCCCCAGCCCTTGGTGAAGAATTTCGTGAGTAGGATGCTCCTGTAAACCGCGTCCAAACGGCTGGGCGGCATTATGTAAATGATAAATCGTATCCCAATCTGGTTCTCGGTATCATGCGATCTGGGGACAAGCAAAATTTCCACAGTCCTCGGGACTATCTATCGTTTTTTCGTCACTCCAGAGGATTACTTTCGTATTGCTCGTGTAAACTCTCATGTCGTGGTCTTTTAAAACGGCGAGGATAATGTGGACATGGCTTGGGAAGCGGTTCGGTGATCCGCGACGCTGGAGACGATTATCGAATATTGCGCGATCAGGCGGTCAACACGGTCAAATCTGGTGACGTTCTGCGAGTATATCGCACATGCATGTCCGTCGCTCGCATCTTCGTTTCCGAGCGAATACAATTGCGATTTTGATCGGCCGACTTCTTTAAATACTAACGGCTCGGCGAGGGGATGGTACGAGCCGGAAGTAGTCGCCGCGTATTTTCAAAATTAATATTTGTTCCTATAGAACATCATGGGTCAAGAATTTTGTTAGACCTTCGCTGTTTTCGTTTCGAAAATTTCGACGATCGCAGCGACCTCGACACTATTTCTGCGATTCGTCGCTAGAGGACCGAAATTAATTGGAAGTGGTCTATGAAGTGATCTAGTTCAGGGTCTCGGTTCAATCTAGTTCACTAATTAGCTGTTATATTTAGGCCATAGAACACACATGTATACTTATAGACCCAGCATAGGTGTTCGACAGGGTAGTTTCACTCGGATAGGAGAACTGTTAGCACGAATTTAGTACAGGTACACAAAATAAAGATGTCACTACTGTGCAAGAGTAATTCTCAAAGTATCGTTCGCCGCCCAAGTCCTTAGCCACTCGATGGCTGCAGCTATAAATATTATGGCACGACATATAGTAAGTATTTATTAGCATTACGATTACAGTCCACTGTTTATTATAATTAATTTGAAGTAAAGAATGTATTTCTCTTTTCAGATGATACTGATGTTACGGGAGAATTCTGCATGGACAGCAAAAGCAGTGGGACTGCAATGATTATCAAGGAATTCGACGAGATTTTCGACAGTCTTAATGGAGCAGGAAGGAAACATGGACCATTAAAACCACTGACAGGACCTATAACAAGAAGAATTTTCTAATGAAATTGATTTCTCGATTTGTATTGCAAAAAGTAATACCAAAGTTTGATTGTACAAATTGTACATTACATATATTAAAACCAGCGATAAGTAGAAATGGAAATATTATTCTTAATGATTACTTTTTACGGTGTTTATGTAGAAGTTACAATAATATAGCGCGCTTGGTTTTATATAGGTGTAATGTACAAAGTAATGTAAAAAGTACAATTAAACATTTTATAAGAAAACATGTAGTTTTCAGTTTTACGTGCGACCACAAAAATTTGATTATTGATTCATTTTTAGATTATTTAGTTTTGTATGCAATTCGCAATTTTTGGGCAAGCGCGAAAGACTTTTACCAACTTCATGTTCACTTATTAAACAGTGCATCGCGATTAGAAATAGTAAATATAGGAAACATTGTAAATAGTAGTAATGTAATAGTAGTAATATGTAATTATAAATGTAAAACATTCAATATTGAATAGAACGTATTTAAAATTTAATAAAATGTTTTAATTTTTTTATTTTTAAATAAAAATTATAAATTAGCAAGGAATGGGTAGTATGGATTTCAAATCCCCGCGTTTTGACCCGTTAGTTGTGGTACACAAAATTCAGATGGCGTTCGATTTCGTGCCAACAGAAAAATACATTGAGTGACACTACCCTGGAGCATATTCTACAAGTAGAAATAAGAAAAAAATGTTATTTGAATTTCGTTTAGAAACGCCTCATTACAAAGTTATAAACAACTGCAAATGAATTTGGTAACGGGAATCTGAAAAAGCTAAGATCTTTTTCGGAACGCTAGAAATGCGTTCAGAAAATCTCTTTGACTTTCCCATCTGCCTTCACAGTGCTTCACAGTATCGATTCATTTATATTGGTCGTTCCATTGCTACCTGCGAATTTCGTAACGAAGTAGACCTGCAGAAAAAGCTAACATGTTTGCGATCCAGAATATAGCCAGGAGAGCTCCACAATTGTCGAAGCTCGTTGTAAATCAACACAGGACAATTGTTACGGTGCCACCCAGAGAAAAAGTATCTCTTGTCGTAAGTATTGTCTTTCATATTAATTATATAATAAGGTTGCGGGCATACAAACCAAAATTCATAAATGCCTAGTAGAGCTAACTAGTTTTACACTTCGACTGGTAAAAATGATGACTGTTACTATTCATAAATATCCCTCAGAACTTTAAAGTTCTCACAATATCGATGTAATATTACAAGTAATAAAATATAGGTTATGCTTTCTCGTGCCTTATATTATTAGATATACAACATTGATATACAACATTGTGTAGCATCCCCTTTACACGAAATGAATACTTACACTGCTGTGCAAAAGAAAGAATCTTTTATAATTAATTATAATCAAACTGGATGCTTCTTTCTTTTGCACAGTATTGTATACAATATAAAATTGTGTTTTAAAACTGTACTTCACGTGTTAATGACAACTATTTGTCAAGAGACAAGAATATTATGTATACATATATGTTTTTAATGCTTACATTCCTATTGCAGGAGCTGCTAATACATGGGTCAGCGTTGTGGTTGGGAATTATGGGATTACCAATTTATATTGGATGCAGTGTAATGAAGTACAATGAAGGCAAAGAAGAGTAAAGTAATTAAAATTGCTTAGCCTTAGCTGTATATATATAGTTCGAATACAAACTTAACTTTGAAATGTAGGCTCCTGAATTTTAAAGGTACATGATTAAAACAAAATTAATATAAATTTTCTTTTCTAAAACCTGCAAACGTTATTTCCATCCACAATAATTATGTTTTGGGACCAACGTTTTGCCTAGCAACAAAGGGTTATTAGAAAGGATTTGATTTTATTTTTATACAATGCGCATTGCGTAAGTTTATTACATAAATGACTGCAGTCTTACATTTACGATTGTACAAACATAGAGTACCATGAAAACGTAGAGCTGGTTATTGTAAAAAATAGGTACACCTAAAACTGTGATAATACAATGCAGAGAATGTACAGTTTAATTAGACAAAGCTTTGTTACTCCATTCTATCCGTAGCAAACGATCGTTTTCCAGCGGAATTCTGTTACTTGGCACATGGATCGTATCTATTCTACAACTGTCATCGAAAACAGTAATGAATCTGCGATGCCAGATACAAAAGTTCGCTTTTACATATACTTTTCCGATTGAAGAACACATCGAGAATATTCTATAGTATATACATACAAACGTTCGCACACCGTGCAGATTTTCATTTCCGTACTCGCGCTGTTAGAACCACTATGTCTGCAGAACTATAAATAATGTTATTGGTTTACGTTCGAAGCAATCGAATGACGGAATTAACTTTCTGTTAAAATATAATCTCATAATAGCGTTCGCATTGGAATGTCTGAACGAACTTGTGATTCTCGTACGCTGCTCTGACCATGATTAAAAATCATTGCTCGAGAAAAGGTGTATGGAAGGAATGTAGGAAATTTATTATACATCCACAGAGCTCTTAGAGTATCGGTAGTATTTTTGACAAATACTTCTGGTGCAGCAAGTCTGTCGAGAAAGGACATCAAGCGCACACAACAGGGACGGTTTTGTTTCACGGAAAAGCGTGATCCGAATGATTCCCGCATCCGTTAAGACGGCTTTCACTGGTCCAGGTGATCTAATCGTAGATCAGCCAACCGTCAAAGATGTGTCTTTTACTTTGACGGTTGTGTCGGCGTTTCTTGAAACACGTCGCGCAACATTTATCCTGGACGATCGATGACACGTCGCACATGCGTTTGTACGTCGCACAGACCGAGGCTGGGACGATGGTGTCCTTGCACTCTGCAACAGATGCAATTCTTAGTCTGCAAGCTCATTAATAGCGTAGATAATCTAGTAGAAGTATAGTCAAATCGTATTCTTCACCAATTAAGAAGAATCTATAATAGAATTCAAAAGTACCGCGCCCATGCTCTGCGAATAAAGTAGATTCCTACATACAGTCGCTATATTGCGCTGTGTCGATAACGTAGGAAACGATTCAAAAATATCAAACATTTTTTTTAAATACGAGATTCAGATATTTGTAAAATTTGAGCTCAATTCGGTTTCACTAATTTTCGGAAATATAGTTAAACATTCATATAAGTAATTCCAGAGCTATGATCAGAATATAAACTTGTGTATGCAGGCGCACTCGAATGAGTAGTTCAAAGGCCAGATATACGCGAGAGCGGTGACTTTATCAGGAGGGAATGGCAGTAAACTTTCGATTTTAAGGGAGACATTAGCTGGACCGCAGTACAGATAGCGTGGCCAACAGCCTATGAAGAGAACTAGCTCGAGCGAAACAGAGGTAGTAAAAGTTATTGCGGATGTTTGCGCTGGCATGCTCCCCCGGGGTGACGGTCTCTCTAGAATGTATGCAATTACCAGATTTATCGTTCGCGCATTGCCGCCTATGATAACACCGCCTCGTATCGATTGGCCTTCTCTCGGGGTTGCAATCGTCGGAGAGCGATTCCGTTATACGGTCACGACAGTCGACTTCCCTGCGCTTAACGCCGACCCTTGCCAGGCAGGTCGCGTTGCAAGATCCCCATCTTCCTGCAAGCATGCCCATAAAGATCGATGTTTTACGTGCCTGATCTCTGTCGCGGTGTTCCTTTGGCAGCGGGCCAGGCCAAACGAAAGAAACGGTTAATGGCCTGGCTAAGTCACGTGGGTGCATCACGATAACCAATAACTAATGTGCATCCTGATGCAACTTTGCACTGCTACCGATTGCGAATGTATTCGATTTTCTGCTTGTTAGGAACTAAATCTGTAATCTGATTTATTCTCTTTCTCGAACCAGAAATCTTATCAGCCATAGAGGGAGGTAGCGTAAGAGGATACAGTAATGCTCGACTGTAAGTCTTGCTGAAAGCTTCACTTTATGTCTGTAAACACTACTCCAATTACAAAACTTCTTTATTTTTCACTATCTTTTGTATGGAACATTCACCAACATATTCGTGGTCTTTTTAAAGGGCTATTATTTAAAGGGCAGGATATTGTGAACGGGTTGTAAAATCAGGCAGGGGATGATTCTACATATAAACATAAATCGAAAAGAAAGAATAACATTTCTTCATTTGATGGCTCGTTTTCGAGAAAATCGATTGTGCAAATACAGAAAATACAGTGGTATTGATAGGAACTGTCTGACGTGTCTGATCATGACTAACTGATTCTACTTCCTGTGTATACTACGCGAACCCGACGGATCTTTAAAGTCTATCTTCTTGACACACCCTGTATATTCGTTACTTTGAAATAGCAATTGCTAACTACATCAAATGCAAGGCTACCCTTAGGACAGTATTTGACCGACAAGTGAACTCACCTGTGACCCATCCGGCACCTTGACAAGACTCCACAGTGGCTGGTTTGTTTTCAGGGTTGCAATCCCCCTGCACAGAGCAGGTGACTTTTCTGCTCCTTTTTCCATTCGCACAGTGGCTCCACTTCGAGACGATCCACTTCGACTTGGTGTTGTACATTGAGTTATCCGGGTTTTCGCCGACGACGTTATCGAACTGGAGAATTTCCGGTTCCCCGGTGGTCAGGCCATCGACGATCGTAATGCCGTCTTGGTCGTTCGAGCTCACGTTGTAGAACGAGAGGTCTTTGTTGTCCGCGTAGACGAACAATGGCGTATCTGTGGTCGAACCGCATGGTGGCAGGTTCGGACAAAGGCTGACCTCTTCGGGTTTCACGTCTCTGTTGCAATCGCGGTCCGGCAAGGCCAGGTCCGAACGATCAGGGCCCATCCCCGAGGACACGCACATCACTGAACGCTTCCTGAGCGCACCCTCTCCGCACGTTACCGGACACATCTGCCATGGTCCGATCCACCATCTAATCTCACAATTATTATTACCATTATGATTAGTCGAAATGCAAATAAGTAGTTAATCTTCAAGGGTCAGGGTACAAGAGATTGCTTAGGGTGTGTTACATAGGATACAGAGAGATTACGTTTAGTTCCTTGAGAAGTAGCTAGTTCCTCACCTAGCAGGGCAGGGGTTAGTATTGCAGTCCCGCAACATAGTTTCGGGTAGCTTTATGCCCTCGCAGAAATGGTCCTCGACGAGTCCGCTCTTCCTCTCTCTGCAAAGAGCCTTGGATACTTGTGTACCACCGCCACAGGTTACAGTGCATAGTGACCAATCCGAAAATTCCCAATAGTACTCCGGTGCTCGGTCAGGTTCCTTCTTCGGCACGGTGTATTTGTATCGCAGCCCGGAATTGCGGTAGTGTCCTCTGGAAATTAACTGGAGTGATGGGATAACGTTATTGAGAATGAGAAGAAAGTGGCTAGAGAGTAGACCTGAGAAATTGATCAGAAGAGAATGCACAGGCTAAAACAATGATAAGAATTTCCGTAGAAATGTATATCAACTATCAAGCTCGTGGTGTCACCAATTAACAGTGCACTGCTGAAACTTCCTCAGTTCCTCATCTTCTTCATTGGCTCCATAGTCCCTAGCTCCCCTAGTCTCTACTTGCTCAATCATTCCATCAAGTTTAGACTAGTTCTCTATCAGCCATTCCGTCGAAAAATAAATGCAGTCGATGAATACGTACGTAGACAGCGATGTCCTCTTTAATAGGTCCAGGGATCCTAATCTTCTCTCTATCATGATCTCGCTCGTACAAAGCTGGAGTCCCAGCCACCTCGTACTCTCCAGCTAAGGTGATCTGCCTGTCCGATTGGAGCAGAGATCTCAGACTTTCAATCTCACAATATCATAGCTTTATTTTGTTTTCAAGTCTACTCACCGTTTTCCATTTAGGAAGTACTTGTCCGAATTCGGCACGCCGATACCGATGTAGTTCTTACTGTTACCGATCTCCTCGATTTTGATATTTCTCGAGCCGGAAGGCACCACCACAACCTCTTTGTAACCGGGTCCGTCGTTTTGATCGTACACGCCCCCCGTGGTCTCGCACTGGGTCCCATCTCCATGGCAAATTCCACAACGATCTTCCGTTGCGTCGGAATCCACCGACCAGTCGCAACCAACCTTCTACAATTTGTAGATCAATTTCTTAAAGCACGATCTACGAGTTGGTTGTTGAATAAATAGGTTTGCCAACTAACCCTGCAAATTCCAGCGATGCACATGTCTCGAGTACCGACGTTGCATGGTGTACCATCTAGAGCGGCCTCGCCCCATGGAACGATCACGCTTTCCTCTGTATCGGTGCAATACAATTCGCAAGGTTCCGCTTCAATTAATACGATCGTTCGATGAATCGTTCAGTGAATCACAAGTATAACGTTGTTTATTATAGATAAAGAAGAGTGTTTTAACCCTTGGATGGCTGACGATTTTGCAACTGCTTAGTTGGACTCCACGATCACGCTCCCTTGCCTACGCATTCCACTGAGGGGCAACGCCGCAGGGAACACGAAGCTCGAGCTACCAGGATCCCTATTCACGGATCCTTAAATTCGTACTACACGATTCACGTACCATGTGAATACGTGTGGTTTAGTACACGTTCAAAACCACGATCTCTAATTTAGAGCCACATTCAACATTTTCCCAAATGTATTCTTCGAGCCAATAACAGGTTAGTAGAAACAATTATCAAATGAATTCTCAATATTTATCGAGGAAGTTATTTTTGCAGTGCATCGGTACGTCATCCAAGGGCTACGTCACCGGAATAGATCGGCTTACTTTGATCGAAGTACGGCAGCCAGGTATAGTTCTTCCCCTTGTATTCCTTGCCGTCGTAATTGCTGCATTGAACAGCCCTAAAACTGGGCGTGCCCTCGGGGCAGGGTTGCGTGTTGCAGATTTTATATCGTCGCCTCTCCCCGATGCAGAACTTACCCCCGTGCGCCGGCTCCGGATGATCGCACTTCCGCTCGACGATCGAGACACCGGCACCGCAAGATCTAGAGCACTCGCTCCAGGTGCCCCATTCACCCCATCCTCCGTCGATCTGTCTTGGCCTGTCCACGATCGGCACGCATTCTTGGTTCTGGCACCACTGGGAATCGTCAAAACAATTTCTTCAAGGTACCCACACGTTAACTCTTCGCCATACAATTTTTCCTATCAGTACAATCGTTACAATTGCTAGCAGATCAGTTTAGATGAAAATTATGAGAAGGGCTTCGAAGGAGAAAATTATTAATGGGCTTCTTGACCCAAATTCTAAATTTCTGCTCTAAATGTTAGTTAGCATTTAATTATGTAGCATTTTAAGGACCTTCTTGAAGGTAAACTCAGTTTTAATTGATAAAAAAATCCAATTATCCATGCATCCATTAAAAAGTCTTTCGATACACCCGTACAACAATTTCTTTTTCAAAATGTTGGTAAATTGTATCGTATTCGACGTTTATATTTTCTGAATGGTCTGAGAAACGACTTATCGTTTGGTTTCTTCGATAAAGAAGCAAATGTATAGCTGGTAGAATCGTTTGTAAAGTTGGGGAGTAGTTAGTACAGAAGATCACTTTGAAATTACTGTGTTCACACCATGTGTTTGCCACAATGTGTCCCGGGGGCGGCCGGATGAAGCATAGTGGTGCAAATGCCGTCGACGATGCACCACAACTTCGAGCAGATCTGTAAAGAAGATTGGCAAGGCTCTATTCACGGTGCCGCGTTCGAGAATAGTATATTCTCTGGCAATCAATTTTCTTTTGTTCGTCACCTCCTGCAACGGGGAGCATACGGAGGCTTCGCGGACGCCGAACTGCAGCCTGCACTGGTGTTCTGCATTGTACATCGCGCCGGGTGGCAAATCCGGATACGCGTAATCGTTGTCTGCCGGTTCGTCCTTCAAACACTCGCCTTTCCCTTGGCTGCAACAATACGAGAGAGAAAACCGTTTTGCGCTCTCTCTCTTTCGTGTTAGCTCCCGCGAATCACGAGTTTGTACTCGGCCAAACAAAGGGTTTCGCCAAACTAGGCATTGTTGGGCATCGAGCTAAACCCCCGTACTGTCAACCGTAATACTCGCGCTGTCACATGTGTTTATGCGAAGAGTATACCAAGATAAACGTGGACAAACAACCCCCGTCTCGTATCGATCCTTCGCATTTTTACACGAAACTCAAATGGTCTGTAACGACTAGACTCAGGAGTTTTCAAGGGACTTCAAGGACATTCTCAAGAAATTTTTAAGCTAAATTATTCATAGTATTTTAGTGGTACGTAATTCAGTTTTTTTTTTGCAGAAAATAATCTTACTTATCAAGCTCTCTGAGGAAACTATCAATACTTCAAAATCTCCTCGAAGAAACAATTCCGGCCATTTACAAAAATCTTGGGGAGCAAGTTAGTGTAGACGATATTAAAAATTTGCAAAAATCGAATTTCTATTTAGTAAACTACTCGAGTTTGATCAAACGTTATATTGTTTGACGAGTTGCCGAGTGAAATTGTGTTGCTTACTCCAAGAAATTGGTGATGTCTCTCCTAGAGCACCTGGACCAAGCAACCCCAATAGTGTCCACCTCGAACGTCGGCGTCATCACGTGCAACGTGTCGCCATCCCGTTTACTGCAGCCGATTTTTTCCGTGTCGTGGTACATCCCGAAACTGTAATCCAAATTGGAAACACACCAGTGAATCAAACGTTGTCGAGTGACAAACGAGCCGACATAGAACGACGATACACAGCATACAACGAAATGATAGCACGCGCAACCTGTTCCTGGTGACACGTTCGCGATAACGAGACCGCATTATCGGCTAATAAAAACAAATCTGTTAGCCAGAGGAATGGATTCTGGCAATTCAATTTTTTTTGTTCTCATTTCGCAACCGGGGACAGCAAAAGTAATGTTTCGAAAATATTTGTGAAACGATCGTAGTAACGGATTCACTTTTTTGGCGATACGACCAGTTGGATGTAAAATAACTGCAGCAATTACTCTAACTACAGCAGCGTTATTTATCGCTCGTTTTAAATAAATAAAACATTGGGGAAGTACTACAATAGTATAGTGAAATATTGCTGTGAACAAAATGGCCCAATTTAATTAAAATTAAAAGAGACATTGAAAGCTTGCCTGGCAACTAGTGGCGCATTACACTATGGGCAATGTTAGCAAATGCCCGCGGCTCCAAATTTATAGAATAAACAGTAGAAAATGCTTGTCAAAGAAAAACCGTAATTTATCGAGCTGAGACTGCACCGCATAGTGCACCGAGAGGACCAGGTTCGTTCTAGCTTGGTCTACTGTGCATAACGGTTGGAAAGACAGTGTAACATATTACAATTGGCACCGTGTCCAGAGAACACGACGCGATTTTGCTCACTTGTGTCCCAACTCGTGCGTGATCGTGTGCGCCAGGGTGATCCCATTGTCCTCGTTGACGCTGCAACTGCGGTCTGGTTGGCACATGCCGGCCACGTGGGCGACGCCAAGGGTGCTGCACGGGGTGTTCGCCCTCGAACAGATGTCCTGCCTCGTCACCAAAATCGCGACATCGTGGTGATTCGGATGGGAATCGTTGACGGGATTCAGCTCCTGTTGCCACTTGCAAAAATTGTACAGGGTCCTATCTGCGTTCACCGAGATGTCCAGTCCTTGCTGAATAAAACAAAGCCAATATCACATTCCTTCGCCACACCGTCGCCAGTCTGCAGATTTTTCTTCGTAAAATTTTTCATTCAAATAGAAAATATGACAAAATGATATTAATGGAACTATCCATCAATTTGAACACCCATTTGTGCGATTGAAACGATTACAATTTCTCCAGGTATATTTAAATATACCAACTTCTTTAAATGCTGAAAAATCCATGGAGGAATACAGAGGTTTTATAGAAAATATTAGATCTACTTCAACAGCCTATCATGGCTACCTATCCTCTAACTTCAGGAATTGGACACCCGAATAATTTCCGCGTCTCATTGACAATTCTTTCGTAATTTCCCACGGAAGTTCTTGCAGCGAGAAGCATTACGGTTCGAAGTCGACAGGAAAAACTCTCTTCTTCCCGTCCATCTACATCCCGCTGAAACTGATAGTTGGAAAGTTCAACGAAGCGTCATGACTGACGCAGACGTTAAGCTTCCCGATCGGGGAGCATCCGAGGTTGAAGTTCCAGGAATTACTTTTGACGCTGCCTAGCAACTTCATTCGCCGGAGAATGAAGTTTCAAATGGATTTCATAAAAGCCCGACGTTTCTATGAAGAAAAATTGTTTCTGCAGGATCTACCACTCGCCCCCTCTCTAATTTTCTATCAAATCATATGCTCACCTCTTTTTCCACTTCTCAAAAAAAAGGATTGTGGATTTTTATGCAAAATACAAAATTGTCTGCATCAATTGGAAGATTTTTTCAATAATTTTGATTAGCTGTGGTCGATCTAGTGAGATTTTGTGTTTCATCTAAGCAATTTTTCCATAAATGAAAAAATTGTAACAATGATCTCGGAGAAGAAAGAATTTGTTTGGAGTGATTTGGGTAAGGTTTGCAGTTATGGTTGTCGCCAGAGTCTCGTACGTACTTCAGCGTCCTCCTCCTCGACGAGGATGATCCTGACGACGACGACGTTGATGAAATTGCCGATGGTGGGGTCCAGGTATAGGGACGACACCATGTTCATGATGGTCAGCAGATACGTCTCGACGTCTCCGTCCTGATGAAAAGCCATCATGGTCGTGTCAGCGACAACGAGAGCCTCGACGTGACGTGGCCGGCTGATCGATCTCTTGGAACGCTGCCATCGTTTCGCCTGATGGTGTTTCCTTCGACCTCGTCCTTGAACCTGGACCAGCCCTGGCTGCGTCTGCCACTCGAGCCGAGTCTCTGTCAGTCGCCTCGGCTCTGCGAAAACCATACCAACCTGATTACCAGATTTCATGCATTTATGACAAAAGTGTGCAGACATCATCTCTATCTATCTATCTTCTACATAAATAAAAATTAAATGCTGTTTGTTGGTGGACCGATTTGGCAACTTTAAAAAAAATTTGGACTCTCGCTCGAAACAAATTTTGCATCACTCTTAAAAGTAAGGTAAACGCATTGGGCGAAAACCCATGTTGATAACTATTGTCAAATGTTGAGAAAAAAATTAGAAAAAATCTCTGAAGAAAAACTGTTCATGAATAGCACAGCTTACTACACGGAAACGCAGGGTCGTTATTCGGTAAATAGGTTCTCGGCAGGGAAATTGTGCCAAAGAGCAGCGGCCGTGGGTCAGCAGTTCCGAAATTCGAGACTAAATTAGCCGAATTAATCGCGTTCGATCGGGACAACGTCCGGGCAACTGGATCCCTGGCAATCATCCGGCTATTCCCGTTCCCTGGTATATTTAAGCTAGCCTCGATTACCGTGGTACGTTGGTTGCTTCGTAGAATCGAGAATCAAATTTACGCACGCAATAATGGAAACATTATGTAACCTGGGATTCTGCGCTAATTAGTCGTGAGCCATCCCACAGACTCCCCCTCTCTTTCCTTCATAGTCCTTCCAGAAATGAGAACAAAATTGTAGATGGAACCTTTTCCGATAATTATTGTCTGTGAGATTCAAATCCCCATAACTTCGTGATGAAAAATCGTACCATAATCAGTTTAGGCAGTCTACTTTCCTTACTTAGTTATCTAAAAAGCTTTTCTTGGTGGCAGCGGTACTCATCTCATTCAAAGTTGAATAGAACAGTGGGAAAAAATCGTAGACAAATTTTTCAGATGCCGTTGCAAAGGCGGGACTTTAATCTTCGAATCTATGCTGGTTTTAATCGCGGGAAAAAATTTTTAACATCGCTATAGTTGTTTGAACATACACAAGTGTGCAAGGCTATGGCGTAGGGAATTTTTATACAAAAATTTTTGTTGCCGGGTTGGAGAGCTTGGCCTTTCGAAGAAAAAGAACCAATGCAGCTTGATTGCCGGTTATTACCGACGAATTTTGCAACACGCGTTGCGTAACGGCGCTCCGCCGCTTTGAGAACGGTGAATTACCTTTTCCGTAAGCCGACACCTCCGCGGATCATAGATCACGGTGGTATCGCGTTCGCCACATCCGATACCCACCCAAAATCCGACAAACGATCGATTGCCCCGTCCAGTAGCAATTAATCATCGAACCAGTCGCCGACTGCATCTATCCTCCCTCTAGCGCGCGTTCGCGCACGCCAGCCGCACGAAGATGGAATTCCTTTCGAAAATTGGACAGAGCCGCCGCGATACGTGTTACGCTGCTATCCCAGATTGAAATCTCAATAGGTTAACCGTAATGGGGTCGGTGTCAACTTGTCATCGAACCCCATTTCTCTCGCGCAACCCATGAATCCGACGACCTTTACCACCAAAGGAGAACTTCTCACGTCGAAATCTCTTAGTAACCTCCGACGATCTCGCGTAAACATCGCCACAATTTATGGAGTCCATTCGTTGCGTTCGAACACTTTACTCGTTCTATTTATTTTATTATATTACAATATATCGTATTATAGTATCAATGGTAATATATCAGATGTAGTATCTATTGTAATACATCATATTTTAATATCAGTTGTAATATATCATATATAGCATCAATTGTAATACATCATAGTATAGTATCAATGATAATATATCATATTATAGTATTAATGATAATATCAATGATAGTATCCACTATAATATATCATATTATAATATATCCATTACCTGCCAAAAGAATTTTTTGAATGTATTCATCGTATTCAAACACTTTATTCTGCTTATTAAAAAAAATTGATTGAATGCATTCAGTGTGTCAAGACATTTTATAGTGAACAAGTTATAATTTCGTTCTAAAAATGCACTATCGATACACGCTAAAGAAAAATTGATTTTTGGATCGGTAAGATTGGAATACTATTATACTTTGAACTGATTAGGTAGGACAGACGGATATAGAAGTAAGATCGTTTGATACTCTGCGGCGCGAATGAAAACCGCGGGCAACGCACGGGGCTAATCCAATTCGCTGGAAACCTGTAATTAACTACAACGAATATCCATTTCTGCCGGCCGATCCATCGGGATAGGCTCGAATGAAATCTTAATTGCACGCCTACGATCAGCCAATCTGCATAACTTAGGACTTGGGGGAACGAGTCTTACGTGTCTGCCAAGTATACGTCTTTTTCGAGATAGCGGACGGGGTTACACGCGTTTCTAGCCCCTCATTTCGAGTTGGGGAAGATTGATGGGATCGGCGAAAATTAAACGCACCCGTACTAGTCACCGAATTTACTAAACTTTCGCGACCCCTTCGAGGCCGACCACTTTTCTTACATTCAGTGTTCACATTGGTTCATTATTTAGGGAAATAATTGTGTGCATTTATAATCGGGACACATGATTGCATATAGTTCTGCAAGTAATTGTTCCAGTTGGCAAGGTTTGATTTAGAAGAAATAAAATAATGGAAAATTATGTCTATGTGTTAAACGAGCAGAGTTTGAAACTTCGAGAACGAGAGGCAGGAAGTTGCCAAGACAAACAAAAAACTAATTTCTTAGAGGACATTATAAACATTATTTTCCGAGTTAGTCTCCTCAGGGCACTTTAAATATTATGGGAAACTAGTTCCCACAGGGATATTCAATATTCCAAGTTGAATAGTTTGAAAAGTTCTGTGACGCAGAGGAAGTTGTGCTCGCTATTTGAAGATGGCGTCCTTATTTACTTTTTACAACCCTATTGTCATTGAAACATTGTTAACGTAGAAAGGTATTCTAAACTTTCGGTGTAACATTGAGACAATACTAATCCAGTGGAAAAACATTTTTGTTGTTAATTATTTTGGGACAAAACTTTTACCAAAACATGTCCGTGACATTTTTTTAATTAAAATGAAACCAGAGTGAATTTTCAAACTGTTACTTTGGTACACTACAAGAAAATCAAAGGTAGGGAAAAACAGGTTAAACAATATTCATTTAAAAATTTGTTCAAAATGAATACAACTGATTGTTTAACTTTTAGACTAATATTCGATGCAGTAAAATAGCATCAGTGGTAGGGTAGAAAATAGATTGCAACATTTATAAATGAACACCAGAACGAACAGCATGAATTTAAAAAAAAGTGAACCAGGCAGGATTTGGATACTATGCCCTCGAAATATGATAACCGTTGGCCGGCCCGTTCTCTGCCAGCGGCACCTGTAATTAATAGCGAGACGCAGAGGAGGGCGAGCGCCGACACCTCCTTTTTGGTCTCGTTTTCTTTTCTTTTTGCCGCGGCGATCGGTTCCCTCAGTCTTGTTCCTGCTGCAGCCGGCGCGTATTACAAGTATTTATGCCGTCTACGCATATAATGTAATTGGACGCGTCGAGATACGAAGAGCGTGGGCGTTTCAACGCGACGCGAAGTCTTCGGCGCTTGTCTTTTTACCGGCGGAAACATCTTTGACCAGGTGTACCAGGTAAAAATCGAAATTCAATATTTATGAGGTTGCCCGGGTGGCCGGCCAGACACCAACCGAACCTATCCTCGATAAAATCTCGCCGATGATCCGTCCCCGTTCCTCCACTAATTATCAACGAATCGGATCCGTTTAATATATCATCATCGCGTGCAAAAATTGCAACCGATCCTCGATCAGCCCCACCATTCATTAACCCCATATTTTAGCGACACTGGAGCTGTTTATAATGTGCGCTGCGAGTTATTAGACTGATATTAACAAACTTATTAGATTTAATAAATTTAATTTATCAATATCCATCGATGAAGATAAATTTTCTAACTGAAATTGATTTCTTTCTTACAAAGAGAGGCGACAATTCTTCAGAAAATTCCCAGACTACCGACAAGGTAGCAAATTGCGGGAATAAGAAGTTCCGAGTTTAATATTTCATGAGTGGCAGGATTTCGTGGTCGGGATTGCGTTGATCCTCTCGCGAACGGGTTAATCCGTAGATCGGTCGATTCGGCCTATTCGTTCCGGTTAACAGGATAAGGATCCCTATTTCGAAGCTAATCCAGCAATACCGCGTGTATCTAATTCATTCGTCGACTCTCCCCGGGGCTGCTCGTTCTTCGCCCGATTTCTCCCGTTACGCGCTCGCATTCGCGTTTATGCGAGGCCACGCGGAGTAATTGGATACGGCGCGAATATGTCGGCGAACGCCGTGTGTCGCGTGGGCGTGTCCACCGATGCCGAACCTTATCTTCTTGTCTCTGTGAAATTGCTCCTCGTGATACGACAAACGTTGCCCCGTTCGACGCTTTTTCCCACCGCTAATTGCCCGACCCGTGTAATTAAAAGGCTGCGACTTCGATACAATCCTCTCCAAAAGGATCAGCGGTATTTTTCACAGTGACGGTCACAAAATTGCCGATTTATCACCGAGAAATCAGAGACAGCCTACAGGGTGTATCGGTCAAATTGAATCATCCAAACACCTATCTTATTTATGATAAATCAAAGTTGTATTGTTTAGAACTTTCTTCAAGACTGTTCCTTTCACGAAATCTTAAGGTAATCGATATTGTTTTAATCTACACCGTGTATATTTTCTTCGATATTATCACTGAGCATGTAAAGACAAATCTAACGAGTACCATAACCACACCATTCTGATCATTCGTTGAATAATTTGAACGGTATGGCCATAGTGCTCGTTGGATTCGTCTTTTCATGCTCTATGACAATATCGAGGAAATTATATAAGGTGCACATTAAAAATATACCAATCACCTCTTGATAAATGACCTGGAAACTTTGTTAACAACGACAAATATTTGCTTTAGATAATGCTGCGTCTCTCGAAATTAAATGACGATGGGTTTTTGGCGAGGAGTGTACAGGCCGGAAACATAGTCGATCCCTAATTAAACGGTGCAACCTTTTTCCACAGGTGGGACCACGTAAACACGCGCGTGAAACCGCCTATCTTCGTTCCGGTAGCAATCGTTTACCGAGTCTAATGGGATCTGGTCGTTTTAATTGTGCGGCTCAATAATGTTGGCGCGAGAGATACTCGCGATGGCAAATGAGCGTAATGTTTCACAGATTAATCCGGGCCCTCTGTCATCTTCGCTAATAATCCCGGAAACTGGTCGCGCCGCGATTAAGGAATAGTTTATCGACGCATCGTTGAAATATCCGAACGAGTTTCCTCTCGTTTCGCCCATCGGATTGGTTCGTGGAATTAACGCGTGGCTTCCCCCCTCCTCCTCGCGGCACTTGAAACTTTGATAGCGGAATACTAATCGATATACGCTGGAATCTTGTCAATTCTGCAGCATGGTCGCGACGACGACGCTTCTCGCAGGATGTTCTATGTATAGATGATAATGTATAATATTATCTTCGAAATTATGCGGACACCTGCGTGCTCGATTATCGAGTGGATTCTTGGTGCAAGTTTCCACTTTGTAAGATTTTCTTCTACCAATTAGATGTGGAAATAGCGTCGATTTAATGTGGTACAGCGAGACGGACATTTCAGAGGCTGCTGTATTAGTACAGTATTTTATCCATATAAATCCCCAGCATGGGTCCGCCGAGGGACATTTATGCGCCAGGGACAGTATTCTTTGACGTTTGCCGAACATAGAGAGGCCTCGGTCGCCGAGGAATATAAACATAGCTAATCCAAATTTCCAACTTCATTTTTCATTATTTTTTAATGGGACTTCGATGGCCATTTTTGTGGCATTTTCCTAATTAAAATCATACCAAATATGATATAATTCCGATGATATTTAGTTGTGTAATAGATAATTAAAATTTCAGGCGCGAGGGAGGATACCATATGTCCTTCCTTGCATCCGAAACTTTAATTGTCTATTACACACGTAAATATCATCGAAATTATATCTTATTTGGTATGATTTGGTATGATGATTATATAAAAAAGTTAAACATTTTTGATCCCCGAAAGGTAAGTTCAGCCGAATTTTTCAGTTTGACATTTTTCCTAATTTTCATTCATTTAGATGCATGTCATTTTTCTTAGTTTTAGACATAGTAGAGGAAAAGGAAAAAGGTATTCAAGCACGAAAATATGGGAAGCAGAAGAGGCAACAGCGTTAACAGAAGAAGGAGTCGAATAAAAGAAAGTGAAGAGGAAGAGCGGTGGAATAAGAAGAAGCGGCGGAATAATAAAAAGATGAAGAAGAGGAGAACGATGGAGAGGGATTCTCACCGCGAGTGCCACAGTTTCTCTCGAGTTTTCTCTTCTTTTTTCGTCGGCGTCTGTTGCGGCCAGCAGCGGTGGCAGCTGCTCCGATCTCGAACTGCGGCTGTTCGACGGACCTGCGGAACACGAGATGCGGCCTGCCGGTGACCGAGTGCAGTTTCCGGACCTGGCGCATCGTCTTCTCGGCGCCGGCGTCTTCGAGCCTCTCTTCTACATCTCCTTTTCTAACTTGTTCCTCTTCTTCCGGGGACAGGGCGACTGGTTCCAACCAGAACTCGCCGTGCGAGCTCCGCAGCATGCCCGCCTGAAACACGAAACCCGAGAGATCGTGTTACTTCACTTCACTTCTAGACTCCCTTTGTTCCGACTCTGACACTTGAACTATCACTGGACCGTGCGCATCCCTTCTGCATTTCTCTTTCGCAAGATGCAAATTTATGGCTGGACTGCGAATCTTTGTGCAAGGTATAAATTGACTAATATTAGGTTGTTGCATATGAAATATCTTTTAATGTGCACAACTCTTTTTCCAAATATACTTCTTCGTCGAAGCAAGCAATATACTCTGTCAATGAATAAGGAGTTTTGTGAGAAATTGAATTTTTTAGCAAGGTTCTTCATTTATAACATTATCGTAACATTTTGTAGATATTTTTAACATTGTCGAATAGTCTGTTGATTAATTACCACATTTTTAAAACAATGTGCTGTCTTTCCACTCACAGATCCTTTAAAGATCAGCTTTCTACCTTAAAATGATTCAATATTAAATTTAAAGATACTAAAAAAATTAAGAAACTAAAGCTAGACTGCGGATATTTATATGGTACATAATATAGACATTTTATTCTTGGTGTAATCATTTCAACAAGCTGGAAATAATAGATCGGCATACTTAAATCGTTACAACCATTCCACTGTTTTAAATTGCAGTGATTTTTGTATTAAACGTCAAAATCATTTGAAGTTCGAGCATCATCGTGACCCATCGCTAGTCGAACAACGCTCGCCACGCGTTTCAGAACCCTCTTTCAGTTCCTCTCTACTTTTACATCGCTCCAAGCCCCTCTCATTCTCCCCTCGGCTCTGTCTGTTGAGGATTTCTTGAAACGATTATCCCGCCGACTATTTTTACACGGTTTCATCGAGCTCTCCCACGGAATCCGAGATTCGTTTCTGGGATTCCCGGTATCGGCGACCGGATGAATTATATTCTCGCTGAAACTGGTATCCAGGCACGGCAGACTACCAACTACGGGGAATTTCTTCATCCCGCGGCCTCTCTCGCGGAGAGATAACGTCGTCCGCGACTTTCCACCGTCGATGCCTACGGAGAAATATCGCGGTAAGCTTTCTCGTACGGCTTTCTCCTCGCAAAATTTATTCCATGAGACACACCGTCGCGTCGCCATTGGGATGCTTGTGGTTAGCTCGCTAAGACTCCGGTTATTGGAACCTAATTTTCTTTCGAATTTGCATTATCGGTGGAATTATCCACAATTCAAAGTAGAGCTCCCTGAAATTTTTCGGAGAGGTATCAGACCCTAATAGTGAAACTTTAAATGATTTTTCTTTCTGTGACAGGAATATTATAAACGTTTAATATTATAATATAATTATATAATGTAATATAATTATAATATAATATTATAAACGTTTTTTGTCGTTGAATATTGATGTAGGTTGCGAAATTTTTTTTATAAAAATCGCGTGTCGAGAGTATACTGTTTACAACAAACAAAGGGTGCGCAAATAAGTAAACGATTACAACTATTACAATTATAAATCAATATGTATGAAAAACATTTTAATAAGTGTTCTACAACGAAGTTCATCAGCATCGTTTAAGTGTCACTTTTGGCAACTGTATAGGTTATTTGACTGGTAACACCTCTCGAACAAGAAACAGCACAATGTATTCTCTGTTTCTCGATCCCCGCGTAGATTACGCGTGCTCGTAGGTATAGCCTTGTCATTAATCATTCCCGATCATCGATAGCATTCAGCATTCCCTGTCAAGTAGCAATTGATTGGCGGAACAACCATCGTCCGATTTCGATGCGATTCTCATTTCACGTCCGCCCCTTTCTCTCTTCATTCTTTACCTCTCTATCCCCTTTTTCGATTTTTTCTCGGTTCTACAGCTCTTCTCTTTTATCGCGCCGATGCCAACTGACTCGTTTGACAAGCGTATTAACCCGTGCCATTTGCGATTTCGCAGATTAAAATCATTTTTTCAAAGCCCGCTTTCGAGCACTCTCTACATTGTTACATATCCAACGAGAAACATATTACTGAAACGCTCGACCAGTAGGTACATCAATTTTAAATTTACAATTTTTGAAAAATCCATATCGGTGGACATTAATTTAATGCTTGCCCACAAACAGCAGCAGTATGGATGTTACTGAAACATTAAAAAAAATGTAAATCGATAAAGCAATTGTAAATTTACAATTTTTTAACAATGTTTAGGATACACAAGTTATAACAACAATTTCAGTATTTTAATATTGAATATTATAATACATCAACTCCGAATATAATTGATTATTAATTGAATTTTTCCTCTGAGATAATTATTTTATTTAAGTTAAAAATGCTACGAACTTTTCTTCAAATCCAATATTACTGTGATTCACTGTATTTCACAAGTTTCTGGATAGTCATCGAAGGTTTCAGAGGTTCGTCAAGAGATTGGCATCGTAAATCGCAACCATCGCTAGTTTCGACTATCGGCCGAGGCCGACCGTGAAAAATCATGGCGCCAGCCTAACAGAGAGGATCGAAATAGAAGGGAAGAAGAGAGGAGATAGTCGAAGGACCTCAAAGTGAAAAAGGCCTGGTTGAGCGTGATTCAGCGCCGCATGGGGCCTTGCCGGTTTATTATCCTCTTCCCACCGAGCCGATCCTCGGTTCCTTTCCTTGTCCCACGACGGATTCTTCCTTTTTGCGCCGCCTTCTTTTCGTCTTGCGCGCCCCGCAAACTGCAAACTCCGATCGACTATATAAGGAGTGATTTGTTGCACCGCGATCGCCTCAACCACGCCGCGAACACAGTCGTTCGATCGGTTAACGATCCGCGGGATTTTTCTATGGATCCCGGATCCGCGATCTTTATTTACGCGGACGGTCTTTGATCTTCAAGCCCGTTCTTTTTTTATCGGCCGAATACAGAACGCGGCAAAAAAATTATGGAACGTCTTAGGCTCTTTGAAAACAATCGGTTTGCAATTCGGGAATTTTTTTCGACTTGAACATTTTTACTATATAAGAACGTTTGTTATTGTACGATTTTAAATGAATTATTGTTTTTTAATTTCTTGATGAATTAATTTGTTTAATTTATCGGATTGACTGCAACTTGAATATATTTATTGTATTACATTGAATAGTACCTACTTGTTATTGTAGGATTGTGAATGGTTGAATTTTTTAATTTTATAAGATGATAGAAATGTCTGTGACTTCCTATTTCATGTCATCTTCATTTCATTTATTCATTATTCTTTTTAGCATAGATATCGATATGTTCCTGTTAATTTTTACACAAATTACACATCGTCCCGCCACTGTTGCATCTCTATATTTACACCGTAGTAGTCTTATGCGCGCACTAACGCAATAAGCATTAGCAGTCTGTCAGACCTTCCTCAGTAGTTATGCAAGTTTCAATGTCCATAGTAATTAAGGCTTAATATACGTTGAACCTCGTAGTAATTAAGGGTTAATATACGCATGATTATATGTATACACCTAAGCCCATACTAATTAAAGGTTAATATATTACGTTTAGTTGCAGATGGAATGGAAATATTGACTTTAGAATGCAAATGAAGCGTTCTGATCAGCAAATATAGTAGTCTACCCGTATATTATACATATATATATATCATTTTAGAGAGCGAACTGATCTTTAAAGATAGTTTCTGTCAATGATAATCAATTTAATCGTCATGTACACTTTTTCTATATTAGAAAAAATAACATATTAATGCACCCAAAAATTATGAAAAAATCTGACACCCTTCGGACAACCAGATGTGCGTTAGTGAAGGTTTTTTAATTTTTCTGTTACAAATTGTGGTCCTGAGAAATGGAGAAAAATCAAGACATTTAAGAAAATGCAGTTTCCTCGGAGGAATCACGAACCTACCACTTTTATGATTTTTCCATATTTGTGGTAATTGTTTGTCGCAGTTAAAAAAAAATAAATCGAGCCGATCTTTTGCACATTTATTCCTCGAGAAATTCAGTTAAGACCTCGTTCACGATTCCGAGGGTGCCAGTCAAGTTTCCCGGGATTTGTCAGCAGCCACTGCAACAAACTCGCGTAAAGAGCAACCACGGGTTCTCTCTCACCCCTTCACTCTCTCCGTCTCGATTCTCGCGTGTTCAGAGCAATTAGAGGGAGGTGTGACAGATACGAAGAGGTTTCGCGGCGAAACGAGCAGACAGAGAGCAAGAGGCGGAGGAAGACAGAGATCCATGGAGAAAGAGAGAGGGAGATAGAGGAAGGTGCAGAGCATAACACATAGCCGGGCCATAAATTATCGGGCGACGGTCAGAATTAATCGGATCCTAGGAGCAAACGAACGGCAAGACGAGGCCTATTCGCAGATATCGCGCCGGGGCCAATTAAACGAACAAAGACGTCCAAATGGACCGCCGTCGGACAGCTAGGCCGTCATAGAAATATATTTACTTGTGATTGGATGCATTCAACCACCACCGACCACCTCCCCCTATTTCTCTCTCTCTCTCACTCTCTCGTTGCCAGGCTGTGGACTGGCGAGTCGTACAGCGACGCACGCATGCACCGGACACCAAATAACGAACGACCAGCAGATCGCTGGATCGATAATGTCTTCATCCATTTCCATTCACCGGGCCGAGTAATACCCCGCACAGAACGAAATTACTTAATTTGCACGGGTTCCGCTCGGACACGACCACCGATCGTTATTTAACTGGACCGAGTGATCTACGGCGACGAGAGATCGTCTTCTGTCCACTTTGCGTCGTTCTCGTCCCGTCGATCTGGTTTTGCACCAAGTGTGCCGACAATATCGTCCGTTTAACGTCTGCCAATTTGATTCGCTTTTTATTCACGATTTAGAACGTTGATCATCTCATCGGTAAGCCGCAAATCTTTCGGTGGAACCTTTGAAACTTGTAGATCATAAACTACCTTGCAGATTGTACTTAATAGACTGCGGATCAAATGCTGTTCGTTGGCTAATTTAAAAAACAAAATGTACGTAATGGTCCGAATAAGGTTTTCAGGAAAAGAGAAATTGGAAAGCGCTTGTTTCTATGGGAATAACTCACGGTTCGAACGATGGATTATGCAATTAATTAAACAATATTAACTTAAACCTATTAGATTAGGTAATTATGAGCACGAGGAAAGTACGTCACGAAAGTACATTAATTTTGACATATTTCAACATATTCCAACGTTTCCAAGTACACAGGAGAACAATAAAGGCTAATAGACTTTAAGGAAATCTTAGAACCAAAATTTCTCCAGCCACCAATTCAATTGTCCTGATTTGAACGATTTCTGTATCGAACGGTTGAATCGAAGGAAACTTGATTGGGAAAAGGAGTAGCGTCTCGAGACGATCGATATAATGCCGAAGAACACGAGATAAATCTGTGGACCAGTGTTTCCGACAATGAACAATAGCCAGAAACAGCTCCGTCGTCGCAAGGAGCCGAATCTCGGCGACAATGAAGCTCAATTAACGGCCGCGTCAACGGGAGGAACGAGAACAAGATCTACAATACAAAAGCGGTCGGGATAAGACAGAAACACACAGCAAACCACCGCGAGATAAATCCGGATTAATTTCGAAGGAAGACCGGCCGAGTGTAGCCAACAGAGAAGAACGGAAAAATAGCCGAGGCTCTCGTAAAAGGGATGGAGTTACAGCAAATAATATCATACTTTTCGCGGTTAACCGGTTCGCGAAGCAAATTGCCGCGACGGTCTACTAGAATTTATGCGACCGGCAATTTATGTAGATCCGACCAGTTGCCCGTTCGAACGAAAAAAAAAATTCGAGAGTTTACAATAAATTCACCGCTTAATGAACTTCTAAACGCGACAGCGTCCATACACAACGAGCTCTCTGTGTACCTTGTCCACCCTGTTAGTTTGATTTAGGACGTTGTCGTCGACTTCGACGCCAGACCACACCGTGGGATTGTATATAGCAGCGGAAATGACCTGACGGCGATTAAAAATTGATTTTTATCATATTTAAATAAAAACTTCAAGATAAAATGAAAATATTCATAGGTTTATTCAACCAAACAACTTCTATTTATTTATGGTTTATTTTAATGTGGTTACATCAACAGCTAGGTCATTAGCGACCACGTGGTTTACAATAGAACCGCTCTCCAAATTAGTAAGAGAAGAAATAAATTTTGATGTGACGTTTATTTACCATAAAAACCTTCGGCGATTGATATAAGAGTTGCGTGATTTTTTACAGTCGGCTTAATTAGCAAGAATGCTCGAGTGTTTGATCAGAGGCGGTGGGATAAAGTAGATCCTGTTAGTTAGGGGAAAGCTGGGATCGATAGAGGATGCGAGTCGAAGTTAGGTTCGTCCTCGAATTCGCTGCCGAGCGAGAAATTGAATTACGGATCGGCGGCCGTGAAAGAACGATCCCGAACCTACTCGAACCTCTCCGAACCGAGGACGGAACTGAATGGGGAACGGAACAGTATCAGCATGCAGAACGCAATGGCCACGTAACAGCCACGCAATGGCCACTGGCCAATTATTTACGAGTGCGTCTACCCGGTAGCGAAAGGTTAGGAGGCGTGAATTCGTGTAGGGACGCTCGCACACGTTCACGCGATTTGATTCAATGTTCTCCGTTCTAGGGGAACAGGTTCCAGAGAGTGTTCCGCTTCGGCTCCGCTCTCTCGTTGAACATATAATTATCGGTAATAGGTAATCAGAGGAGTCGCGCGTTCCCTCCCTTCGTCCAATTAATGCGTATCTATTCCGCCGGATCTGAAGGCACGGGTGGTCCATATTACTTTCGGCAAATAGCCTTTTAATCGAGCACCCTCCGCTCGACCCTTCTGATCAATATTTCAGAAAAATCTTCTGTCTCTCCTTTTTGGATCACCGAATCGCCATCGATGATATAGCATGAAGGGTAATTTTGTAGGGTTACAAATCGTAGGATTGAGTGCAGCAATTTTATTTTTACTAAGTTAGTTACGCATTTGATTCTGGTTCTCTCTGAAAAATTCGGGGGTTGTTTCCACTATCTCAATTGTCGACTGTGTTAGGTGATTTTGCAGGGTTCCAAGTCGAATTGAGTGCAGCAATTTTATTTTAACAAAATTGGAGATGCATTTGCTATTAGTTTTCTGTGGTAGAATTGAGTAAATCATTTTTTTAATAACATTAATTATTTTCTCGTGAAACCCCAAATAACATTATACTTCTTGAACTAATTGGTACGTAATGAATTGGATAACTTGTTGCAGAAATGCTGATTCCCGCAAATGAAGGGTTAATTGAAACTCCACGATGCGGTTTGTTGCCACGTTATAGAAACCGACTCGTGGAAATGTTGAACCTCGACTTGCATCACCGGCTGCAGTTGATAGTGATCATTGTTCCGTAGATTTGAATTTACATTTTTATTGACGAATCTGGCAGACGCTGAATTGGCAGTATTTTATTTTGATAGTAATGATATCTGCAGAATCAGGAATGGAACAGTAAACGGGGAATTGTTTGTAATAGGAATTGAATGGCAATACTTTCGATTTATCAAAATGAGAAGTTGTCTGTGGAATTTCATTTTAAAAGTGCTTAACTATTTGGAATTTTATTTAGTACCAACAGTGTTTTTAGATAAAAAATAAAATGATTTACTAAGCGCACTACTGCGTGGAATTAAAATTCGTTATTTAACGCGAACAGTGTTTACAGATCAAAAATCAAATTACTTGTAAAGCATGAAGGTTGGAGTTTTATTTTAATGAAAATATTTGGCTGTGCGTAAATTGCGCGCCTTTTTATTTCAAATAAATTCTACTGTGTTGCATTTAATAAAAATGGTTGTGTCGGTTGTTTTATTAAACTGCAAATGAAAGATCAATAAATGTATTTACGAACTTATTTCTCGAAAAATGTTGAGGGAGCTTTTTACTATTTTAGAATGAACATTTAAGATTTGGCTTGAATTATCGGTAATTATAAATATTAGTTCACGAATCAAGAGTATCAGGGGTGATGGCAGCGGAAGTGATGGTCGCCTACTGATCAATTCGTACGAATGGATCCCCTGTTCCCAGGTTGGACGTGTGGGGGCTGCTCGCTAGTCCTATCATGCTCAACGAAGAAACGTGATTCTCTTCGTTCGGTCCTATATTTTTCGAACTATCTCCGCCGGAACTTTCAGCCCCTGAAGTGTCGACCCAGATGTAACAGATAGAATTGTTCGAGTACCCGGCGAAAGCTCCACCCGGCTCGAATACATGAGCAGAATCGAGCCTGGGAAGCGCTATACGTTATTCCAAACGAAAGACAATTTTTCTTTTTGGCCCCCAGCTCGACACGATTCGTTCTTACCTTGTCCATGCACCTCTGCTTAATGCTAAACCTATCGATCCCGTAACTTAACTGATACGTGTCAATTTGTCAAAATAACTCGACCTTTAGTTTCTATCTTTTATCTCGTCCTCCAAATAAGTATTTCTCCCATTTTCTCGATAATGATTTTTTAGTTGCACACTCTGGTTGTAACAAATGAAACCCCCAGCAAAATGCAGATTTTATATCAAAGCTTAAGAGCGACAACCTTGGAAATTATTTTAATAATAAGGCAGTGCCTTCAACACTATTTCGAATTTTTTAAATACTCTTAGTTAGGGTGCGTCATAGTTAAAAACAAATGAAAAGCAATTTTATGACGTTTATCTCTAAGTACGATAACTTTCTACCCAAATATTTCTTCGTACCTGTATGAATAACGACGTTATTAAGGGTGGCAGAGTTAGATAGAACACCCAGTATGAATTCTGTTGTGTATAAATCGCTATGGATCGATCAGTTCAATTGTGAAACATATTGGTCGGACAAAGAATTCAAGTATCGAGGTTCTACCGTAATTTCAGGGACATAACCTCGCCTCCACCCCTTCGTTGATTATTACAACGTCGTGACAAGTGTACACGCCCATGCTCCTTGTAAACGTGCCTTATCTTCTGGCTAAGGGGAACGCAATCGATCGATCGCTGGACGTGACGTAATCGTCGCGATCCTTCGCTCGATTAATCGGCGAATGGTGGCGCGAACGGTATCGCGCAATTGACATTTCAAATAATTTATCGGCTCGTTAATAAATCGAACCGCGGCGAAACACGGAAGGGCATTATTCTAGTACCCCCAAGTTCTTGTATACATAATGGTAAACGTGTCTCGCTGTAAATTTCGAACTTGTCAAAGGGAATCGCGCTTTGATCATATTCAGGTTAGTAAAAGAATTCGTTCAATAGTTTAATTGTACAGACGATTCGGAACAATTACACCTTTCGAACGGACTTGAAAAATTAGAGTAGCGTTTGGTCCTCGAGGACGCGGATCGTCCAACTCGATTTGGCGTTGGTCCGAGTGCTTAATTGGCGTAATCTCGTCTTTTCAGTGGGAATGATTCGCAGTTTGTCAGGGACAGAAGGGCGTTCAAGCGCGACGCAATGCGAAAGGGGGAGAGGCTGGGCTTTTGAAATTCCAACGATTTTCGATGAAACGAAATACGGTTAGCCACACAATCACTGTGCCAGAAGTGGCAGTCGCGGAACGATCTACAGGGTGATCCAAATGTCGCGCTCCTAATTGATAATAAATACTAGTTCACTGCTGGCGAAACGCTTTTAACATTTACAGTGACTCCCACTAATATTCGGACACTCTTCAAAATACAAATTCAACCATAATTAATATGTTGATCTTCAAAATAACATTTGCTGCACACCTCAATGTATATATTTATTATTATACTTTTTGTAGAAATATTTTTTGGGTTGTGTAACTTTTCTTCTAAACGACATACCTTTTATGTTCCAGCCTCATGTAGCTGACCGTTTTGAAGCCACACCTGAAGGGTTAAACTACAAAGTCGAACAGAAAGAAAAAACGATTTCTTTGGCTAAAGGAAAAAAAAGAAATTCCCTTTAATTTGGAAGACGAGATCTACGCCGATCGCCAAGGGGAAGCTTCGGAACCAGGTGATTTCCAGATAAAAGGTACGCGAGTATTCCTTAGGGCGGCTTTCACAGTATAGTGAATGGGCCTGCATAAAGGGCGACCAAACAGAGAGATAGATAGAGAGAGAGGAGTGTACCAACGTTGGAAGAAGAGACACGAGAGTAGAAAGGGAGAGGAGGAAGGGAGCAAGGATCTCGATGATGATAAATGCTTCCTGCGGCGGAATGTGATTTATGCCGTCATTAGAATAGTCGCCACGAACCTCCCGTGTGGGTGGCACATAATGATCGCTACCACGTACCTATGTACGTGTATGCTCCCTTCCTAACTCTCTCTCTCTCTTCTTCGTTGAATATTCGAGGAGCTACCGATCTCAACAAAAAGTTGCGTATTGGTCCACGTAAAACGTTGGAAAAATGAGCACAAATAATAATTAAGAACAAACTTAGTGATCATTTAAATATTGTACACGGAACGGAACTAGAAAATCTAAATAAATAATTTCGTAAATACAAAATAACATATTTAAATATCTAAATAAATACTCTCATAGATATAAAATCTAGTTTCGCTGTGGACGATATTATAAATAGGAGATCGCTGAATAAAATGGAAAATAGGGGACGCAGAAAATGGGAGAAAGTGGTTTCCCTTTTCTCTCCGTTCTTTTTTCAAAAGGGGGAAAAACGAACCCGCGTTCGCCGTGTTTATTAGGGATTAGTTTAATGGCCCTGGGGCCCAATATCGATCACTCTCGCTGTTGTGTGTCGTTTTTAATGTCGCCGTGATTGATCGACGACGCAATTAATTACGGTAATGGCTCCGTAGTTTCGGCGGTCTTGTCGTCATCCTCTTCCTCTCCCCTCAAAAAAGAGCCCGGTCCTCCGTAAATTTCTGGTTCGCTCGTTATTGCTCCAACCTTCGTTGAAGTATAGCGACAATAATTATTGTCCGGCCGTTCTTCGTCGTATACTCTCTTTGCTTTAATATTTCTTCCTCCGTTGTTCCCGTTAAAGGGTCGTTAACAATTTTCTACGTCAGATGGGATATTGACGATCAGTTAGAATATCAATAATGTGAACATAGTATTAATTTCACATTTACTGTATAATGTATTATTGCGTCTCATATTCGTTTTATTTTAAAAATGAACACAAATAATAATTAAGAACAGGCTTAGTGGTTATTTAAATATTGTACACAGAATGGAAATAGAAAATCTAAATGAATAATCTCGTAAATACAAAATAACATATTGAATTTAACGCATTTCTAAATATCTAAATAAATAAATATACAAGATATTAAAAACGTAAAGTATGTTACAGTCTTGCAAATATACAAGATAATAAAATTTTAAGGTGTGCCATCCTATTCCCTGCAATCTTGCCTGGCAGAGTGGAGATAGTAGAAAATATGCTGTTCTGTGATAAACTACAGTTAATTAATACAATAATTTATTGCCTGAAGTAAATTACAAGTCGCTATTGACTTTCCGGGTTCGACTAAACAAACACTATTTCATCTCACGATCGCGCAGCGATTCGCGTAGCGTGTCTACCTTCCATTGTGACACCCCGGCAAGATTGAACGTGGTTTCCTGCGTCGATAAATTAGCTGCTTCCAATTACGCGTTTAAAAACAACACGATCGCCGTCCGCGATAACAATATATCCCGATAAACGTCATAAAAATCGGCTATGAACATATTGCCGCTCGTATTCCATTATTCTCTAACATCTCGGGATCGTAAAGTAGTATTATCTTTTCTGCGATCGTTCCAGGCTGGGTATGTATGTACCTGGAATCGGGATCGTTGCGAGACCCGAGACACGATTGTTTCTTCGTGGAAGAGAGAGAGAGAGAGAGAGTCGAGATCAAGAGAATCGATGCTCGCGATCGCCAAAGCCGAGGCATTCCTTGATCTCGTTACTTTTGCTCTCTGTCCGCCTTGGCAATGCTTGGTACAAATTCCGCGAACTCTGACGATCAAGGTGTTACGTTCCCCGATGCTGAATGGGCCGATTACTGTCACCGATGAAATAAACGCGATCGTTGTTCACCTCTTGCCATCCTGCTCCTCTCTCTCTCTTGTTCTCTCTCGCTCTCTCTCTCTTTCTCGGTCGATGTTACACGTGACGACGTGACAGGGAACGCGTGTAACGAAACGTACCGCGATTTATGCCCCCGACGCGATAGCCAGAGGTCGACGAATTTCGGTAGATCTTCCGGATTATTCAGAACTGATCCCGTACAACGGCAAGGGATCCATCGATCTTCGATGGTCTTCGGTGAGGGTTGACGATTGACATTTACAGTGTTGCGTGTCGTTGATGCTCTCTATTGATTTACTTTAGTACTCCTAAGTTAATTGGTTCTCAAAATTCATCAGTGGTTCTCAGAAGATTCAGCCTCAGCAATTCTCAGTAGTTCCCAGCCAATTGAGTCTCAGCACATCTCAATGGATCGAAGTCTTTCTTAATTTATTAAATCTCAGTAATCCTCAGCATTTCTCGACTGCTTAAATCTTCGTAGCTCTCAGCAGCTCGAAGGTGATGGGTACTCTGTCGTTTTAAAACTATTTCAATCGTACTCATTCGTTCTCAGTCAAGTTCAGTTGTTCTCAGACAATTTCAATCGTTCTCAGTCAATTTCATTGAATTTCAGACTTTCTTAGACACTCTCAGTCGTTCTAAATTGTCCAACGAGCTCTGAAAAATTTGCATTCTACTTTTCATTTCTTTTTCCGCTCCTAATTTTCGCATATTTTCCTACACACTGTTTTTACATCTAAAATTCCATTAGCTTCTCCACTTGCCGTCGAAAAGCTCCCGTTTCAATCACAGTAATATTCCCCAGCAAAATGTTCTCATTCCCCGTCCGAAACTCGTCGATGGAACTTCGTGTACTAATACAGTATCCGAGCGTTAGTCAAATTTTCCAGTATTTTAGTTTCGTAACATCGTTATCCTCGAAGTGGTTAAAAACGGTTGCATCCGTGGCGTATTGTTTTCACAAAACCTGCTACCGGTAGCACTATTCCGCGGCCGCGTAATTGAACATTTTACCTCGCATATCGCCAACAGTGTAGCGAGAGTACACACGTCGCGTGCCTGCCGTATACGTATACCGCGGCTGCCAAAAGTTTCCGGCCGAAATGTAATTCTATCGTATCCGTTACGCGAAATGCGGCCGAGCGTGGAACTCCGCTAGCGAAATCATGGCATATTCTGCAACTTAAAAGCTGTTGGCTTCATCGAATTTTTCGGAAAAAGGATTTTGTTATATGAAAATCCAATATCACCGTGATTTCCCGTTCGGCCGTTTTAGCAGCGACATTTCGCGCGAGAATGGAGCGGCTTTTCAAAAGAACGAGACGACGTGAAAAGGGGTTAATTATGATTTTGTAATAGCCATTCCATTGTCAGCCATGACATTGCCTTGTCAAAAATGCTTTAATTGCTTTTAACAAATTTAGAATGACACGAAACAATGTTCGCTTTCATCGAGTTTAGCAGTCATTTTGATTGATAAATTTCAATGAAAATTATTGTAATTCTTGCCACTCATGTTTTTCAAAAAAATTCTAGATATACGACGAATTAAAATTATGCATTCTCACAGTTTTAATAATAGGATGTACTAAATGGTAGAGGATATATAAAAATTATATGTCATGACCATCATAGTGGGATTCTACCTTGAAGGACCATGTTAAATTCTAGAATAGTTTCACATTTCAAGATCAATTTTGCGGTCCATTTTTTTAGAGATCTTTACCGATCCAAAGGTGTAGAATCTCGCTATGGTGGTCGGGACAATTTTTATACACTTTACTAGTAACAATTGTTGCAATTAGCGTAACCTTCACGATCTGCCTAAAATCGATTTCTTTCATCACTAAATTTATAGCCAAGTTTGATTTTCCATGGAACACATTTACCATTGTGAACGAGTGAAAATTGTAGAATTTCATCTGGAGAATCAGCATTGTATTGTCGGTAGATCCGTCATCAATTGTCCGTCATAGTCTTCACGGTCTCCTAGGTTTCATCGATCGCATAGGCAGGTATGCGGTGCCGATTTGTCACCGGTCCGAACGGTTACCAACGAATGTCAAAGCTAATTGAATTTGATCGGCCGACGACCCGTGAAGTATTGCATTAGGATTGTCGCTGCACGACAATAGCCGCGATCTGTCATCGTTGCAATCCTTCGTCTCGCGCTCCTTTGTTTTCCATCCGTTTTCATAATTGCACGAGGCCGCCCTCTGTACACACAGCCGCGAACGTGCAACACACATTCTGTCGACGATTGCGATCTACGCCGTTCCTACGATCCTCGATCCTTCGTTTCTATTCCATTCGCGTGACTCACCGAGCTCGCAAAAAACTGATACGAGATCATTATCTCGCCGGGGACCGAGGCGATCCGTTTTTTGAGTCTCGTTAGCCGCTTGGATTCTTTGCTGACATTCATTTTTCCACGCTGCTTTTTCTCGGGGAAATCGATTCGCTATGTCTCAATTGTTTTATGAAATTCTACCGGGTGCATTCTCTCTGTTAGCCAACTGAAAGACTTCGCTTCCTTCGTCATTCACGTTTGTTGCATATGGACATTTTACAAGATAAAATTTTAACAATATTTCATAGTCGTCAGGAGTTTTTATTAACGATACTCATTCTTATAATCATTCAATTTCAAGACATTTATTTCTGGATGGTTAACCCTTCGCTGCATAGTGTATCATATTTGATACAGTTAACGAATCTGGTATATAATAAATTAAGACTGTTTTCTTACTATTCTAAATTATGTTCATTTCTCTGAAAATCTTGTTTTAATTTTTTATTTAAATAAAACATGAAAACTGACCTTATTTCAATTTTTTCATCCGAATTAAAAAAATCATGCAGTGAAGGGTTAATCGTTTTTCTAAGACAAAAATATCTGGTTATTAAATAATTATAATATTGTGAATATCAAGGAAGAAATATGAAATCCCATTTTCGACAAAATCAATAATCTTGAAATCACGTTAAAAATCATCCTAAGACTAGATCCTCTATGATCCGTATATTTACGACATCGTATTCAACTAAAACATTCGGTACACATATGTTCAGCAATTTTCAATATTGTCATTGAAGAGAAATTGTTGAAAATCCTTATCGATCAACTATTTTTCGAAGTACATTTCGTACAGAATTGAAAACGATTCATATTGCATAGGGTAAACAGCAATAAATAAACTGTTACGATCAATGGCGTATCTATACATGCATTTATGAGAAATCCTATTTACCAGCTCGTTTGTAACAGGTGAAACAGTTCGGTGGCGAATAAAAGACAATTGTTTGCTTGGATTTCTTGTTAAGTCGAATAGCGAACAGCATTGACAACAGCGATCGATCAATGACTCCGTGTTATCAGAAGTGGATCACAGGTGGTGAACAGAGGTTGAATCGAACAAAAGCGGCGGCGATTTACAATCGGCGCGCGTAAATGCGCATAAATGCTTGGCGTGAAAAGGCGCTGCGCCGGTCTCACAGTCAGCCTGTTGTCAACATGGGCGTCAACGCGCGACACTATTGCGACCGCCCATCGATACACCTTGTTGTCGGCACAATAATAATTTATACATGCGATCGGCCGGCTAGGTTGCCTTAACGATCGGAACGTATTGCCGCACGAGAATAATGACTACTCCGACGGCCATTAACTAGCCACAATCGGGCTGCTCCGCGTCCGATCGACGGTTCCGCGCATTATGCTAATCCCACCTACTGTGCTTTCCTCCTCCCCTGCCAGCACGATTTTTTCTACTCGCTGTTTGAACCATCTTTCTGCCATTTTTTGACGATTTCTTCGTTTAATCAACGATTGACGATTAACTTCATATTTAAATATTTTTAATCGTACACATTAATCGATCATGATTAAAATTTTAATCGATTAATGCCCAACTCTGTTGTATACCAACGATAAAATTTTCTCTAGCATTCATATTAAGATTTTCACATAGTAGTAATTCTATCTATTACTACTCATCCTTGAACTTCATCCCCATGATTCATCCCTTACTGACCATTTAGACGTAAAACAACCCCCACTTTACAGAACCAAAAACCTATATATTTGTAGAGTCAGGAAGGTTAAATTTCGATAACGGTGGATCATTTTCTTTGGAAGCATTCTGTAAGAATGTAATAGATTTTGTTCTTTTCGTGCACATTGCCCCCAGTGGGCGTGGTCTTGTGGCTCCCGAACTTACCCTGAGCTAGGAGATGCTCCGCAGAGCAATCTGCACAGTCGTTAAATTTCGAGAAATGCGTTTTCGATCGCAGTGATCTCTTTTATACGATCAACTGATTAGATGCTCGCAGAATTGCCAGTAGCGAGTAAGGGCAATTGACGAGCAGGATGATCGACGGACGGACACTCATAACAAATGGGTATTTGATGGCAGAGGATCGAAGCTAAACGGGGGAGGCTCGAGGAGCGTCGTCGTGATTCACCTTTTAAAAGGCCGCCCTCGGCTCATGTTTCGCGCAAAAATTCCGGAGAAATTAAATCAACGAGCGCGGTGCGGTGCGGTGCCGCGGACGATTTAGTGCCTCGGCGTCTCTCGTTACCGCGGTACACGGCCGTAAATAACCGAAGCAGCGGTTTATTAGATCGGGCTTATAAGCAGTTTATAAACGCGTCGTGTCGGCTCTCTTGTTTTTCCGTGGCCCGTCTTGTGTTTCAATTGCCGCGCCGCGCCGCGCCGGCCGAGTAGAATCACCTACGACGGGGCTGCCGCTCGTCCAATATAACTCTTCCTCCGCCGAGAGCGGTAGCTGAACTGTCTGCACAGTGGTTCGCAAACGCTCATTCCCCATAAACCATCGGCCACCGAATCGTAAACAATTTATCTAATTTTTCCAGAAATTCATGGTTTTAACCAGTTAACCAATAACAATAATCTTCACAAAAATAAACTATTAATTTTTTGTCAGATAAAAATGTAATCCTTCCTCGTTTTTCATCGAATTTATAATAGGTCCATTTGTCCTCTTTGTTAAGAGGTTAAATTAGTTTGCCATGAATTTTTTAAAGGTTTAGGGTTGGTGTGGGCGGAGCTTGGTCCCAATATGGGCGGAGTTTACTGTGGGAAACCACGCCCACTTAATTATCTCTACGTGGAAGCACTAAAATGTCATTTACCCTTCTTTTTAGTGTAAAGAAAGTTAATCGGAAACTATTTATCTCGCAGTCTGTGTGCACACTGCTCCAGTAGGCGTGTCTCCGTTGCCCCCAACGTCGCTCGCGAGCGAAAGCCTGAGGCAATCGCAGCCGGAGCCCGATCTATAGTCCCCGGGTCCCACCAGTATGATCAGTACTCGTTCCAACAGCGGGTACCCGTCATTTGTTACGGGGAAGCGTCGCGCGAGTAGATGCATGCCCCAGGCGCATTTCGCAGTCGTCGTGACCGAGCCTATCGCGGCTCGCGATCGTTCCTGGAAATTTAATAGACACGTCCTGCCTTTCTGGATCCTTGATCCTTCGACGACGATATACCGGCCGGCGCGGCGCAGCGTCGAGGACTTCGTGCAATCCGAGATAACACGGATAAAGAAGCCACACCTTTCGGTGCCTGCCGACGCAACCGCCCTTTCTCTCTCGCTCTCTCTCTCTCCTGGCGTCGGGCTTTCGTCTTTCGCATATCCTCCAGAGGGATCACTATGGCTGACGAAACTCGCGTGCGTGTCATTATCCCTGCTGATAATAGAGCTCGGTCTTCGATATGCCTCTCGTCCACAGCAAAATTGACTTTCACGGTGGTTTTACAAATGCCGGTTGGAGAGTTCAGAGTAGTACTCTGTTTAATTTTAACAGGTGGCAATTTTGAATAGATTTTATAAGATTTATTTATATAATAAATTCTTCGTTTTAATCAATTTGCATTTTCATCATAAATGTACGAAATCCAAGAGCAAGATTTACTTACGAGAAAGTTATGTTTCATCCTTTCACCAAGTCAGACAGGTTCCAAATTATTTTCCGTCGATAAATTTATTATTCCCAGCTGGCCAGTATTTACGAAGTCAGTATTTCCATTCAGAATCAACGAAAGTTACTGTCTCTCTTGATAAATATAATATTCACAGTATTTTCTATAAAGATAACAAACACAAATGACAACCGTATCTCACGAAGACAGAAAGAGTAACGAATTTTCATCGAGCTTTTCCACGACTGGAGGAGCACGTTCCTAGTGACCCTAAAACCGTGCGCGCGTGAGAGATCCCAGTAACAGCTGTAACCGGTGTACAGCATGAACGTTTGGCAGCGGTATTATGATAATGCGACGCCACGGGAGCCATTAATTCTCCGCCATTGTTTAACGACTGATAATAATCATCGCTGCCGTCAAGTCCGCTCGTCGAATTCCCCAGACGAACGTTCTCCTACGAATAATTTTCGAAATTGTAATTGTTGTGTCGTCTCACAAGGTGAGGACCACAGGTCTTCGAGTTCAAGTATGTTACTTTTGCACGGTCGTAGTATACTTTATCAAATTTTATTTCTCAAATTTAATTTCATTTACTTCTCATTTACTTTCTGATCAGTCGGAAAGTTCCGGCAATTTTTTTTTACAAAAAGTAGAGCTTTATTTATGAATTAAAATGAAAAAGTGCATTAATCGAAATATTGTCCATCGTTAGCGATGACTTTTCTCCATCTTTCAGATGTTATCTAGTCAGAGGTCCATAAGTCAAACTAGAAATTTTTATTAAATCAGTTCATGATTTAAATCAGTTTATTTTATTATATCATTTATTAAATCATTTTTATTAAAATCAGTCGAATCCATTCGCTCGTGTGTGAAACATCTGATTCGATGAAAATTCTATGGACGTCGTGTCCGAGTAGTAACCGATAGGGATCGGTGATCCGTGGATCGTCTGGATCCCCGGCGATCGAACAACAGCAACAACGACAGTGAGCAGCATCAGATGCTAGGGGATCCTCCGATCAGCGGTTGTATTTATGCGGCATGTAAATGAAGTAATCGTTTCGGGTTGCATGCAGGCATCTGCTCTCTCCCGTGCAAGTGTAATTGGCGTCGATACGTAATGTTCAGTAATTTCCGGCTTCCCATGGTAATGGCATTATCCGCCAGGTTAATTCACCGGCATGCCCTCGATTCCGACCGCTTAACGTTAGTTAGAATTGAATTTGACACCCCTCTGCACCCTCTCTCTCTCACTCTCTCTCTGTATATATATATCTGTCTTTGCCTCTCTCGCTATCGACAATGTCTGCCAACCCTTTCTCACAGCGGCAGCGGTTCTAGCAAGATGGTGTACGGGGCATATAGTCGGCGCACAGTATAGTGGCGCAGCGAATCCTTTGTCACCTCGCGTGGCCCGCGGGACACACCAAAAGCTGACATTACGTTTATTGGACGGTCGGGTAACTTCGAGGCTTGCTCTCGAGGAGCAGTCAATTACGATAATGTCGCTGGCTTCCGGTCTGACCAACCCGGCTTCCGGTAACCTCGATCGCGAGGCATAGAGCCCTTCAGAACTCGAACGATCTCGGGGATTCTCGGTTTAGTCGAAAGTGCAGCTCCTCTCTGCGCTCGAATTGATTCGGGGATAATGGCAGAGGTGGTCTTCCGATGTTTTGACTGGTGAAATCGTGTCGATGATTTGAAAAATTCAGTCTGTAACACTTTACGGTCCGACGTGTTTTTATATTTTGTTTTACAGCTTGCTGAAACAATATGTAATACTACTACATTCCATATGTAACTGCGCCAGTTAAGACTCTGCCTAAAGAAGAAAAAGAGTATTCCCACTTTACACTTGTCCTACATTGAATTTAGTGCTCGAACACTGGAAACAGAATTTGATTCCAATTTGCAAAAAATGTATGTCATTCGGGTTTGTGAAAAATATGAACAGCTAGAAAAATTCATTCAGAGTCCAACCCTCGAGGACCACTTGCACCCCCGAAATACATCCCCGCTAAAAGAGAATGGAGCATTGAAGAATCTTTCGAGGTGGTATGCAAATCATCGTTGAAACCGTAGAGCATTCCTTACATAGCATCGGCCGCGAGGTGTTCTGTAACGAGAGCGGAAACCTACATCTCAAAGCATCGTTCGTTAAGGAGACACGTTTCCTCTCCCTCGTTATGTATTTTAATTTCGCGTAAATGAATCTAACGAATCGCTGCGTCGCGCTGCTTCACGCTTCAGAGAAAAAACAAGAAAAAAAATACATAGAAGGGAAAAAAGAAAGAGAGAGACATATTATAGTTGGCGGAGCGTAATATGATGCACGGGGAAATTGAAAAATTCAACCGTATCGAGCTCGGAAACGGAATTTATTAGAGGCCGATATCAATTGCACCGGTCATCGATAATTTTCGCGTGGCCGAGACTGAAATTCGACGCGTGCACACGGTGAAATACGACGAGACACGTATCCGCGGGACATTTGCATTTTCATTCGATCTATCGGATTCTATCGCAATCCACCGTTAAATATTTTACGATGCGGCCTCGTAAAATTTACCCGCCGGTGTCTCGTTTCATCCGTCAAATTTTGTCAAATAAAATTCTTTCCGATTCGGATGTAAATTGTCCGGCAACTTCGAGACATGATATTCCTCACAGTAAGAAAGCAATTATCATTCAATAATTTTTATTAGTACAAATTCTTGTCCGTACATCGGTTCAAAGTCTTAGCAAAACTGTGACACTGTTCCAGAAAGAATTGAAGAAATTATTTAAAAAATTGTCAAGTAACTACAGAACATATGAATTACTTAATGTTCTTAAATTTCTGTTGAAAAAATGACCACGCTAAAAAATGACAAAAAATGACAAATAACCTGTGGTTCAAAATCCTAGCTAACTGTCGCTAAATTCTTCGATCCAGCTCGGTTCTGGGCCGCGTTGGGATTCGAAAGGCTGCACTTTATGATTAGTCGAAATTTAGAGTGCGACCAGGTCGCAAATACAGCGGGCGGATTCGCGGCGTTAACTTTTACGGCGGTTCCGAGCGTTCTCACCGTACTTGTTCTACGCTCGGCTTCGGATCCGCTCCGGATCCGCTTCAGATCCGCTCTCGGTTCGCGCGGCGTCTCTGTTCCGTCAGGTTTACGGCGCAATAAAACGGAATATCGCGGGCACAAGAAATACCGCGATAGCGTCACGTCGGAACTGTTAGGCTACTATATCGTTGCGCGTGGCCGGCTGCGCGCACACTAAGCCACTCAAGGAGAAATTAGCGACAAAGTATGTGCTCGCGAGTACCGCAAGGATCTATGATAATTTTTCGCGTGCTGCACCTGTGGTCTGCACACCGCAGCCGATTATACGTATATTACCGGATTTTATGCATTTACGAGAAAAAATGGGTAAGTGCAATTCGTGCAATTCGGAAGGGACATACACTACCGCTGAAAAGTATGTGAACATTTGTTCAACTCTCCTGGAAGAATATGAATCTTCAAGGGATTTAATCAAACTTAATGCGATCTGATTTATAGAGTATTGAAGAATTTATCTGAGCAATAATTTATTGGTAGACCGCGAATTTTAGGCATTTATAACAATTATTATTTAATGTATAATTACACATTTCTCCAGAGATATAAATTTTTTTGAACACTTGTATTAATAATGATTCGCTGGAGATTAACGATCAAAGCTCAGTGATTAATTCGACTGCAAGTATCTTTCTAGAACTGTGAATTATATCTTAATGCGATTGGACTTCGATGGTGGGTCAGTAACAATTAAGGACTACGGCAATTAAAGCTTTCGTAATTCAATGAATTATTAGATTTAATCGGCGCGAACAATCGGATTAAATTTTGCCCAACTCTGAAGGATACTATTATATCTTTTCGATAGAGAAATATCGAACGGATAAATGAAGTTTAGTTGGCTCGTTGGGCTGTGGAAAGAACTTTGTCTTTGATGTACCACTGATACAAACACGCATTGGGCACATTCAAACACTTTAAAAAGAAAATCCATACATTTTTCATAATCAGTGCAGAAATTCATGTTAAAAAATGAACAAGCAGTTACGTATGCAATTCCTCTACAATTTTGAAGTTTCCACAGAGGTAGGCAGGCGATGCTCGTGAAGTTTCTTGGTAATACATCGATGATGCGAATCGCCGCGAGCAGTTCTAACTTTCCAGAGGAAAATTGAGCAATTACACATTGCGTGAGGCCGAGTTCCTTAGAAACGGAAATTTCCCCGGTTTGCCGTCGTTCGATTCGTCAAACTGTAAACATCTTCCTAGATCCTTGCATACATGATTACATGATACATCGTTTATATACGGTGAGCCTCTAGACAGCCTTAATTTACTCATAAGTTATTCTTACTTGTTGGATAAAAAGATGTTTGAAACAAGAATTGATACATTTTGAAAGCGAAAATCTTCTAAGCCCTCATTCACCCCATTCTGATTGTATCAATGAGCATCAAGACCAAGTATGATGTAAATCAGACCACGAACAATATATCCCTCATATAAACGTTGCAACCCCTTTTCACACCCTTAGGGGATGAATTTTTTAAAATGCCGAAATAGGTGATTGATTAATTTTATCAAAGAGCATTAAGACCAAGTTTCAATCATTTCTTATCCCTTGTATATAAATTTTTAGCCTGGGCGTTGATGACTGAGTCAGTCAGAACTTCGTTCTTATATAATATAGATTTCGATTGTAATGTTAAGAAAGAATACCGAATAATATAGCGTGGCATTTGGGTATACGAAAGCAGAAATTAATAACAACACAATGCATGTCTCGTGCGCGAAATTTCGGTGATACAGTTAGGTGATTCACCCTGTATATGCACACATATAAGTGTCCGGGATCTTTGATCACGCAGTGCTTAGCGCGAACGACTATGAATAGCAAATCCGTGAGGTTCTTGCTTGCCGTGTTTGTTAGCGAGTTACGACTTACCACGAGCGAAAGTTACTTCATCCCTGGCTGTTTTGCAAGTGAGTCACGTCACGGTGATAACGCTAAACGATCGCCGCTTTGTTCGGTGGCCATCTTCTATATGCAAAAACAAGCCTGCTGTCTGTCCAGTGTAAACTACGCGGCTCGAGACAATTCCGAACGGTCGGTGTATAAAAGTTACGACAACGTGCTACGAACGTGACGTACGATTAATATCAATATGAAGTACAGTAATTTCAGTCTTTTGGAGAAGCTAGAAGAATTGGTTTACGAAATTACGTGTAAACGAAATATTTAACGTAAAATAACTTTGTAAACTATTGTAAAACCAAGTCTAAAATTAAGATTATTATTATTATTAGTTTTTAAAACTAATTTTCAAACTTTCTTTTGTGTCGAGAATATTTTTCTTTGTTAATTTTTAAAATATTATTACTATACTATATTTTCGCAATAATAGTCTTGTTGCGTCCAGAAAAATTCTTAAAATGCTGAGTATTTAGAGCTTCAAGATATCGGAGTTTGCGAATCAAACCCAAACGAATTTAGTAATAAGGCAGCATCTTAAAAACCGGCGCAATTCACTGTGTACCGACACGTACGTTTTGGAATTGCACAGGATCGAGAAGCGGAGCATAGGATGTCTACTAGCACCGTAGCAATCTTCTCTTCGGGGGTGTTTCTTTCTCCTAGCACGGCGGTCTGCCTATAAAACAGCCCCAATTGGTGGCAGTTGCAGTTTCGCTTAAAACAGCGCGGATCCCGTGGATTCGGTGAAATTACATTTCTAAGCGGAACCCGGCATCCCCTGGAGTAGTTTCCCATAGCAAAACCGAAACGGCAAATTTACGAATATTAACGTTTATTCGCGACGCTCTGCTATCTGTGGTATCGCCGAAACTTCGCGGAAAGTTTTCGCTCTACGCCTTGCTATCGCGGAAAGAAAGAGCACAGCGAACAGAGGAGATATAAATTTATTATAAAATATTCATTATTTATATAATTTAAATATAGAATTAATATATTATATAATTTAAATATATTAAATTAAAATTAAAATATCAATTTCATACCTTAAAAAATCATAGAGAATGGAAATATTCTAGGTCGGAAGAAACGTTTGATTTTCCAGTTAAAATAGCTCCGAGTGCAAAGGGAAGGTGGTAAAAAAAATGAGAGAGCTAGCAGAACAAAGAAATAGATATGAACACTAGTAAAATGAAGAGACCGCTAGCAAAGAGACGAAAGAGATAGTGAGAGAGCTAGCAGAGAGGAGAAAAGGTAGGGAAAGGAGGCATAGGTTGAAAAAGAAGAACAATGGAAGAAGCAAGAGTAGGTGCGGGTAGAAGAAAAAGGATTGAACGGATATGGAAGAGGGAGGAGCCTCGGTGCATGCATCGGCGCAATTTGCTCCCAGCTTCCAGATAATGATTTAATTTGCCATGGCCTGGCAGATTTATGACGGCAAGCCTAGACCACGTCCACCTGCGAACTGCGGCCGAAGAACTTCGAACACCGAACGCACACAGTCCTACATTGTATAAGATCACCCGCGAGAACACCTTCCGCGCAAAGTCAACCGCTTTTTGCAAGCCCGCGTGACGCTCGTCTAGGAAACTCACCCGTTATCTCGAGACTAACATAATACTTGCAAGATGCTGCCGGGATCAAATGTACGGGGTGTATAAAAAGTAATCCGTCATAGATAGTGAATCTACACCTTTGGATCGGTGGACATTTGGAAAGGAAACTTGCCACAAAATTGTTTATACTAAAAAAATTTTTGTTGAAGTTCGTTTTTATATCGACACCTTCTAGAGGAGAGAAATAATACCCTGTACAAAGCTGGTGCGTCAGTATAATTTATTAATCGTGGGATCCTCATTTATTAATCGTGCGACCCTGACGTCTTAAGAGAGTATCGGGCTTAGCCAGCTAACAGTGAATTATTAAATATAGAGATTGGCGGCTAATGGATATATCGATATAGCTTGCGTTGTTCTAATTTCTATGTCGATGTTAATTATATGGAAATGGTAAGGTAGAGATTCGAAGAATGTTCTCCGCAATGTTTATAAAATACCTTGCACAAAATGGAGATTCGGGTAAAGGTCTGTGGGCCGTTTAATGAAGAATAAGAATCAGTGAAATGAGTGTGTTCATAGTCAGACCACGCACGCGAACGGCAAACGAAGCAACAGAGTGCACAGAGTGAACACAGTGAACAGAATTACCAAGACATTCTCTCTCCCTCTCTGTCTCTGTGCGGCTAGCAGAGAGCACGCTATAAATTCCGTGGGAATAAATTTGCTTCGAGAAGGTACAATTAGTAATCATTTATAATTGCATGCTATCTGCGCGGCAACCTTATAAACACGATATATCGTGCGCGATTCGTTTTAACGATCGCGTGTGTTTTCTTTGAAATTCTCCTGGCCGCCGCTGCATACGCTAACTTTAGCATACACGTTATCTGGCACGTAACGCCATGAACGGCCGAAGATAAAGCGCGAGAAAGACGCGACGGAACATCGAAAGTTCGCCGGAGAAAGACAGATAGCCAGACCTTCGGATTATTTTAATAATATCAAGATGAAACGCCCACTTCCACTTGGTAATAGTTAATTGACATTAATGTCGATGGTGGAATGATTTTAGAAAGTTCAGACGAGCCATATTTTATTCCCTCCTACTAATTACAAGTTAAATGGCACAGCCTCATATGTTTATCAGATTTTATATTACTATTATAAGAATGAAAGATATTAGCTGAAAATATTTAAAAATATATTATTCATTTAAATGTGTATTGATATATTATTTATTTTTAATGATTATTGTTCCAGAAATTCGAATAATGCTAAAGAACATTTACTTTGCAGTAAATAATTGAGGTATAACATCTTACAAGAAAACTCGTAATATACCAACGTAAATAAACATTGTATATTAATGTAAACAATTTTAATTTTAAATCATTAGAAGAGTCTATACAATACACTTCTTCAAATCAATCAGATCATTTAACTACAACGTTTACACCTTCCCCGGTATTAATCACAAAGATCAGCGAGTTAACAATAAATAATATTAAACAAACAATAAGTAACATATGCACAGACACGTTATGGATCGATGCAAACAATTTTCAATAATCACAAATTACTGATAACTTCAGCTGGAAACAATTATTCTACCCGAGAGGAAAATTTAAGTAGAGCATCCGTGCGATTAGTCGGACGGTCCGCTATTCCGGCGTCCCATACTACTTGCGGACTCTCGACAAGAACTTAAGTGGCTACGTACCTCTGGTAAAATAAAAACAATCGATTTCTGAAAACGGTATAGTTAGAACGCTTCTTCGAGAACACTCTGCCAAAGTTTGATTTGGAAAATCGTAAAACTGCTAGATTTATGTCCGCGAAAGTGCAGTCGTATAATGGTAACATTTTGGACTTCAAATGCGTTTTTCTTGAAATGAAATTTCCGAAAGCGGCGCCAGAAGTATTTATCGGACGCCAATTGGGCCAATTTCAAGAAAATTCTGCAGTGAAATTTTTCAGACTATCTGATCGTTAACAAACACAAAGTTAATTCCCTCTTCCTACAAACAAAATAAATTTTATATTTCAGTTCCAATAGCAGCGATTTTTTAAAGAATTGATTTTCACAAAATTGTCTAGTTTTCACTTCATTAAGTAGCTTCACTCAGAGTAACCGCAAAATAAATTACAGCGTAAAGAGTTAAATTTTAGGAATAAGTAAGGAAGAAAATATAAGAAAACTCACCAAACCGTCGCAGGCAGACATCGCGACCCTGGAGTCCGGATGTCCATGAATGAAGCCTCGATAATGGCATTTGCTCGAGCGATTTTTCGGCCGGCTGCGCACGTGGAGCTCGCGTTTTCGTCTTTCGACGAGCATCCCAGGACCAATGAAGTTGTCCACGGCGATCAGCTCGATATGGTACTCGTTACCGGCGACTGACAGCCGATAGTGAACCACTGGCCCATCCTCGTGATGGTGATGGGTTACGTTGTGGGAGATAAGCTCGCCCCGGTGGCTCACTTTCCGCGGTATCACGACCTCGTGCGAGTGAACGTGTTCCTCTCTACTGTATATTCCTGGAACACAATTGCCATAGTGAGTTCTGGCACTGTACCGTACCCACAGGGAACCATAACCGTTCCTCTATTCGATAACTGTCCTTCTCACGTTATTCTAACAGTCGGAAAAAGAAATTGTTGAAAATATTAGTTGTACAAATTAATTTCCCACCCTTGGATAATCTTATTAACCACTTACAATTACATTTATATTTTGAATAGATTGAAAATAATGCTATCTTAAATTGCATCTATCAATGTTCTCATAAATTAATTTCGACGAGCGGGTAGCAGACAGAAACTGCTTCTATTCATTTTTAATTCATTGTTGAATTGTTGTCTCGATTTTTCATGATTTTAAATTGCATCAATTCGTATTATAACTTATAACCTAATTATAACAAGTACTCAGATAAAATCAATACCAGTGTAAGCATTGTTATAACTTGGATAATTCGAAATAAAAAATCTGAAACCGGTGATCCGACTGTAGATTTAGCGTTGAAAAGCGAGGAGTAATTTCCGGTGGATCAACCATCCCCGGCACGCATAACATTGCATCATTTGATCGGCGAGTGCGGGGGAGGAGACGAGATCGCATAATTCACGCCGGTTGCCACCGATATATTTCACCGGGTCGCTTTATAGTCGCGTCAAGATAGCTGTCCTAATGAAGCGGTAGCGAAACGTTCCCGTAATTATTTCTTTGAAATATCGTTTCGGCCAGTGGCGGGTGTCCGCAATCAATCACTCGCAGTCCTCCGCGACTCGCAATGCATTGAGAAACTGCAGTTGCATCGGCGTTACACGGGCATGCTTACGCGAGCAATAACAATTAAACGTTATCTTGCGTGGCTCGAGTAGAAACCACCGCCGGTAAACAGTCAATAAATATATAACCCTGTTTTATCTCCAGGCTGTCCCTTCGCTGGAACGGTCAGAGATTTATCGCGCGTTTCAAGGGAAACCTAAACACTTTATTCGTTTATTGATGTATTGTCGATCCTCATTGAAAATAAAAATTCTCTGTCTCACTGGCAGTAGACAATTTATTATATTATATTTATTATTATATTTATTAAATATAAATTAAACCTATCTGATTTTCTCATAGTCTATTTGTTAATGAAGTGCAGAAATACAATCGACCTGTTACAAAATCCTCGAGTAGAAGAACACTTGAATACAACGTATACTATTCGTTAAACAATTCGTTATACAATATTGATTTTTTATAAAAAATTTAATATTATTTGAGGTTTATATATGTTCGTTTTAAGTGTCTACACAAGTGATCGTTTCTATCAGAGATATAAATGAATGTTTCAGATGAAGGTTGAATGGTATTATGGGGAACATATGATTATAATAATTGTTTGATCATGAAGAAGTGTTGGTACGTCCTATGAAGGTCTCGTTAAAATTTCAAAAGAAACCTACATTTTTTATTGCAGTATCTTGTAGCCAGTGTCGAGACGCTTTAAAAAAATACAACTCAAACATACGTATATTTCTCATCAATCGTTGTCGAGTTATTAATTTCTAAATTTTTATAGTATTATAACTTTCGAATAAATATCTGCGAGAGAAGTAACTAGAGATTGTGCAGAGTGAATAAGAGATGAACATATCTCGCGGACAGTTATTGTTGTCCATTTTTCATACGTCATTCACCATCATTAATTCTGCCATTTGGCCAATAGAATTCCGATGATTCGTTCCAGGGAGGGAACTGAAATTTTCCCTCGTTCCCATACGCCGCAGGTTAGTCTGCAGCCGACTGCAGACTGTGTGCAACTGTATGCAGTCGGCGGAGCCCGCAAGATTCCGCGTGTCGTGCCTTATTGTTGGAATACCGCGGCGGCGCTAATGATATTAACATTTTCGCGTGAAATGTCGAATAATGATTACCGTTACTCGTCGACCACAATCTCTCATTAATTCTCGTGTTCCGCTCAGCCAGAGACAGCCGAGACGCTGTAATTTGTTCTTTTATTCCGCCTCATAGACCTCGTTATGAGGGGAACTCTTTCCTTGGTTCGTTGTGAATAGAATGGAAGAGGAGGAGAGAGGGAGAAAGAGAAAGAGTCAGGGAACACTATTCACCGACGGTGTTGAATTCCTTTTTTTCAAGCGCGAGCAGCGCCGTTCCTTTCTGACTTTTTCCTTCGTCGGTGCTCTCCTGGCTACATTCAAAGCTACACCTTCGTCCCTTGCTCCTTTCTTTCTGTTTTTCATGTGACTACGGCATCTTCTGTCTTTTATTTCACGTGCCACCTCGTTACGGGCTTGTTTACGTCGTTACGGCGCGCGAGCTCGGCCAAAATTCGGTCAGAATTTGTTAACACGCTGTCGACAAATCAGAGAATCTTCATACAATTTTATCTAATAAAAAAAGCACTGCCTATCTGACACGGATTCTTGGTCTCCTCTTCTGGAATTTCTGTTGTGTATATTAAGAAAGTTTGTATAACAAATAAGTATATACATGTATATACTTTATTAAGTATAATATGAGCATATTAATTGTATAAAAAATTACCTGACTCAATAGACGTAGCCCTGTTCAAATTTCAAGAAATTTGTTTGCGATCAATCTGCTATTTGTACCGAATTTTCCGACTTTCCTTTGTAATTTTCTCGAATTGTTTTTCCTGAATACTTTTCCAGTTAGTTATGGTCTAGAGTTCATACAAAAATCCCTTAGAAAAAAGCACTTTTCCAATTTTTCTTTCCCTAACGACCTTATTCGGACTATTACGAACATTATTAAAAGAAAATTAACCAAAACAGCATTTAATTTTAATATTTATATATAGAAGAAGATAGAAAATAGATAAGATAGATAGTTAAGCAATTCCGTTTAACTGCGACATCCCGCGTACGTTTCTATCGGGCCTATCTAACTAGAAAGAACATTAAATTACACGATGTTGCAACAAATAGTGATGAATGAATAAAAGAGATAAAAGAGAGGCGATACTTCAGACCGCAAAGGGTTAGCAATCAATCGCTATATCGCGGTGCATTCAGGTCAAAAATGATGACGCTGTCGCAACGGTCAGCCACGAGCGTAGCATGAAAAGCGGCCCGTCGATTCCGCGACAAGCGACAACGCGACAACCGACAAACGCGAGGGCGACCGAGCGACAGTTACGCGCGGCCCGTAAAACTGGTGTAATAATTTCCGATTGATTTAATGGCGGCGGTGCCGTACCGAAGGTGACCGCCGCTGATTCGATTAAACGCGCCCGTTTCAGGGCTGCCATCGGTTTTCACTTTTTCCAACCCTGCGCGCGTGCTCGAATCACCACTATTTTTTTTCTGTTTCGCTAAACGGCGACGCAATCTTAACGCGCGTCGAGAGAACGTTCTTGCGTGCAATTTGTCAACACAGCTGTCCGACCGCCGATAAATCTCGATCGCAGATATGTGCGAGAGGTCGAAGGACGCTGAGGTGTCGCTGCAGCTTGAAAAGCGGTCTGTGTAATATATAATATGTGATGTGTAATATGTAACACGGTTCTGTCCGTTCGCGGTGTCGTAAACCGGCCAGCCTGATAGATCACACCTTGTTCCGGAGGACTCTGTTTGCTGTATCTGTCTTTGTCGCATGACTTCCGGTCCAACCATGTTCCGCTCTTTGTAAATTTCATATCGATCTCTTTCTCCTTCGTGGTTATTGTATGTTGATGAATATATTGTATCATGTCTGGCTTGATTCATCGGTCCGTGTGTATATACTTATTTGTTATACAAACTTTCTTAATATTCACAACAGAAATTCTGGAAGGGTTTTTTCTAGGACATGAAATTCCAGAAGAGGAGGCCAAGAATCTGTGTCAGATAGCAGTGCTTGTTTATTAAATAAAATTGTATGAAGTTTTTCCGTTGAATTTGCATTTTGATAACCAGAGTGTATGAAATGCAAAGGGAAATTAAGAAGCCTGTGTCGGCGAACGGTAATGAACGGTGAATTGTCGTCGGAAAAATCTGGAACGGCAGCGTCCGTGTTCCATTGAAGACGATATCCGATCTCGGCATGCAGATCGGATCGCAACGACGTTAACTGTCAGCCGTGTTCTTACATGAAGACATATTACCGCAGCTGAACCGTGGCTGCTGCATTCCCGACGCACATGCTGCCGTCCTTTTCCGTCTCTCCTCCCGGGCAGAGGCTAACCACAATTATTCTATTAGAGCCGTTAGATCACCGTCGACAATAGTAAACGTCGTTGTGAGGAGAGGAGCGACGCGCGACGAGACGCCTATCGATCGGCGACTTTGACGAGCAACGATTTCCTACGACGCGACAGCATATGCCACCGGTAGTTCAGTTGTTTACGAGCGCTTTTACGGTCGCTAATTCCGCGGACGAATCCACGGAAATCGATAACGAGTTCCATTTAATGGCCGACGCTCTTTTTGGTTTTACTGCATCGACGACGGTTTTTACGGGCCTTCCACTTTCTCTCTCTCTCTCTCTCTCTCTCTCTCTCTTTACTCACTAGAGTTGTTTCTTTTTCTTTCTCTAGCGAGCATCGATTCTTCCCGATATTTTCTATTTACCTCGTTCGAGCACCGATTAATTCGTTGTTTCCAGATTTTATTATCTGGCGAACGAGCTGTGATCGTTTTTGATAATTAGTCGGCAGGTGGTTTAACTAGTTAATCGGATGGAGTTTAACCCTCATTTCATGAACTAAATCTGTCGCTCGGTGTGGCAGCTACCTATCTCCTTTTATGGCCATTGGTTAAAAAAGTAACGGCCAAGTTTGAATAATTTAGCTCTCCATGTAATTCTTTAAAAATTATATAGTATTATTTTAAACTAATTTTTTCAAACGCTGTTTTCAGTATTGCAAGAGGTATTTTATCAATCAACAACCACAGAGCGTTGTAAACAATAATGGCAATAATGGTAACGGCTAATAATGCATTTATGAGTCTTCATGTGGAATAAAAAATATTAGTTTCTTTAACGATCTTAATAAATTGGAAATAATATACGTCGTCCTCAGACCAGTTATAATACTGTAATTAATAGAAAGCTGATCTTTATGTAAAAAAAACTTTCTACCTGAATTACAACAAGCTGGTATAATATAAACATTTAATTTCTTGTTGAATATATTTAGTAGGCTGAAAATAATATAGTAGTATAATTAAATTCTTAAAATGTTTTACTGTAAGAAATTAAATCTACCCATGTTTATCGTAAACGCATAAAATCCGGATTCTAGTAATTGGCAATTACAATATAACTCGCAGCGTAACAAGACAGCGAATTTATATGATTTCGTACAACTTCCGCGATCGCAGGAAGATAATCGATTAGATCGTCTAACAACGCGATGGCGAGACGATTTCGCGCGGGCCAGTTCGTAAGGGAGAACGGCGATAATTGAGTATCGGCCGATTTACACAGTTTATCGGTTAATTTCATCTCAACATTAATATCGGCGGGTGATCAGGCTGTTGGTAGGTTAAAGCTAGATCTCTCTTTCTCTTTCTCTCGTACTCCCTTACTCATTCTCCCTCTCTCTTTCTCAGTGGCATCGATCTGACGCGGTAGCAGCCTCGAGGAGAATTATTCGTGCGCGGTACGCAGCTTATTACGAGCGAACCGGAAGCAGGATCTAAAATATCCCCGAAATTCCGGCGGCTCTTCGCGCGTATAAATTTCCCGAAATGTATGCTCGTTGGCGAATGATTAATGCAAACGGCCGTAATTAATGACGCGCGGCAAAGACGTGGAATTATACGCGGGGACCGTGAACGGGATTATCGCGGGACAAACGCTGATCCGGACACGAGCGCAGCTTGCGAAAAAATCGTTTATATCCCCTGATTTCAATACACCAATCCTTCATTTCCGTCTTTAAACTGGTAGAGGGGAGGTTCGAAATATGAGACACCGAGGCTCTCACTGTTACTTTTACTTTTTATAAAATAATACAGTCATTTGGTAGTTTTAAAAATGTGTAATTTATATAGATTTCGATGTGCTCGCTCGCTTAATAGCAATTTTTTGACGATACCTCCTTTCCGAGTCATTTTACGATAAAAAAAATTTATATACAAAATAGAACTAGAGAAAATATCCTACAATTTATGTAATAACAATTTTTTTTTGTAAAATCAATAGTTTTGGCGTTCATCTACACAGTGGATGGCAAACTTGAAATTCGGAAAGTGCACATCGAAATCTATAAAATTACCCATTTCCAAAACATTGGCATGTACAGTTTAAAACAGTGGACATATTAAAAAGATTCAAGGACATCAACGCAAACATTCTTTATTTTGCATAAACATCGGCTGTCTATTGATTAGTGTTGCGAATAATGGTACAGCAATTTTTAATAGCGACTTTGAGTCAGAAGCTTCGAAAAGGGTCCAAAAGGTAATTCCCATTCGAAGGACAATCGACCAGTCATATAAGTCAAAATACATTGTCTTCCGATATCATTGCACGGTACACACCGTCTCGCGCAACAGTTCGATCACTCTCCGGTCTACTAACGCAGGCTTAAAGTCTGAATGATCAGGGTATCGGGAATCTCGGAGTTCAATTATCCGGTTACATCGAAGTAACGAGGGTTAAGCGTCGGGTTATCGAACGTTTACAGAGGATAATTATCCCGATCATCGTCCGAGATCCATCGCATCGATCTCCTTTCCGTTATGGAACAGGGACTCCTGTGAAATCCCAGCTGCGGAATCGATCGTCGAGAGAGAAGCTCCTCGATCGAGATATCGATCTGGCCGAGTGAGAGAAAAAAAAGAGAAGGCAAAAAACGAATTTGCTGGGGCTCGATTTCCATGAGGCGATGGGTTAGGTCGGAGAAGGAGAGGATGAAAAAAAGAAGAAGGATCTCGATCGATCGATGGATCGACAACGGTGACGGCTGCGAACTGCCTTGCCGCTTTCCACGCTCGATACAGGTTTGCTGCGATGCGGGTTAAATGGCTGGAAAGAGAAAGAAAGAGAGAGGGAGACACTAGTACGTTCGGTGAACGGTATAATCATCATTATCCTATTATCATTAAAGACGGAAAAATGGCGGGCGGACCAATCAGCGTACGCCTCGAGCGAGTCGGAGTTAACTGCAGGTGGGGACTCGGATGAATACTCGGACCTCCCATACAGCCTCTACCTACTACAACGATCGTGTTCGCGATTCAGGACATATGGGTGCCGATGCCGATCCTTCCCACACCACGCTATAGTATACGTACGCTGTTGCATTGTATAGGACATCGCATCATGCTATACACGCACCTAGATACACTCGACTCGTTTAATTACACCGAATAGGACGAAGCCGCTCTGAGCTGCTTCACGTGATTACACGCTACTTATACGTGTTCTCTCGGTTATTAATTAACCGATTCCACGCGATCACGCTCCTTTGTTCACTCTTTGCCGACCGCTGACTTTCCTCTCGCGATCGATGGGAATAATGATCGCGACAATAAGGCCGCGTACGTTTCTGTACACAGCAGTGGCGATTCTACTGGTTGCGCAAATGCTAGAATTTGATTTTTTCTTTTATTAACACTGAAAATGTCAAGATACTCTTGTGCAGCAAGAGCAACATTGTACAACCACGTATTTACATAATTATATAATTCCATTATAATGAAAAAACATGTTTGGAAATATTGTTTGATACATGGATGTCGACAACGAGTACACGAAAATGTAAATCAATTTTTCGACAACGCTTCAGCAATGACGGATTGTTTTCGGAGAAAATTTCAATCTTCCGAGAATAATAGCGCCGGATGCCGGAATGCAGATCGATCCAAGATACACGAACGGACGCGTCTAATGCACTCCAGCATCCGTCAAATAATTCCAATTTCCTGAGTTGGGCTCTGCCGAGAGTTGACGCGAACGGCGTCCCGTCGAGTTACATTGAAACCACCGACCGCCGCTGTTTTGACCGACAGCAGTTGACGGAAACCAAGTTTGATCGACAACAATGCCCTCTCGGTGGTTGCCCTTTTGTCGTCCAAAGATAGAGGGATGCGTCGTAAAGCAGGAGGAACAAGTCTACTCAATTATTGCATTTATGCAATGTCCCATAGCATCGTCAATAATGTTCCTACATGATAAACGTCTGTTTTTTATTTTAAGAAAATGCTTTAAGGTGAACAAAATATGAATATGATAATGAAATAAAATTTTGAAGTCTCACAAGAATCAGAGACAATAAAAGTGTTAATTTATAGTCAATTCAATTTATATTCAAATCATTATTCAATTCATTTAATTCGAAGTGTTATTTCATACGGAAGAATAGTCAACAAGCAAAGAAAATAAAATATAAAATTCACAAGATTCACAAGAGAAAATAAATTGTCTGAGGGCTCGATTTCATGGTTGAAACTAGCAATTTCCAATCTTTTCCATAGTAACACAGCAATTTGTGCAACCGCGTATTTCCCAAGACTGCCCCGGAGGCAAAGGGTTGAGCAAAGGGCAGAGTCGTTCACCGAAATGTGAGAGACGAGTCTAGCTGTTGGTCGGTGGATCACGAGGATCCATGGATCGTTGTATTCCGGTTCGGGTCGTGGTTGAGGGTTCGATTCCAGGAGTCAAAGTTATTAGGCGTCGGAGCGATACTTTATCGTCTTCTACCTGGCATTACGGTAGAAACCAGTTCCCCGTCGCGTCGGATGACTCACTCGTGGGGCCCCATCGCCATCGGTCGGGTCCAATCTCGGGCCCGGAGCTCGGGCCCCGCAAAAATCCTTGCCCATTAGCATATGCCTACTTATCGAATTCATTAAGGTTCCCGCGATAGCCGCGGAAACACGTTGTAGCCTCGATACCTTCGGCCCCGCCCCCTTCGATCAGAGCCTAACCGTTTTTAATAAGCGCCTGCTCGAACGGGAACGCTCGTTTTCAGACGCTAATTGAACTTTTATAGTTATCTCGTTAGTCTCGATTACCCGGGTTGCCGCTGGTGCTGCTCAGACCGAACCGCAGTGGATCGCAACGTTGTTTGAGCAGCTTGCGAATTTTTCCAGTGGAAAAATTCAATGAAAATCGAAAGGTGTGTAGGTAATGTTTATTTAAAAAATTTACTCGCATGGATAAATCCAATTTTCGTTGACTTAAATATTTTAGAGGACTGCTGGCTTTTATGTAGTTATGTTTTGTGAAAATTTAAAAACAATTGTATACGTCTTTTATTTGTTTTATTTAATTGCAGTCTTCTTCAATATTTATATTAAAGATGAAAGCATCGGAATTTGCCATGTTTTTATAATAATGAGGATCCACCATCTAATTAGAAATTATGAACAGGAATGTCTTGATTATCGAGAACCAGTTTACCATGCTGATGCGACCGTTGATTATCGATACGTTATTGATACTTAACGATATATCGATAATATCGTTAAGACGTTGAGGTACGTGCATCGAAAGATCGGTAACTTTCGAATGGTGACGATATATCGACACATCGATAACAATTCAATATCCTCGATGTGTCGATACATCGACAGTAATTTAACATTATCGATATATGGTATTGTCGATAACATTTCGACGAAACATCGAAACATTAATAACGCTTTGATATTTTTCATGGTTCGAAAAATCGATAACTTATGAATACTTATGAATACTGTCGGTATACCGAAATGTCGAGGACATATTTTGACAGTATTTTCGATACAACGAAACATTGATAACGTTTAAACATTCTCGATACATCGACAAGTGAATAATTTTGAATACTGTCGACGCATCGAGGTGTCCATAACAATTCGATGTAACCAATGTTTATCGGTAACTACATCGACAGTCATATCTCCGCCGTTTAATTGGCAATTCAACGACCAGGTAATACAATTCAGTCGCGCATTTCGTACACGGAATACCGAACACAGAAATGAAATACATAGTCGCCGGTCTAATACGCAGTCTTTTGTTCGGCCGGTCAAACAGCATAATTTCGCGTAAATGTTTTCGTAATACATAAATACATATATAGGGAATACATATGTACATGGAACACATTGATGTTGGCGCGCAGCGATATGCGATAGTCCGATTACTGGGAGGTTGTGTGCTCTGAAATTGTCGTAACGGAGGACGGAGAGGGTGGTTAGTACACGTCGGTATAGGTGGTTGCAGTGTAAAGTTCACATTGCATGTAATAGTCAGCGAAATGCATACTGCTGCACCCCGTGACTCAGTGTCTCGGCGGAAATCTGTTTGTATTCAGACACGTGTTCATTTACTAAAACGCCCTATGGCGCATGGCGGATGGCGCATGCCGTAGCGTGGCCTGACTTCGCTTGGCTTCGCTTGGCTTTGCTTGTTCCAGAATTAGTTTAACAGGTATTGAATTTAAACCGTCAAAGCTTGAAATTTTCACCCGTCATTTGCGTCCACGCCGAATGGCAGCCCGCATTATTCCACACCGCGCTTGAAACCCCATACATCTGTGTTAACGCGTAACTAGCTCCGACTAATCGATCTGTTGTGTTATGCCAACATGCTCCTTTCACGGATTCACCGTTTCACGAATTTATTCTGCTTGCACATTCTGCGGATTAATTTTTCAATTTTTTTTTCATAGGTGTGGGAGAATTAAAAGATTTATTTTCGTTGGCGAGCATTTTCGTACTGGAATCAACAAATTAGCCATTTTGTAATGTTCTAAGTTTCTGGAATTATTCAATTTATTATGACGTTCCAGCGAAACAGCAGAAGTTTGTTATATCGAATAAAATATAATTGCTGTGATTAAAAATCAATTTACATCGAACATCAGTCAAATAAATTTGCTTTTTCGAATAGAATAAAATTGCTAAAAGTAAGGAAGAATAAAATTTAATTTGCACAAGAGAGGTTAACTAACAATGTAGATTGCAAGAAATAAAATGATTAGGTTAAGAAAGATTAAGTAACAGGAATTAAAAGAGTCGCGAGGAAATAGTGGAACAATTTGTAAAGAATGTTAGAGGGTGTTAAAATGAATTTTTAAATTGAGCGTCACAGCAGATGTTTCGAGGTTGACGACTCGTGTGAAACAGAGTTTAATTTTGCTAGCGATATTTCTCCGCAAAACGCGAAATTACTAGACGTGTAATGCCCTCGTGATTTTCATAAATTCACGAGAACAGGACGCCGTAGTGGGTTCCGCGTGTGCTTCGTACGCAGAACCGTGCAATCATTTGTGGAATAGCAAGTAATTATTCCCTGCCTCTTATTTAGACCGTGTGTATAATTTGCTTGCACCTTATAGTTGGATCGGAGCAATTCTTTTCTATTTTCTTACTTTGTGACTCTTGATCCTGGTTGTTGAGTCACTTATATTTCTGGGATTTTGTTCACGTCTTGGAGAAAATTATGAGAAAAAAAGACATGATATAAATGAATAAACAATTGTCTTTCACGAAACAAAATAATATTCGTGTTCACAAGAAATAATAGAATTATCAGTACGAATTAAGAAATAAAACGAAATAGTTAAAAGAAAGAAGAAATCAAATAAAACTGTCTAGAATATATAAAAAAAATTGTCAACAATGAAAGAAACAGACAAAATAAAATTGTGGTTAAAAGAATGAGTGAAAAAATATTTAACCAACCAGAAAAAAATGAAAAAAATATCAGTGAGGAAACATAAAATTTAATACACAGAAAATCGACGAGGAGTGTATCAGCTATGCAATTATTTCTCATCTAATTAATGAAACGAGTGCACTTGGAGTAAGAGGCGTTTGTGCATCCTCCGGATGAAGCATTTCTTTGTCGAGCAGAATGAAGCAAAGAAAACCGGGCACTCGTTTCCCGTGTGCAACAGATGGCTCTGGTTTCACGGGGAATTAGACGATTTCGATTGAGCAAATCATGACTCAAGGTTCCGTTGCAGTTGCAGTGGCAACTGGGGTCGAACTGCATCGCTGCGCTGTTCAAACGCAGTGGTACCTATTCGTGCTCTGTTGCATCAGCCTCGCGATCGAAGAAACTTCGCGGAACTTCCGACTGAACTCTGCGTACCTACGAAGACTGCAGCAGTCTTTGCATGCGGATTTCTCTTTGTCGGATCAACTGTAAAATCGTCGAGTGCCATTAGAACTCTGCAGACGGCTGGAGTTGACGAACTTGGACGATTCCCTAAGTACACACTCTCTTGTCCCTGTACTTGTTGAACGTGTTGAAAATTGAGCACTTTTTAACCTTGCAGACTTTTTCCAAAATTGTGTTTGCGAGAAGATGACTGTGGTAATTATAGGCTCATTGAAAATGGTCTGTATCGAAATAGTTTAAATGATACTTCAATTGTGACTCAAGTTTAATTCCTTCAATTTTAAGCTACATTTTAACCTTGTTTCGTTCTATAAATTTTAGTGGAACTTTAATCTTATTCCATTCTTTCGATTTTACATAAACTGTAATCTCATTTGATTCATTATATTCCATTCTTTTAATCTCACACCTTTAATAAAACGATACACTTCCAATTAATAAAACGATATACAACACATCAGTAGAGAAAAATATATAAGGTTGAAAAACTAAAAAATGTGAAATATTGTATTGCGTTGGAGATGTGAAAAAATAATTTCAAAAAATTGTTTCGATCGACGCAGACGAATTTGTTGGAAAAAGATCGAAGGATCGCCAGGCATAAAGCGCTGTGGATAATATTCAGTAGTAGAAGGGCTAATATCAGCGGACAGTGGCGCACTATGAATACTGTGAACGTTCACGTGAACGGAACGCAGTTCACCGAGCAATTTTCCGGGTATTCATCGCAGCTCCGGCCGGAATAGGGCTGGGTCAACCAGAGACGGCGATTAATCATAGCGATACAACTGGATTATTGTCCACGCCTTCTTTTAAAGCGATGCAGACTGACCGTGCGTTCCACTGACAGTCAGAACACAGCCAGTGTCTTCGCCAGCACGACATAATACACAAAAATTCCTTGCTAACAAAACACTCGAACATACCCTACAATACTTAACAATTTATTAATCAAAAGCTATAATATTTCTTTTTACTCAACAGTGAATAAATTCATATTTTCACACGCTATTTCATAAAGTTCAAAACGAGTAAAAAATTATAAATTATAATTTATAAAGTAAAAGTATATAATATGAAAGTACAGTTCGTGATTTTCACTTTGAAAATCATTTTTACTGGCTTGATCGATCATTCAATTTGTCACTGGTTTCTTGCTTCCTACAAATTAAATGTTTGAGCGATTGAAATCAACGTCACGGGTCACTATGGCAACGAGGGAAATGGCCACAGAGGTTTCGAGAGTCTACCAGCACTCCCATAAATCCATCAAGCCGAAACTTTCCAGTTTTTCGCGTGTCAAAGTTTCCAGGCGGCGCGCGAGATCCTATCTGTGGAGCTGCCTAAGATAATTAATGAAAAACGAACGTGCCAAGACAGCTCTCGAGATTGTGTGCTTGGGCTATGTGTGTGCAGCCGCCCACGCAAATAGCCACTACTGAAAAAATCATTCCGGATTGGCCGCGGCTTGATCGAGCGAAAATTTCCGATAACGTTTTGGAAATGCCAGATTATACACGGTTTCTGTAAAACGAAGTAAGTTGGACCACGCCTTGTTGCCTATCTCTATACACTTATGAATAGTGACAGGTTACTTGAATTTTTAAGACGATCACTATCTTATTTCATTCTTTAAATTCTATATGAATTGTGAGCTTATTTTATTCTTTGAATTCTAGACAGATTGTAATCTCGTTTTATTCTTTCAATTCCATGTAAACTTTCCAGTAATTGTGATTAATCTTAGTCTTTGATAGGCACCCCTTTTTGTATTATACGTTGTTCAATAGAATATAGAGTTGCGCGTCTTGACTCCACCCCGTTCGCAACTTCTCCCTCGTCGAAACTTCCAAAGTACCACAATTACAGTACTCTCCCCAGGCTGTCCAATCACCGAGTTTTCCAATAAACCGACTTGATGATTGAATAATCTCTGACTCGAGTGCACGTTGGTGCATTCGGAATACTGCCGCCGCCGTCACTTCGCGATGCTCTGGCGTGCAGCAGTTCCGTGCTGCATAACTGTGTTTCCTTTTCCTGCCAGTCGCTTTTCTGCAGATTGTTGTGTCGCTGAATCTTTCATGAGATTATTGGTTCCCTGTTTAGGCTCTTGCTCTGCCTACCATTGTTACTATTGCTTCTCAATCTAATAATGTATATCGAGGAACAAGTATTGCTTCAATGTTGATGATAAACAAATAAGAGGAGCTGAACATTCATTCTTATTCTTAGTAATGTGTACGAGTTGCAAATACTACAACACAGTGTTAATATTCTATTCACTTTATGCACAATAAAAATGATCCAAGACATACAATTATTGTACAATAATTACGATTTTCATTGGCAATAGGAATGCACAATTTATAGCTTATTCCATGCGCCATTTAATACTGTGGTGCCCAAGGTGGTTCTATCGAAATAACTTTAGGAAAGAGTTGCAAGCGACGTTAGATAAATATTAAAAAAAAAAAAAATTTATAGCTATAGTTGTTATATATTAGAATTGGTTTGCCGCGATTGTAGTAGACGCAACAAACGACACCATTAAGACGCCTCCACAGGAACATGAAAAATCGCAGGAGAGCCACATTGCCAGGCTTCCTCCGCCATTTATTTTGTCAAAGATGCTACCCTGCTAAGACCTTTCGCGAGACCCTTTTAGGAGGACACCGTAGCTGTTTAAAACTCGAAGCACGCTCCTTTGTCCCCTTGCCGTCCTTTCACCGAGAACGTTATCGTGAATCTTGCTTATCAGCGGGTGGGGAGCTAAATTATGACGACCGGCTGACGAATTGTTATCGCGAGAGAGGCGTTGTCTTCGCGAAATGCATCCGTCTTTCTCTCAGCCAATAAATCGCGCGTGTTAACCGTCCATTTACGCCGGCCGCGCTTATGCGGGCTGCGACAAGCTGCAACGGACTGTAGTCAGGCTGCAACCAGGCCTGCATCTTATCTTGGTAACCATTTCAGGACAAGGACTATTCCACGGATATTCTTCACCGGGAATCGCCTCTGAAATCCTGGCTACGGGATTTGCTATATTTTATATCTAAATCCTGTTCGGAACGATCGCGATAGCTGCAGCCTTGTTGGTGTTGCTGTGAACTGGACCGAAAATGCTACAAATTTACTGGGAACGCGCGGGTACTATGCTGATCGCACTGCGGGGATTGTACCTTTGGGGATATCGGCGTCGATCGCTGGAACAATGCTGAAGAACGAGGGTCAGCTTGATATTTGCGAGATGATTACGGGCTTGATATGATTACGTTGGCTCGATGACAATAATTTTGCAAATCGTCAGAATATCTCAGAAGAAGCAGGAACATTATCTTTACTGTATGCCGCATTCTCCAATGCCCGTACTGGGTGATCCAAAAATGATGTACTTCCTTGAAAGAAGAGAGAAGACTACTCTTCGGTCATTTCAAGTAACTTTTTAGATTGGTTCGTGTTTTTGTGAATAATAATTAAAATGAACAAGGAATCACTCTTCACTCCTTTCAAGGAAGTACAAGATTTTTGGATCACTCTGTATTGGCAGTGGAGAATGCACACGTACAGTAAACAGTTGGGGAAAAGTTTCTTCGTATTTTAATACAGAAATGAATCAAGTTTTGTCCATATCTAAAATTCTCATATTCGGGACAACAAAGTAGACTTTTATTTGATGAAGTTTTTGATGATCGAGGAATTGAAACCGTGCATTATATAATTAATTCCTCGAATAGGTAGGCTCGTTGAAATGAAAGATTTCACGATTAATCTAAAGTAACCGTGATCCTGTTGGAAACACAGGAGTCACGAGTTCAGTCTTACCCTGCGCCAAGTATCGATTCGAATCGAGGTTTCCCGGAGATTCTCTGGTAACAGAGCCGTCAATTAATTCGAGGCTGGACCAACAAAGCCAACGGAGATGCACGAGGAGAAGGTGTGTCTCAAGGCGAGGTACGGGTTAGGTGTCGTAAGTAGCAAAGTTTGGTGTCCCGTAGGATCGCAGGTGTCATTGATGCGCGAGAAATTTCCTCGCGTTTCCTACGCTGTCACTTATCGAACGTGTAAACTACCTGCCAACCGTGTTTCCACGCGGGGACATCGAAATAACGGATTCCACGATTTCCCGTGGGTCTGTCTGTGATATCTCTTTCTCTTGCACTCTCCCTCTCCGTCTATCTTTCGGAAAGCAACCGATAAAGGGTCTCTTTATATTCGCCGGAACAAGCCATCGGATAGAACCTTACCACCCTGGTTTTGTCTCCAGTGTTTTCCAAATTTATTCAAATTTAGAGATTCGAGGTTTTCACGAACAGGGATCATACAGTTTTTGTTGTTGAGGCTTTCGGGTTTAACTTCGATTAGAAGAAGATCTACCTTAACACTCTTCAAGAATATGCATGTGGCAAAATTAATAGTACAAGAATTAATTCGTTAACCCCTTGCGCGAGGAGATTCTAGACCCAAGTTGATTTCGGTGTTAATAAACGTCTGGCATAAATCGATACATCGACTCCACGCCGGTTATCCTGAAATGGGAGACCACAGAAGTCGTGTTTCTTCGGCGGAGCGCCGCCGTTTGACGGACGCCGTTTCAGATTTCGCGGGACTCCGCTACGCGCTTCGTTGGAAACGCGCGACGATCCGCGATAAACTTGCAACGAAAGGATTTATGGACCGCGCGTATCTGGAACGCGAATGCGCGACCATTCTACGACGACGTTCGAGTTGAAAGGCTCCGAGAGGTGATAGCCCGGATAAACACGGTTCTCAATTTATTAGGACACTTTAAATCAACGTATGATTTCACACTAAATCAATGAGTTAGGAAATGGAAACCGAGTTACTCTGCATTTTATTATTTCCATGCATGGTTCTGCAGATTAGGGTAACTTAAAAAAAAAAATTTTTTTTGAATTGCATTGTCATCCAGTTCTGAGCTATGTTTCCAATTTCAAGTTTCTAGCTCATCGGGAAGTTAGTTTCAAATCAATTGCAAGATTTGTACCTAATAAAGAGACAGACAAACAAGACAGTGAGCTAATAAAAACGTGGTAATAAAAAATGTTTGCATTAATTGCAAGACACAGGAACTAAATAGAATTATTTTTCTTCTTTTAATTGTCGTATTAAGCTAAACCAGTACACTGATGTCCTTAAATCCTTTCAGTACGTCCACTGGTTTAAATCGTACATGTCCGTTTTTGTCATAACTGCATTAAATCTGCAGTCTAGCGATCGCGATTAAGAAACTGTGCACGTAATGCAGTGTACGCACAAAAGAGCGAACAGTCGAGGATGTGGAAGGTTAGTTCCACTTTCGGAGTCCAGTTTCGACGAATCGAGTGAGCGGAGGACACTAACAATAAGGAGTAAGGCGTCTGCGAGATATTTCTGCCGATAAAGGCAGGATATCCTGTTCAAAAATAGAAAGGCCCGGCGCTACGGGATGGCTTGTGTGACACGGACGCAGAAAGTAGAAGCCACAAAGCCGATATCGTGGGATTCGTGGGTGAGGGCCCACACAAACACACACACACATATATACACACAAACGCGGTATCTCTCGAAAAGGATCACGCTCCTGCCAAGACTCGTTCGCGTGGGTTTTATTCGTTATTGCCGATCGAGCGAGTCCTGCCCACGCACTAGAGACCCGTCTTCCTCTTCTTCTTCCTCCTTCTCTTTCATTTTCGACTTCGTCTTCATCTTAGTCCTGTCTGCCCCCGCAGGTGCGAATCGCAATCAGTTGTGTCCTTTCGCTCGAATCTCAAATCGATCGATTCTGGTTTCGGTTTTTCAATTGAAAGAATGTTATAAAAATGTTAGTTTTATTTTTTATTATAAATTATTACTTCAAATATTATATTTCTCAGTGTTCCCACTAACTGATTCGTTGATAAAAAATATCGATCGATTGTTTGAAGGTTGCCCCGGAAAATAAACGTTTTAAAAATCCGATCGGATTTCAGGTACGCATAGAAAAAATCAAATTTGCCGTGACTGCACACGAAGGGTCGCGAAAGTGTACGAAAATGTTGTACAAGCGTTGCAAATCTGTCGCCGGTGAGATGAAGTTTGAAATTAATACTTGGTGTGTTCCGGGACGAAGCAGAACTCTCCGCAAGTCAAATAATCTCCCCCTTAACGACTCTGGAATAATAGGACAGGGATGACGACGACTACTACCCGCGTTATCGGGATATAACCAAATATTCGCACGCGTTATTAGCAAATACGCGGTGCTAACATTTGCCCGAATACTCGCACAATCCCTAGTTAACGTTTACCCACCTCCTTGGATACAGAATCGAGATTCCGACGACGCGGAACCGGCCTTATTTGAATATCACTCTATTTCGGGTCTTTAAACATTGTTCTTCCCCTGGTGGCCCGACCGCGCGCAATTCTCTGCATATTCATGCCGATTTAATGGAAATTAACACTACCGGCAATTGAAATTTTGAAACGAACTTCGGAATCCCTCGTTGGACACGATTCCGTGTTCTTTTTCATTTCCATTAGACCAACAATGCAATTTTTCGTTCAATTTTAAACATTTTTTTAATTTACCGTGATTTTATCAATTGGAGCTGGTCGAAGATATGAGAAGAATATTTTTTCTCATTTTTTTAGAGGAAGCTTCAATCAAAGGCTAGATATTTTTTGTAATCAAATTGTGTGATTCGTGGAAACATTGTTAAATTTAATATTAAACATTCACTTTGAGATGTCATCATCAATAGCTGCGATAGTAACACGTTACAGAATAAATGATCATTTCAATTAACATCTAGAAGTGATTTACTCAGAATTCACCAACTTTGATAAAAAGAAACCACGTGACCAAGCATTAAACAGTGTTCTGCCAAGTGTTACTCCAAACCGAGGATCTATCAAACCGTTAAGCTCGTTACACGGACAGATACTTTGCAGTTCGGTGGAGGGGAGAAAGTAAGGTTCCATTTGGCCGGCTTACAGGGAAAGTTTGTTCTCCGGTCGGTGTATTAGGCCGCGCGCGAATGATTTTTGAAGTCCCTCGGAGCAGCCGAAACAAACAGAATCCCGAAATCTTCGATCCCTCTTGGCAAAAGTTGCAAGCCCCCGCGGAACTGTGTAATTCATGGACTTAAGATTTTCTATCGGCTTAGAAAGTTCGCAGTCCCCACGAATCCCGGAAACCTTGGCGAACTTCGCGCACGTGGAGGCCACCGCTGGAGAACTTCGAAAATTGAAAGTTCGCGATTCCGGGGACACTTTTGAAATTTTCAACGGTTCATTTGTTTCGGTGAGCAACGGCGAACCGCCTTCCACTAACTTCCGGCCAGTCTGGAATCTAATTAGGCCCCGCAGCAAGTTACTAGACCCGTGACCGCAAAGATCCTCTGACGAATTTGCGGAAGTTCGGTTCGGGAATGACCCTTTGGATTACTGCCTCTTGAGTGGAAGTGTAGAGGAAGTTCCAAGAATGTCGGAGAAATAAATATTAACCTGTGGATCTTTTCAATTTTGCAACATTCACTGCATGACTTTTTTTATTTGATTAAAACATTTTCAGAAAAATTAAAATAGATGAACATAGTAAGAAAATAAATTCTTAGTTTACTATATACCAGATTTGTTAACTGTATCAGATATGATACACTATGCAGCGGAAAAATATTTAATAAAATTAAAACAACATTTTAAGAAAAATTAAAATAAATGCACATAGTAAGAAAACACATTCTAAGTTTATTATATACCAGATTTGTTAATTGTATCAGATATGAGACACTATGCAGCGAAGGGTTAACCCTCAGAGGGGTTGAAATGGCTGAATATAAATGTAAGACCAATCTCTCAGGATCATTTTATAATATATTGAAAAATGAACTATGGCAATTTCATCGAGTATCCTTCACTATATTCGAACGCGTTGAAACTGTTCACTATTGATCCATATATAGACAACGCTCGTGGTAGCACACATCCAGCAGAAATCAGTGCTCCAATTCCAGCGTTTCCTTTCGGCCTCGATATTAATAGACTTCCGGTAGGCGAAGCGTCAAAACGCGGCAAAAAATGGCGGGCTGGAGTTAACGCGTACGGGAAGCGTAACGAATCGGGGAATTGGCGAATCGTACGGAACGTTTGGTGCGGCGTGTGTTACGCAACGATCCTCGAATGACTCGGGATCAAGAATGGGAGAAGCCCGAACGGACGAGGCTGTTCGGTCCGGTGTTGAATGAAAATAAAGATAACGCTTCGTCATCGAGAGTGCCTACGCGAATCGGCTACGACGACGGTTCCGAGGACTGGCCGACTATACAGAGAGTCCAAGAGAATACACGTAGAGCGGTGTGTATGTGACAGTGTGACGGCAGTCGCGTTTCAGCGTTTTCGGATTTGCACGGGGCCGCCCACGAGCCTCGTGCCTTTTATTTCCTGCCGCTTTCCATCGCATCGGAACGGAGCTGAGTGGAGCTGAGAGGAGACGAGAGGAGTGGAGCGAACCTGGTGCGAGAAGGAGAGACAAAAAGCGAGCGTGTACCGTCTATTGACGGCGCTACCCACGCGCTCGCCCGCGCGCCTGCATTCATCGAACATCAACCGAGCACCGGCACAGGTGCGCGTCTCTCCTGGTCCCTGTTTGTTACGGGACAACTTCCCGTTCTGGCTCCTAGCTATCGGCTCTCCTCAGCTCCTGGCCTTCCAACTCCGAAGCCACCACAACTTTCCTCCTTCCCGAAATATTTAGGTCTCACATTTTTCGTATCAGGTTCCCCCGAACCATCTGGGATCATGTGATGATGCGAGCCGAAAAGTTAAACAACCATTGAATTCAATCGTCAGCCATGGCTAATGATTTCGTAGTAATAATAAGAATTAACTATTCTCAGTTACGTTAGTTTTAAAAAATTGAAGGAAGAAACCTTCTGACCATTATTTTCTTATATAAAAAATCACATTGTATTCTTCAAAGATGGATAAATCCGTCTATAAAGTTTCAAAATAATATGTACGTTAGAATTGTTTAAAAAAATTCACGAGGATGCGAAATTTTTTAATGAAATTAAAAGGTCTCTTTATAATAGCGCAAGCCTTCCGATTGATCGACTATAACATTGGTAAAAATCATTATTTTCTCATATAAAAAATCACATTGTATTCTTCAAAGATGGATAAATCCGTCTATAAAGTTTCAAAATAATGTGTACGTTAGAATTGTTTGAAGAAATTCACGAAGATGCAACATTTTTTCATGAAATTAAAAGGACTCCTTATAATAATACTCCTTATAATAACATCGTTAAAAATCATTATTTTCTATTATATAAAAAATCAGGTTATATTATTTAAAGATTGAGAAATACATCCAGAAAATTTCATATCGATACGTCAATTGATCCCAGTTAAAAAAATTCGCAAGCAACAGGTTCAGAACTGAAAGTAGCCTGAAGAAATTGAATTCAGGATCAACAATGAATCATTGTAGTGATACAGCGAATGGTGATCTTTTCATTGGTTTCGAAGTGTTTTCATCTGGCTAGCACCGTCAATAAGGAAAGTCAAGAGAGAAATTGGTCGTAGTCGTGCATGCGCGTCTCCGTTCTCAGAGAGTTATTCAGCGAAGGAGCGATTTTTCAACGGGTTCGAACCATGAATGGGCGGTCGGCGCGTAACAGACGAGCCTCTTTTTTTCTCTTTGGTTTTGTGGACGCTTGGCGCCATCCCAGGGCCGCCTCGGCTCTCGATTCTCGATTCTCGGCCCTCGACTCGTCGGTTTTTCTCCTCGAACAAAAAGCCGAAAGACGTTCGAAACGGGATTCGACTTCGCGCGAACGAATCGCACAGTCTCTCTCTCTCTCTCTTCTCTCTTTCCATCCTCGCTGTATCGATCTACACCTCGATTCCCAGGAAACGGCCCAAGATCGTATCCTCGATAACGACCAGCTACATTCTTTCGCCTTGAATCGAAGCAAAAAACGTTTCTTTCTTGCTTTGTTTAACGAGACATCGATAAAGGTGTTCGATACAGCTCTTCGTGACTCTTCGAGAACTTCGTTGGCCAATAATTGAGGGGATCCGAGGATCGAGGGCGTTTCTCGAGATATCACCTCTCGTTTTATTATCCCGATTTTCTGATCTGCGAATCTCGGCACACTGTCTTATCTAAATTATGTACGTTACGCTGTGATAATTTAGTTCGGTACGATTGTACGATCTTCCAGATTATTTTAAACGATACTAGCGGATGTATCAGAGAATATAGCATGATTTTTCACATGGATAAATAATAGACATTCAGAGTTATAGCAAATCCAAAAAGAAGCTTGAAATAGTTTTTCAGATTTTCTCAATTTTACGATTAAAGAGGAGTTTGTGAATTTTTACCAAAGATGCTAATAGACATATTAGTTAGAAGCTTTGTGCATTTTATTTGCAACTGTGCTTTTTATTTACAAAAATAATGATCACTTTCAAAATTGTTATGGGTAAACAAATTCTTGTACTTTACATTAAAGAGTGCTCTCGATGAAAGTATTCTAAATGTTAGAATTTGGTTTCGTCTGCGTGATGCGGTTACCCAGCGGCAGGAGAAGTATTTTGTTTCGCAGAGGATCGATGGCAGCATCCGATCGCGTCGAAATTCCTGACAATGAACGAATAACTTTCGTGCCTAAAATTATCCAGGTCGGATCGATCTAAACTCGAGCCTAACTTCCGACCCGGAGGTTCAGGGGTTCGGCGCTGGCTCAGAGCTCGAGTTGCCTGCGTTAAATTTCAAATTGGGGGGAAGCAGAACCGTGACGAGCCGGGACCAGCCGGGACGAGGTGTAAACCCTACTAATACCTCGTCATTACGATACTCTCGGCGAGTTAATAATTCCGCGGTGAGGCGATGCGACGGACGCTCGACCAGACGGGTTACACGTGTTACACCATTTCGCTACTTTGATGGTTACGATGAATCAACGTCCCACAAACTTTTACCACCACGGAACAAATCCTGGCTATTAGCTGAAGGCTATTACCATTCCGCTGTTATACCATTCCTGCTATTACAAAAAATCGTGTTGGCTCTATCTAAGATTGACAAATACACCTGTAAAGTTTCGAATGTATATGTCTGTCAGTTTCGTGTGAAAACTATTCACAAATATTGCAACTTTTTCAGCGAATTATAAGCGAAACTTTGGTTTAAATCATATAATCATAACTTCGGTTTAAACGATTACTTTCATATTGAAAAAATCACATTGTATTCTCAAGAAATGGACAAACCTCCCCACCAAGTTTCAAATCGCCACTTCCCGAACTTCCTCCTGGAAAAATTCGCGAACATCGCCTAATTTTCCCACTGTCAGCAACGGCGGCCCACGAGCTCTGCTCCCCCAAGAAAGATTGCGAGGTGAAGTGTCGAGTGGCTAATTATATGAAATAAAATTAAAGCCAGGAGGGAGAGAGAAAGAGATTCACGCGGCTCTCAACACGCCGCGTAAACGCGTCTCCGTCGGCGTCTACAATTTTCCTGCTCGATCATGGTAATTGCGGGCCGACGACAGGCTAATTTCGAAACGCGGCTCCGTTTCGCGCCGCTAATTCGACCCGACTCGCATTGTCTCCGCGCCCACAAAACGAATAAATATTTACGAGCCGGCTTGTTCGCTCGGTTCCGTGCCGGCGAGTTATCTACATTGAAAAGGCACCGTGGGGAGCTCTATTCTTCTTTCGGTAAGAATGCCGTCAGCTGACGCTGCAGTTCCAGTTTTGCTCCGGGCTTCAGTTTGCTCCATGCTTTACTTTGCTCCATGCTCTCTTAACACCGTTCGAATCCCATGGGCCAGTTCGAGAGCTAACCATAGCGGCCACCGAGAATATATTTCATTCTACCGAAAACTCTTTTCACAAATTTCTTTAACGTATTTTATTCCTGCTTTTTCTAAGGCATGTTCACGATTTGAAACAATTTTTTCATAAATAAACTACCCCAAGCTTTCTCATTGATTTACTATAATTTCGGATAAGGTCATTTCATTTCTTCTTAAAAATATCCAAAAATTATTAATCTCTTTAACTATGTGCCACAAGCGCTCTGTTTTATTAATGGTAGAAAATACGCAGATACTCATCAAAAGATTGGTGAGCTACCCACAAAATTTCAAATTGACACGTTCACCGGTACCATTTACAAAAATTCCGGAAAAGTCCCACTACTCTTCAAACGTTACTCAACTACTCATTTGTACCAAGAGAATAAAAGTGAAATCACAAATCATTAACGAACGAACTTTCAGGGTTCTAATCGAGTACAACTCGTTCGAGAATTCTCAAACTCGACGTTAAAGACAGCAGAGACTGTATTCAAGACGAAGCCGACGGCGAAACAAATTCGAAACGAAATCACTGTGTCGAGGGACAACACAGCGCAGCTCGGCAAACTTCTCCGAAAACTTCGCCCGAAACTCCATCGTCGCTTTGTTCAAACTAATGTCGGAAAGTGCGTTCCATTGGTCGAGCGTGTCTCGACGGGAACGCGATTTTCCCTGGGGGATCCTAGTGGCCGGTATCTGTAAATTGTCCGATAAAGTGACGTCCGGCGTCAGCGTCGGCGTCGCGTTGGGAGCAGGTGAAAAATGAGAAAAGCAAAAGGGAACAATTCGATCGACTCCCCGTCGCGTCGCTTTCCATCTTTCTCTATCTGTGTTTCCCGTTCGAGTTACTTTTGTCTACGGCACTTGTCGTTAAACAGATTCAGTAGATATTCATTTTGTTGGACATTTTTTTAAGGACTCTTGCTCCTGAAGAACGTACTAATTTTTATAACAAACATAGTTTTTAGTCCAATCGTTCATTTCTAGCAATCCACCATCCTCAACATTCATTCTCATTCATCACACCTATCAAAACCTATTAACATGTATCAACACACATGAATCAGCAATTATCAACTGATATCAACATCGACATTTATCAACGTGCATCCACACCCATCACTATTTATCAACATACATCAACATCTATGGACAGGTATCAACATCTGTCAATATTCATAAAAATTGATCGATATCCATCAATCTCTCTCGTTTTTCCTCAATATTAATCAATATCTAACAATATCTATCGTTGCCTATCAGTATGTTCATCAGTGTTTCTATTAGCATCTATCAATAGCTATCCACTTTCTGGTAATAGTAGATGGCAACGCAAAAGTTGTCTGTACGAATTGAAAAAAATTTGTGGACATACTTTCTGTATTAAAATAATGTTAACTAATACTTTAACGCTTTCCAGAATATAGAATTTCACCTGGTCGTTTAACCGCACGATCGACAAGTATAATAATTCCGAAAGCAGAGAAACTGTGCAGGACACGTGACCGCAAGAATCAAGTTGGCAATTAATTATTCGATGCAACCTCTGTCACGGAAACGAACCGTGTCTCTATCGAACGAGCGGTTGGATCGGTGTAAATCTCGTCTAAAAATTCTGTCAATTGGCGTACCGCCAGCAGGCATAAGGCATTCAGGCAGCGAGGCAACGGGGCAGCTTCCAGCAGCGCGGATATTCCGATAAGATCAGCGGAATCCCTCGATGCTAGATAAGACGCATCAAAACTGGCATTTACGCCGGTGGCCGGCCACCGCGGGATGACAATCAATTACACCGCAGAGCCGCCTCTCTTGGACATACAGGAAATATTTATCGACATAATTAAAAATCAACTGTTGGCTCGGTAACAACCGTTAAGGCGTCTCGGGGGGCATAAATAAACGCGATTACCATTTTATGACGATCCTGATCAGAAATCGCCCCCGGTACGGTTCCCACCGCGCAACGTACAGTAGTCAGTCGGAATCGAGGAGAGAAAGCTGGATAAAATTCGTATCTTTGCTAATTATACGTTATTAATTACTAGATTGTGGATTTTATGCATTTACGATTAAAATGAGTAGCTCACTTCTAAAATAGGGAGGACATTTAATGAATATAAAAATTCTGTTGTATTACTTTCATCTAGATAAAATTATTTCTATAAAAATCTCCTAAAAAAATTTCCTAAAAATTAGGAAACGATTTTCATCGAAGTATTATCAGCAAATATCCAATAAATCGATAGATCTTTATAGATGAAATTTTGGTCGAATCTTTAAATTTATAATGTGACTCGTTCAGTGCAACAGCTGCAGCATCGCGTAATGTGAATTATTGAGTGAATAGCCGACTCGACATAATCAGAATTATAGAATTAATAATTGATTGCTTACGCGAATTTATTGATTGAGCAATCTATTAGATAAATAAATCAGTTCGCAAGTATAATCGGATCAAAACCGAAATGATTGAATGAGTAATTCCAGTATTTAACATTTTGTGCAGAATGCTCTGCAATAAATATTAAAGCGGGCAACGATACGCGAGTAAGTCTCTGTCAATAAACGCGTTTCATCAAAAATCGGCGTGTGTAGTTTAAATCGCGTGACGTACAATCCGACGATATACAAGTTAATACAAGCGCCCGATAATAAACGGCGGAGCGGGATCCCCTGAATAATGTTGATGATGTTTTATCGTTGTACAGATTTTATGGACGTGTGTTTCCCTGTCGAGAGGTTTTCAAAACTGAAACTCACCTCTGACGTTCGCTCGATGGAGACGGGCTTCGGGGATGATGTTCACGACAACGATCAACGTTTGGAGCATCAGCGTGCAGAGCATGGTGGTAGCTAAACCGGAAGTGCACCTTGCAATAGTATGTACGCGGCCAGCCAACTGCTCGACGAAAGTCCGCCCTTTTCTCCTGCAATGAACACAGAGGAACGATTTTTTAAGTGATTTTCATCTTTTTCAGAATTATCAGTTGACTTGTGGAATTCATTTTGCTAAACATTATCTCTTGTCATCAAATTTATTGGATACTTTAAGGAAGATTATATTTATTATATATTTATTTATTATATATATATATATTTATTGCATGACAAATTCGAATTGCAAACGTTCGAATTTGGCATGCAATAAATATGATATAATTATGATATACAATAAATATAATTTAACTCGCATATAGAGGGGAACCAAATGAGATGTTAGGTTAAGTTAATTTAATAATTAATTATAATAGGTTAAACGCGATAATTTCATATTTGGCAAAATGGTCGTCGAAATAATCCCAAAGTACCGTATTTTATTACGTGTATTTTCAGTAAACATCTATCCCAATCAATTTTAAAAATATATTAGCACACTGCAGAAGCTTCGTCGAAATTTATATTTGAATAAACATTCACTGGCAACAATAATATAATATCCTGTTATATAGGAGAATAGGGGAAACAATATTTATACTTATACATTAACTTATGATTTAATTGAAGCGCCTCGCTGTCTACGTATATTGTTTAAACATGTTCAAACGATCGTAACGTCATTAAAAAATACACTAATCTTGTCGATTAGACGCAGGAAAAAATTCTTCGACTCAAGAGAAATGAGCTTGATCATCAACGAGAAAAAATTAATTGTAATCATAAAATAAGTTCACTAGGTGGACTACGCTGTAGAAGCAGTATCGTCTATTTTTTTTCATTTAGAGTCGCGTTTTGTTGGACGTCCTTTAAGCGGGAACGACAACCAGCGAAAACACGCGAGACTAAATGGTCGCGTACACGATATTTTCGTATTGTCAGATACCTTGTGTGGCTTGTTACGCGAGGTTTTCATGGTCGGGTAAGTAACGGTCGGTAGTTATGGTAATCGGATTTGGTCCGACCGCGGCGCAGCCCCATGATTGGAGCTGACAACCGTACTGACCCTTTCTCATAGTTTCTCGCCGAATGCTCGGATTTACCGTCTCCTATGATTTACACGTGCTTCCCGGAATTATTATTCTTGGGGCTGTCGCGCCGGTGAAATTCAACGTTAACGAATCGCCCGGGAACCGTCAAAGCTACCGCGGCTACCGTCGACACCGCCTCCGTCTATTGGATACCCGCTATACTAAGAATTACACGAAACGCTCATGTATTTGAACAGTAAATACTCAGCCCCTCGGGCCTGCCAAAATGTTCCCTCATTCCCACCGCTTCGCTTCATTGAAACTACCCGCACGAAGAAAAGTGTCACGTGGCGCTAGCAGACTCGTTGGAATAAGACTTCTGCCCTCACTCTAGTAGAGGTGTGCAGAATTACAATAGAATTACTCCAGAATTATAATTACGAAGTAATTGAATTACATCGTAATTCATTTATATTGTAATTTATAATTCAGATCACCATTTAATTAAATTACAATGTAATTCGTAATTGCAGTGGAGTACAATTATAAAATACATTGTAATTGAATTATGAAGAATGATGTAATAGGCAAGAAGAGGTTGAAATATCCATGTGAATATACAGAGGTTGAAATATAGTGTATTTCAATTATATTGTATTTCAATTATATTGTATTTCAATATCTTTTCTAAATACATTGATGTATATAAACTATTATAAATTCACCTTTGTATAAAACACTTTTGATTCTAAATAATGTGATCACTAATGATCTAGCTGTTAATGCGACCACATTAAAATGAACAATAAATAAATAATAAATTTATTGAAATTTGGACAGGACAGCTGTAGGGTCACTTTGTAGGGTCAGCTAGTTTTATATAAAATCGTGGCAATTATCCAATAGAAAGGTACTGCAAGAGAAGTGAAAGAAGGTTGAATTTGGCATGGACGAAATCGTCCCGCTGAAATCCGGCTTCGCCAGTGAGTATCCGTGGCGTTTAGCCTCGGTCGAGTAAGTCGTTGTTTAACGAACAAACGTGGTCGGTATCTGATGCGGCCACTTAGGGACGCGACGCTGGGCCCTGGAATATTTATAAGAGAGGCGCGGGTTTTAAAGGCTCGGCTGTTCGGATTGAGTTGTCGCGCGTGTAATATGCCACACAGGACGAGGACATCGCCGGAGATTAACGACACGAGCACCGCGCGCTCGCCGAGAGCTGATCAGGCGAACGCGCGCGTCCGGAGTCGAGAACCCGGGCTCGCGTGCACGTCGCAAATCGCCAACAATCGCTATCTCTCACTCCGATGTTTCGCCGTTCATTAATAATTTACATCGGGGAGCTTCGTACGCTCCGGAGAAAACATTCTACGCGCTCCTTTTTTTCACGGACCGGTCGGCTCGTCCCGCGAGAATACGTGACGCCAAACTTATTTCGTTTGCGTCCATTTGCTGCCGCGACCACGCCGAAATTACGCGAGTCCGTTCTGTCGAGAAGCTTCGTTTCGGAACGACAATCCTGCATCGGAAGGAACCAGCTAAAAATGTTCGTTGAAAAATTTCATTTGACTATTCGAGAATCGCTCGTCGTCTCCAAAAATCATGTGATAAGAAGGTAAATACCACAGTACCTTGTTCGTGATGCATTGTATAAATACACGCGGGTCTTACTATTTTATAGAATGAATCTGAACCATTACTCAAAAGATTTATTCAGTTCTACTCAACGTTTATTCTTCATATTATGAATATTTCAAGAGATACAGAGAAATTTATAACCATGGATCCTGGTGATTTAAATTATCTAAAAAAAACTACTAAATGAGTAAGAAATGAACAATTTTAATCAATTATTATCAGTAGGTATTAATAATATTTTAATGGATTTTAGTGGAAATTTCATTCCGACATCTTTTATGGTTCAAAAATTATAGTAAAATGCCAGATCGAGTCTTCCCCCTTATTTTTCAAAAGGCGCTGGGATAACAAAGGAAATCCCACATTAAGAACGTCAACACTGTTTTGCCATTTCGAAGATACTGAATATGATTAGTCTAATTATTTTCGCGGCGAGACCTGGTCAGACAATCGACTACGCGCGTCGATGTAACAAAACCAATCGGAAACTAACAAACCTAACAGAGATATTTCAGACGTAGAACGTTGGTGGAGAACACTATAATAATAATCGCATTCGCGACCGGCTGTTGGGATTGCACGAGCACACGATTGTAAACTAGAGCCCGTTGCCCGGTCCTCAGTCGTGAACAACGTCCACGGGCCATTTCTATTTCTCAGCTTCCCCCGCGCAATTATCGATACATTATCGGTTTCGCCGTGGGCAATATCCAATTGGTCCCTCTGCCATTTCAAAACAAACGTTTGACCAGAAATTGTATCGTAATTCGCGAATATAATGCCCGGTCGCGAGCGCGGGCTCGCTTCGAGGTCCAGCCTCGATTTTCATTACATTCCCGCTGTTCCATTCACCGATTGAATACGCCCGCCTCCTATTTGCCCGAATCTCCTCTTCAAATCGAACGAGTAACGCCATTTTTCCAGATTTTTCTATCCTAGATTGGATAGACGTCTATCGTGCCCTCCGCATCGCCAAATTAATTTCGATCAGTCACAATCGCTTTGAATTCGACGCATACATTTCGATCTGCCGCCGGTGTCCCGAAATTGCGATTCGCTTCGTTATCCATTTCAACCAGCGATCCAGCAACGAATCTTCACGCACATTTCGACTCCCGTCAATTAATTGAAATAATTATTTCGCCGAAGCAAGATCAAAGAAATTCCATTTTCATTCTTTTCAAATATTTTATACAAATTCTACAGTGCATAAAAATTAGTTTACACATTTTTCACATTCCTTATGAAAAATTCATTTGAGATACGTTTATTACAGATTAATAAAAAGATGAATTTCATCGCGGATGATGAAATCCAAATAAACCTAAGATTCTTTCATCGATGATGGTTATTGGCGACGAAATTTTTCGGTTTGAAAATAATTGTCAATGTGTTGGCTTCTTCCATTTCCGTAAGAACGGTTATGGTTCCAGGCTATTTTATCGAACAATGCTTCGAACAAACAAGCGAGCAGTACCTAATCGCGTACCAAGATTGATGAAGCAATTAGAAAGCCCATCGACTGGTTAAACGTTTAACTGTACAGGACACGGAAAGAATCGAGGTAATAGGAAATGGAAGGTGGCAGGATCAATTGGAAAAATAACACGTGGGAAGTCGACGATCTGTCGAAGATGGCGACGGCGTATGGTAATTTAACATGCGACTCTGTCTGAGAGAGCAAAATCATTTCCATTCCTACTCAATTATAATTACTGTCTACTTGCTTCATTTCCATATGTTATTTTCTCAGCTAGATCAATTTAATGCTTGAAAGTCGATCAACTATTGGTCTCCAAATTTTTTTAAAATGTTGAAATACGTTGAGAATCAAAAATCAAGATGTATATTATAATATGATCATATTAAGATGTATATTATGTATATCATATTAATTAATATGTCAATGACTATACTGATTAAAATGGAAGGAGGATTAATTAACATTCAGTTGACCAATTAAAAGTGTCTCTTTCGACAGACAAGTTTATGAGAAAAATTAGATGGAATAGAAAGAATATTGGAATTATATCCAACCCACTAGAAATTATTAAGGAAAGAGAGAAATAAACCTGCAATTAATTCAGATATTTTTGCATAAAAATCCGCCACTGATAAGCAATGAACACGATCTAGCTCTATGTTATTAATTCGAAGCACTGTGACACAACTCAGTATGTATCGGCGTGTGAATCCTGACGGAGTTGGGTTGCAACGGTTGCGAAAGTGAGACGATTAAAATAGATCGTTCGATTAAAAAATGTTCGATTTTTAAATTTCAGTCCAGGCGAAACCGCATTTTAAAGCAACGCGACGCTGAGAAGAAACGGTGCGGCGAGTGAGCGGCACCGGAAACGCGTTCATATGCGAAATGCGAATAAATGTTGCAGCGCGTGGGTAAGCGCGTGCGAAAACGCGTATTATGCTATACATACAGAGTATAACGTACATGCTTCTCTCGAGGGAGAAGGTGCGAACGCGAAATGACCAACGAACTCGTTCGAACGGGATCTACTCCTACGAATACCGTATCCGTATCCGAGGCTCGCCTCCGACTAATTCGCCGATGTTAATTGCAGTTAATTGACAGGCTACCGAGACGCTGTCGCGTTACACCAGACCGGAACGGTATTGTGCAATTAGGATATATGTGGAATGTCGGCCGGAAACTTTCCAACCTCTTCTCCCCTCCTCGAACAATGTTTATCATTACACATATTAAGAAAGAAAATAATATTTCAATCTTTTCAATAAGTCTTCTCTCTATTTATTAAATTTTGTACACCCTTTAAATCCTAAGGTGTACAAAAATTAAATGAACAGAGGTAAAACTGGCTGAGTGGAAAACTGGAATGAAATGAAAATTCGTTTTCTTTCTTAACATATTTAGTGGGTTGAAATTCGAAATGCTTCGAATGTTTTTATTATTTTAAATTATATATCTACTCGTTATTGTCATAATTATTGCACTACCTGTAGACTGGACAATTTGTGCAATTTGAAAATTAATGATTAAGCAAAATAGTGAAATTTCTAACTGACAAGAATCGTGAAAATCGTGAGAACCGATGACGCATCGTGCGCAGTATGCAGTTTGCACAGTGAGCGCATCCCTCGCGTGTGTCGGCCGGTAAAAAGAACGTGAGCAACCTAACCATTTTCATTCAGGGCCGTCCGGGGCTCGTTTCTCGGTGCATAATAAAGATGTCCGGCGAAGATGAACGCGGGACTTTAATTAATATCGATGAAACGCAAGAAGAGGACGCGGTCACAGGGCTGCTGCACCGTTGCTGCAGCGAGACGCGGTGCACAACGGTGCGCAACGGTGCAACGATGCATCGGTGCATAGGTGCTCGGGGCGATGATAATGAAGCCACTCCGGCGTCGGACTACAATCGCGATTCCGCACTTTATAATCCTCCTTTCAACGAGCTCGATCAACTTCTTCGCATGCTGCGATTTCTCCTGCAATTTTTTTTCTCTTTTCTCCTCTCTTTCCGTTTATCCTTTTTCCCTTTCTCTTGGTTTTTAATCCTCGCATCGCGCACGGTCGTTCTTCACCAGCGTTTTCCCGGTTCTGCCACCGCTGTCACGACTTCCGCCCTCTCCCCACTTCATCCCCTCCGGCTACTCGTACTTCGCTGGGAACGGACTTCAAATTCATTTACACGAGAGGAATTTGCATTGCGGCTCGGAGAAGCGGAGCACTGTGGTCAGTCTCACCGAAAATGTGCGGAAATTCGGTTGTATGTTGTTCGCTCGAGGTAGACTAGTGTTGCGGTTTTTACTTGAATCTGTACAACTTGATTTTTTCGAATACTCTTCTAGTGGAATCGAAAACCACCCTCGTAGAAGATGTCTCATTTTAGAGACAAAATTTTCGAGTTTCAGCAAACATTATCAAATTCTAGTGGAGACAAAAATTCCAGAATTTTGCACTACTCTTCAAGCTTATAGAAAAACGTCTTATACTAATAGTATTGACGAAAATGTCCTGCTATAATTAAAAAGGAAATGAAAGAACTCGTTCGCTGAGAACAATTGAAAACTATTTCGTTTGCTGTAATTGGTTTATGATTTATACAAGGAAGTTATTAATGGAAGTTATTGTACAAGGAATATTTGGCGCACCCTATACATCAGTTTCAGCTCACTACAGTCATTAAAGGGAGAAAGAAACTAACGAATGATTAGAAGAGTGTGGAATTTTAATATATATATTTAAAAATGTGGCTTCTGTCCAGGATTTTTCGGTGAGTTTCGTCACCATACTCTGTCGCGAGTATTATGTCTGGAGGGGTCGAGAGCTATGGCGTTTGCCCGGGGTCCCAAGGAGTGCATCTCGATAGCAGTATACGGGGGCGACCGTGTTGTCAGGTAAATATTCAGGTGTGATTTATGCGAGGTATGCGGGCACGAAGAGCGCTGGGCGACGCTTAGTGTTTGAAGCTTGACGCGCGACGGCCGAGGCGCCGCCGCTGCCAGCCACGACTCATTGTTTCTCCCGTGATGGATCGAAGTGGAACAGAGTTGTTATTTACGTTTTCAAATTAATCACGACCACTCGCTGTCTCGTCCGTCCCTGGTACCCGGAATGTCGTGACGCCCCTTTTCGTCGGGGATGTGCCGCGCCTCTTTTTTCTTCCACAAAAAGATACTCCGCGCTGTGCAAACACGACTACCATTGACTTTCGGTGCAACATACAAGCCAGTCTCATAATTCATGGCAGACGCTTTAAATCAGAATAATAGTTTTTCGATCAAGCTGCATGGATTCGTTTACTGTAAACTTTGGAAAAAGGGCGTTTAATCTGAGTAAGAAAAGAACGATTGAAAAAGTGGTACAAAGAGGGACTATTTTCTTTTGGAATTCTAAATAAAAATAATTTTTTTAACATTTTCTATACGGAGTGTCTCAAAAATGTACCAACTCGATCATAAGAGATAGAAGTTAGATAAACATGTACCTCTTCTTTCAAAAATTTTAATAAATCGAGAATAAGATAACAATATTCTTCGATTCTTCCAATGCCTTACAATTTTGTTTCTATAAATGCATAAAATCCATTTTCAAGCCGTGTGCAATATAAAAAATTGATTTATCTTGATTTAAAGTGTGTGCCATTAATATAATGAAACTGACTGCATATACTTCCATGCAAATAAGAAATTGATGCGTGCCATTCATTGTTAATTTAGTAAATAACGTGTCAAAATGCACAGAGAAAAATTTCTATGAAAATGTTGCATGGAGTAAATTCGAATGTTTATAAGTGCATCTACGCAAATGAATCTACTTCGTTTTGTCTTCAGCAGCCTTCCGTGCAATTTCCCGTGGAACGCCAAGCGAAAGAAGGATAGAGAAAGAGAAACGGTAATGGTTTTGCAAATTCGTGAGCAGCGAATTTCGGGGGCCGGAATTATTTTCGGAGCAGAAGCGTTTATTCTCGTCGGTAAGTGGTTCGTTCTCGCGGCTAGCTCGATCACCCATTAAGATATAACGCACGAAATTCGCATGTATAATTTATGCGATGTTTATCGCGCTTACGTAGACAATTATTTCAAGCAGTGAGCACGTTAGCCGGAAACGTAACGAAACGAATTTTCTGCGCCGTGTTTACTGCTTACCGGTCACTTCGACACCTCTCCCTCGCTTCTCCTCCTCCACTCCCACCACCCCTTCCTCACGGGGAACGATAATTAATCAATTTACCGGTGCACTCCTTTTCTCTATTAACACGTCATGCATTTTAAATGACTCCGGTGTGGTACGTGCCTCGGGCTCCGTGCCATTTTTCCCGCGGAACCGTTTAAACGCAGTTTCTTTTGCAACGGATCCAGATGCCACTCGCGAAACAAATGTCCCCGCGAATCATTTAAATGCGGACGAGCTCGCTGGATTTTCCTCCGCGAAGAAAGCTAATTTCTCCGTGATGGCGGTCAACCGTACTGTGACGTATTTTACGCTATTTGCTTCGCGCTCGCAGCTCATTTTATTTGAACAAAATAAACACGGGACTGCATACGAAATGACAGTTTCGCCTGGAATAAAATTTATCGAGTGGAAGTTCATTTCCGCGTTGAATTATTTGTTTTAAACATCGTATATTTATACTTGTCACAACGATAAAGCGATAAATTAGAACATCGTGTGATTTGTTGTCCAACTAACAATCTAACTGTTAGATTGCAAATTTTCTACAACGTTAGATAACATTTTCGACAAATGTGAATTTATAATTATCCAAGAAGTGTATAACGACGTTTCTGTTTGTTAATAAAACCACATAAATATGTTTAACGATCTTGTGCAAATATTAGCGAGCTGGATAAATTTGTAATATAAGCGTCGCTTGACTCATTCGATATTTATTGCGAATTATGAGAGTTGGATTACGGCTAATTTACAGGTAACGGTAGCGATTTATTATTTCTGAGAAACACACCGGCGAGTCTGCTCGATCGAACCCGTCGGAGTCTCAATTAGAACATTATTGGCTATAAAATAACGTTTTAACGGCAGCCGCAGTCGGTCGTCGCCGCTTGGAGAACGTTAAAACTTCAGCCAGCAGAGGAAAGAGACTTGGGGCCAGTTGAAAAACCATTCCGTAAATGTTTAAAGCGTTGTAAAAGTCTAGAAGAAAGTTCGTACTGCTAATTAGAAGAGCCGATAGCGATCGAGGACAGGAGAGAAAATCGTCGGAGGGATGGTACCGCGTTACAACGGGTAACGATAATCTCGAAACAAGTATACAGTATGTTCCAGGGTATTACGGGATGTTCAAAAGGTCCCATCTTAACGATGAAATAATTGCTTAAGGTCCCCTCTTATATCCGGGCTCCGGTCGTTAACTGCGCCCTGTGATTCGTTCTACACGGATTTGATATGCAACTCGACTCGCGGTTGACGAGGACCGCCCCTGTCCGACTCGCTTTCACGTTGTTATTACCGTGTAACAGCGTAACGACGCGAGGAAAGCGTCCCGTTCGCGTCGATTAGTCCGACGGGATACGATAATTAACGGGTTCTTCCGCCGAACAAGACATTAACCTATTTAACGGACGAAATCGGCTCTGGCAGCGTCCGAAGATTTATCTCGACGACGGTCACTCGTGGCCGTATCCGTCGCCACGGGAGAAAAATCATTCTGGCCAACATCGAGAGAATAACAGGCGACTGCACTGGAGCTAATAGCAGGGAAATGGTCCAATTGGAAATTCCTGTAATGGTGGGTGACCGTTAGCACAGACCGGAAAAAAATCATGCAATTGAAACTTTTGTTTTTCAGTTTATTTGAAGCAACATTTTCCTTTGCAAAAATGCTGTCCGCGGCTTTGTTAAGAAGTTATTAACAAAAACCCTGCACACCCAACCTAATCCAAACCAACCCAGTAAGTAAACTGAGTTCCTTCGGTGCGAAGTGGGCTGGTGGAGGGGGGTCGGAGTCGTAGTGGGAAACGGGAATATTTGAAAATATTGTTTACGTCCTAAACGCAGTCTTTTTAAAAAATTTTATGTTTGAATATTGCAAATTTCAAGTCTCTAGCTAATCGAGAAGTGGTTGAATGATTCGATTTCAACGAGGTAATATATTCAATGTGGTAATAAAAACGTGGTAAAAATTACCTGAATTGCAATAAACTGGAATAAGGTAGAAATTTATTTTCTTACCTATCCTGTTTAGTAGGTTGAAGATAATATAACAGCACGTTTAAATTCTCCTAATATTTTTAATATTTTAAATTGCATCTCCTGATTTTTCTCATAAATGCATAAAATATGCACTCTACTCGTCACTATACGAATGTCGATCATTTTCGACCACCGGTGACCGTCACACGTCAGTGTTTCCGTGAACGAAGGAAGAAGAATTTTACCGGAGAGAAATATAAGCGTAAGGAGACTGTAAAATCATGCACGAATAGTTCGCCGTACGTTCCATCGTCATTTCGTTGCATCTGTTCGCTGGTCCGAAGATTTATGGAAGTTCGACGAGCCAGAACAAACTCGGCGAACGCTTTAACTTTTGCGCGAAAGTTCGTTCGAGGGCGTCCGTACTCCAATTAACGTTCCGGGTTTGGAGTTGAGGAGTCTTGCGAACGCATTCCGGCTGCACCGAAGAATTCCAGGCATCTCGGACTTTGGGATACACCGACGCGAGTATCGTTTCCTCGTAATAATTTCGCGATGTTTAAGCGTGCAACTCCGGACGTGAGACCACCGGTAATTGCCCCGTGGGCCATCAGTATGGCTCCGGCGAGAGCAATGAAGCGACGGCTTGATAATAACGTGTTGATTATGCGTTTATTGTGCGCTTGGTAATACTTCACCCCTTGCCACTTCTTTTATGGCTGTTTCATAGCTATAAGAACTTTTAACGTGCTGGTGACGGAAATGGTTACATGCAATTTGAATCAATTAACAGATTCGTTGATTTCAAGAATGTTAACATAATTATTCACCAGGGAAACAAATGTTAGCTTCTGCACCTTGTAATTGGTGCGCAAACATTTGACTTTGCATAACGATCCGATTTTCTTGGGAAAAAGGGGTTACTAAATCTATTATAAATATTGGTGTTTATTGCGAATGGGTTACTCTACTACGATTTTGATGAAATTTAAATATATTATACAGCAACATATTTTTAAAAACTTTTTGCATACGTTCCGCAAAATAGCAATAGTTTTTGGGAATTACTTAAAATTACTAAAAAAGAATTACTTAAATATTCTTTTAATAGATATCGATAGTAGATGAGTGGAGTTTTGTTCGGCTCTAATAGAAATTAATAATTACGTAGAGGGTGGTCGAAAAGTCGTCGGACAATTTTTAACGAATTTGCAATCTCCTCGGAACGAAAAGGTACGTTTACTTTGTGGTTATTTAAAATGGTGGAATGAGCAGAGGTACGATGTTCAGAGGATTCCTCACCTTCGTCCGACAGTGTCCTCCTGCACGTTGAAAAGTAGGTTAGTCTGCTTGTAATAAAATGTTATAGCCGCGTAGGTAATTGTAAGGGAGAGGAACGCTGGTAGCGAATCGCGTTAAGCGGTCGATTAGAAAATTCGCTCGCGGAATTAATTGACCTCCGTTCGCCGTTCGAAGCGCGTAGGGAGGAGGGGTACGGGTTGCGTCGGCAATTGCAAATGGATCTATAAAAGCGTAAACGTTTGACGTTTAATCGTAATGGCGGATATCAAGGGGAACGGGCGAGAGCACGACATGACAGTCGGATGGGTGCGCGTCGCTCGTTAAACACGGAGCACGATGATTATTGGGCGTGCACGTCTTGTCATAAGCCATCCTTTTCCCCCGGTACGATGCGAAACAGAACAGAGACGATTTCCGAGCGATCAGAAAGCAAGAGAGTTACTCTGTCGGTGGTCTGTTACTCCCGGTCTTCTCGCGTTACAGCTTCGAAGAATGTCGTTAACTTCGCGTTCTCGAAACCGATCGGAACACCGGGGACTTACCGAACTGATCGGGAACACGTGTCGTCGTCCTCGTGGACAAAGCTCGCTACTCTTTCTGCGTTTCGCGACCGTCGTAAATTCGTTTAAGAGTTTCAGGCATCGTTAATAGGATGCCTGTGTCGAGAGTTAATGTCTCGGCTCGATCGACTGGCTTCTTGATATTTCTTTCGCTCGGAAATGGCTCTGAGTGGATCGATCATTGATTCAGCTGTATGCTATTCTGCGAGTAAACGAGTTCTTCTATTTTGTTTCGGTATGGACATCATCGGGGACTTATTAAATTTATCACAGACGATGGGATTTGTTAGGGATAATAGCAAATTGTTCAGCAAATCATGATGACATCTGTTGTACAACATAAGCAAGTACATGTACAAACAATGATAATCTTTTCGTTAAAGTATTTATTTGTTTGATGCTTTTAGAAATTTTTCCCGGCCAGGATTTTTTACAAAAAGATTTGAAAAAATTCTATAAGACGTGTCACAGTAGCTGCATGTGCTTGATTAAAAAAAATGTCTACCAGCAGTTTCGTGGAGTAAATTCAGTAGAAATCGAACAGAGGGTTGAAATTTGATGTGGAACGTTTTCCCTGTTCACGATCGAAGGATTTCCACTGAGGAAAATTATAGAGTTACGTAAAACTATGGCACGCTGTGTGGTATGGCGTCCAGAGGATAGGTTCGACGGTATTTTCGAGTGCAAAGAGTGATAATTGAAACGTCCATCCGTAACGGATCAATTACTTTCTTCCCCTGAATGGCGAGCTCGTTAACCCCTTGTCCACCCGTAGCCGGTCCCACGGTCCTTTGCGTAATTCTCGGGTAACGAGGCAATTTTGTCCTCTAATTACTAAATAAGCAACCAGGCAACAGAGAGGCGAGTGTCGACGCGACGGCAGGTGCTCCCGACGAGATTAATCCGGCGCACGCGGCGCGCCGAAGACTGATCTACCTTCCACAAAAGAATATTCATGATCTTTCATCTATCGATCGGTTTCCGATTTCTTAGCAACGCTTGCAAATTAATAGGAACCAACCCCATTTAAACACCTGCTTCTCACTTTGTAGTATTAGCAATAAAATCCTTCTAAACATTTATAAGTACTAAGTACAGCGTAACTGTAATGTATAAAAGTATTGAAATTATTCAAATGTGCTGCTACACGAATTTTATTAACACGAAGTACCGTATGAAAATTTCGAAATTAATTCCTTGTACTACACACTGTAAATTTCATTTATACTAGCTCGCATTAATGTATTTTCTGCTACACACAGTAATTCTCCATTTACGTAGAACATTGCACGAAAATTTCGAAATTAATGCAGTCTGTCGTAACGCACTATCCTTTACTTGTCCACCGTCACTATCGCACCAATGCCTGGGACTTTTCCGATTAATTGTTGCGCTGCGTTCAACAAACCGAATTTAAATAAATAACTATGGACCGGGCACGAGCATCGCTAAAACGGTCGAATTAGATAATTCGGATCCGTAGAAACACTGTGTCAACCAGAGAGAGAGAGAGAGAGAAATTATTAACGTGACGAGGTTCGCCAAGCGAGCAGTACAATCGAGAGAAGTTCGTTTACAAGGAGCGAAGCCTCGTGTGTTCGTATACCTACAATAATTTCGCGCTGTCCGACGGTTGCGAATGATTTAAATAACAATGTGCTTTCACGTTCGTATAATAGCCGATCATTTTGTGGATCCGCATCTCGCCGAATCCGATTAATAATATTTTGTACGGGTTGTACGCGCCTAACAATGGCAATTACGCTGGAGTGCTGTTTCATTGGGGCCGAGGATAATTATGATTTACTCCCGGTAAAATTACGGTAAATACGATTTACGGGGCGAGCTTCCGTCCAGTTTTCAACGGGACAATTCAATCCGATCTCGATGCGTGTTCTCGCCCGTTACATACGATATCCTGGCCAAAGGATCTCCGAAGAATTCTCTGAACTCACGGTAAAAACATTTCCACACTTCACTGCAAAGGAATGAAGTTATTTCATCCGTGGTTTCGAAATTTTATCACGTTTTCTTGTGGAATATTGTTCGAAGAGTTTCCAGCTATATCCACTTAATTTTTAATAATTATGGAGGATATTTTTATATGATAATTTATTCCTATTAATTTTTAATAATTATTCGGGAAATTGCTGCACGGTTCATTATAGAATTTTATTCGACAGATTTCCATTTACGTCTACAGTTACCAACGCCAGCTTTAATTATAATTTTCCGTAATTATTGCAGAAATTGGATAGTTCAGCTACTATTATATTATCCGATTGCACTTTTAATTAAAATCTTCATTGACTTTTACAATCTACAGAGACTACATCTATTTTGCATAAAATCCTTTGCAAACTCAATAATCGTAAATTAACACGTCGTTGCGTACACCCAAACATTTTTATTATATTGCAAATCCATGAAATCCACAGTCTACAATTCAACTACAGTCGAACAGCCTCTAGGCCACTGCGTGTACAATACATACCCATGAATTGCGTAGTCCAGATATCAACACGTGGTCGTCCTTCACAGTTTGTTCCGTCGCGTTTCACAACAATAACCCCGAAACACCTGCGCGCGCGTTCTCAGAGAAACGGTCCCGCGGATGCAACACCGGCGGAGTACAACAAACAACAGGCGCACACGCGTGTCCCGGTGGGCCTGTACAGCTCTCCTCTCCTCTCCTCCACTCTCTCTCTCTCTCTAAATCTCAGTCCCTGGTGTCCGCAATACGGGTGTCGAGCCCGCACGGGTTCATCGCCGAAACGGTCTCCGCTTTTTCGCCGGAAGCCCGGCTTCCCTTGATCTGGATCGGCCACAAAACTGAACGTAGCCGGGAGAGGGGGGACCCGGGCCCGGGCCCGTTTCCTCTCGTGGGGGAGGGTCCTACTCCTGCAGGAGTGGGGGGTAGCCGCGCTCGGGCCTACCGCGACGTCCACCGGTGGAGGGGAGAGCTGGTGAAGTGGGGGAAGCGCGGGGACACTGGGGTGGGAAACTCGGAAGCACGTCTAGGGGAAAACCGTCGTCGGTTCGGGAAAAAAGGGGGAGAGCGATCGGTGTCCTGGAGGGTCGGAGAGGGGCCCGCGAAGAGGATCGTCGGGAGTGGGGGCCGGGGCCGGGCCGGGGAGAGGGGGAAGTGAGAAATGACGGAACATGGATGACGAGGCCGCGGAGAAGAAGTCGTGGGCACGATTGCCGTCACAACACTAGCTGTCCGGCACGATCCTCCTCTCTGACTTGTTCCCTCGGCTTGCCCTCTCCTCTATGGTCCGTCCAACGAGAGTCAGTGTGAGCTCCGTCTCTTTTTCTAACTGTCTTTGTAACTTCGATTCCGTCGCACTCGAGCGAATGCATTTGTTTACCTTTACTGACTCGATTCCTTCGACTATTGTCGTCCCTCTCTCTCCAGTTCACTGGCGATTCGCGACCTCTTCGATGCGCGAGCGTGAACGAGATTATGCGATTCTGGCCTCCGCTTGCCTCTCTTTTCCGCCTTCTCTCCGGTATACTGATCTCGGTGGTTCCCTCCTACCTTGCACGGACGCAAAAGCACGCCGGAGAACCGAGACAGGGCAATCTACTAGGTAAGACTAGTTCCTCCAGTCGTGGACCCGTTTTCTGTGCGGCCACTCTCCCTCCAGCGTTCTGCGGTCTTTTTCACTCGTCTCGCCCCTGAGGAAACAGAGAACGATGCTGAGGAAGAGGGAAAGAGAGGCAGCCTGGCTCTTTGATAGCTGGTGTGAGTTTCTGCGGTCTCTGTTCGACGAACTGATCTTTCCGTGTGTTGAACAGCCGCCTCCTCGATCATTCTGCTTTTGAATCGCCTTAACGTGGCGCCTCCTGCGAAAGGAGTTGCCTCGTCTTTGTCGGCGGCTTTTCGGCAGTCGAGACTGTCTCGCTTTTGAGAAGAATTGTGGTTTGGAGAAAATTAGTTTTTTCAGTTTAATGGTGAAGGAGTTAGTGAGTATTTCATCTACTCATAGTTGCTTAATTTTATTTTGAGAGTAGAGTACTTATTTCTTGAGTGGTGGTTTGAAAAATGGTTTTTTTTTATTTCATTTCTGAGACATTTTATGCCATTTCGATTGTACGAATTTTTTGGAGCATGATATACAGCGGTATGGAAAATGGGCAGTTCATGGAAAAAATCAAATATCTCTCTCTTTTAACGCTGTTCTGTTTTTTTTCCTCGGAACTATCCAACCCATTCACAATTTTATATAATGCCATTTCGATTGTACAATGTGTATCTTTTGGAGCATGACACACGGTGGTTTGGAAAATGGAAACTGGTGGTAGTTGTTGAGTGTTTTACTTTGATGTCGTTGTGTTTTTTCCAGAACATTTAACCCGTTCATATTTGTATTTGTTTAGTGGGATTTTTATGTCATTTAAAATCTTAACCTGTGTTTGAAATCAATGTTTTTGAGTTTGACGCTGCTGCGAAGCCATTCGCATTTGTGTAGTACAAAAATATTTTTAGTCGGATGAAATGTTCGGCTTCTGGAGCTAAAATAGCTTCGAGTGCACAAGGCTAATACAGTTTCGATCGTATAACACGTCCTGATTTAGCCAAGTCTTTGTTTTGTTCAACGTTGGTTCCGATTTCAAAACTGTTCCCATTTTTCAAAGGCATTTTCACGTCCCCTTCCCCAATTGGATATAGTTGAATTGAGGATTACAGTGGAACTTTTGTTATAACGATATTTTAGTTTATAAACAAAGAGTGTGGATTTAATTATACTTTAAATTAAAAGTGATGACTTTTGCAAGCCACAAATTCGCGAGTACAAAATAATGACTGATGACTCGAAAGAAGCTGGGGAGAGATAAGATCCTGCAAGGCTGGAATTGAATGGAGATGCGATAAGAACCGAAGAGTTTTTGGCGAACTAACTTTTCGGGGAGCTAGATAACTCATTATCTAGAAAGGATCAAGCGAGCCTGGGCAACAGAGGCGAAATAAGAAAGGCATTAAAGTGGTCTTGGGAACTCGGTGACAAAATCTTCCGAGGGAGAATAGCCGGTGGATTCGAATAGTTTTTTTAGATCATCGTATTCTTCTCTTATGATTCACAGTGAGACTCAGTTCCTGAAAATGTGAGTATTCAGAAATCTGTGAAAAACTCTACCCAAATTAATACTTAACTGTTCACCATTTTATATAAATAGAGAAATCCATAATGCAAGAAGGAAAATTTACAATTGTCCAGCTGATCTTTTTTTAAAAGACTTTTAAGAAGTACTCAGCTTGAACAGTGTTCTAATTGCAATCTCTCTGAAATTTCATTATTTTCATCATTCACGAAAGTGACATTTAGGAACAGTGTATATTCACTGAATATAAAAAGATTGATATTTTTATGATCAGCTAATTGCAAGCTGTAGTTCCGCACTGCAGTGCAGCGGCGCGAAGAATATAAATCGCCGGCAGGAATTTTCATGCGTGGCTCGCAGCGTTTACACCGTCGCGACACAAGTCCGCAAAAAGAGCTTCTAAAACGCATAATCGCACGGCTACAATTAATTCTGTCGCAACGAGCATTTTTCTCGAGCAGCTCGGGCGCGAAGAAAATTGCTTTACATCGTTTCCATCGAGCGGCGACGACGCTTCTATGATCGCAGTGGCGTGTCACGGGATTCCTGAAATACGCGATTATGCTAGCGAACAACATTCCGATCAGCGATCGCGATAGTGAGCTGGGATTCGTGCAAATTTCTATAAAAAATGGCGAAATAATGCCGATCGTAAAAAATCAGTTTAGTGACAATTTGTAAATACTTCCAAGGTTAAAAAATATATTTATATATTTACACCACCATTTTGTAAATGTTTCCGAGGACAAAACAAATATTCGAGCTAACTATACGCAAAAGAAGAAATCGGTACTCCGTCTCAGTTGTTTAAAATTAATTTCTGAACTCATAGTTTGACCGAGTTCGCCGCAAGAAAGGGAGGGTCCTTCTTCGAAAAAAGATCGATCGATCGAACGCGTTCCAGCGCGATCGAACGCGACGTTTGCAAATGGATCGGACAGATGGCGTCCAGTGAAAAAATCGGACAACCGTCTGGCTCTGGTTACCGTACTCGTAAGTATTTTACAGTCGATTGATTACTATCGAGCATTGGATCGAGGGCTGAATGCATCATGGCGGATACGGTCCGGCGGACTCAATCAAACCTACACCGACCGGTTGGAAGTTAATTCGACGTTATGGCCGATCGTTTGTCATACAAGGGAGAACGAATCTTACCGAGCAGCCGCCACCGCGTCGCGGCTTTTCGTCGAGTCGATTTGATTCGAACGGAAACGACGTCGATCTCGATTCTCGATATTGAGTGGGTGGTCTTGGCGCCATTTTGCTTTTATTCGGTCGCTCGCCGTCGACATTGAGAAACTGAATTTTCCTGATGAAAGAAAGACTTTTCTTCTCTGATTTCGCCTTGCGCTATTGCCTTTGGGAAATGGGACCTCGCGAATCTCCTCTGTTCGACACACGTCTATTATTGAAGATTTTACTACCATTTTTATGTGTTGAAACGCTCCAAAAAATTTTCTATACTAACCGCAGGGTCGTAGACAGGTGTATGCGAAAGGTATAGACGGTAAAGTGTTCTGCTTCCTCTGAATGAATTCCAAACGATGCCATTTGTGAAGATGAAAGGATTAACATAACACAAGCACAGTGATTTGTATTACAATTTATATTACATTTTCGATCGAGATTTAATTTCATTTATCATGGATGGTCAAGGACTGGTCACACACAAAATCGTCTCTAGTAAAGATAAGTGACACAGAAAACTTTTTCTTTTAAAATGTAGAACAAAAAAATCACAAATTTAGATTGTATAATATTTTAGGAATATATGAAGGAGTGGTCAAGAATTTTTTGAAAATTTGTATAAAATTCCATGGACCTAGGTATGTAACTTCCACATGAATAGCAGGTGAAGGAAGTAAAAATATGGTTGGAGGGTTAGTATGATTTGATGAGGGGTTCGGACGGATCTAGATACATTCCAAGAGGTTAAAATATAGAATGTGTAGTAGGTTGATTGTCATCGCGCGATTTGAAGTATACGTGCGCATAATAAACGGTGCTCCAGTTGATCTTGCACAGCTGCTATAGTTGCTGCAGCAGCCGAAGGTCGTAGCGAACGGATTCGAAAATCCGCGGATGCCCGACCCACGCGAATAAGCTCGTGGGCCGTCTGAATAGCTACCAGGTGCTCGTTATCACGAAACCAGCGAGTCTGTCCGTGGCCGTTCATCTTCCGCGGTTAATTAACGTTTCGTTGCTCGCGTCTTCTCATGAAATTCGCGTGAAACCGTCTCGGCCGTGAAGGCAACGATTTTACGTCGCTAAAGCGATTTGCTTGGTTCCCTCCTCTTTGATTCGCTCCTCCTTTCGTACGAACGCGTAAAGGAGCTTCCTAATTGAACCGCGGAATAATTATACTCGAAGGATCAAATTTAACAGTTAGGTTTTCATTTAAAAAAAAATTCTGTTCAAGATTGACATGCATGACAAAAAGTTCGTCTTAGATAATTAATTTTGAGAAAACATATATAGTATAAAAATTTTTGTTGGAGCATTTGGACGAATACAAAATGGCAGAACACGATAATCTTCGAGCATAGATGTGCATCAGAGAATATTTCTTTACTCTCTTTCTTCATCTTAGTTTTTCTCTCTATTTTTCTTTCACGCTTTCTCATTCTTCTCTTTCGCTCTCACCTTTGCTGTCCGTCGAATTTCGTTCCCGTTTGTTTTTCCCGAGAATCGTTTTGCTCGTTAGGCGTTGCATGCGCGGCCGCGCAACGACTATAAATCTTTTCACGCGTTCTCCTCCTGCTCGTCTTTATTCGCGTATAGACGTGCATGGTACACGCGAATAAACTCGCGAAGATTCTCAAGCTACTCCGCCTCGAATAGACGATAAATAGTTTCCTCGGAGCTGGTGGATACTCTCTCGCATTTCCATCGGGAGAACACCGAGAGTCACTCCCTCGACGAGTTCATAAACTTCACCGAACGATCAATTGTCTCTCGATCTTGAGTCGAGCCGCGGCCGTTTCACGGATTAACATAAATTTTGCAACGGGTCGTTATTGTCGTCCACGATTGCCTCTCACCTTCCTCATCCGCGATCCTATTCTCGCCAGAGAACTGTGGCTGTTCAAAACTCGCTTATAAGGAACCACCACTTCTAAACCGGTGCGAAAAATTCAATATTCCTATTGCAGTTCCTAAACCTGTGTAAAAAATCAATTTATGTTTGCAGTCTCTTAAAGAATATAAATATTCAATGTATCAGCTTGTCCCAAAAGTTTCACTCATACTGTGCACGTTTGACACATTGTAGGATAACACGAGCATAGACAAACGCAGGTAAATTTCCGAGGCAATGCCAAGAACATCAATGGCGACAATTATCTGACAGATTATAAACTATCAATATAAATCTTATGTTATGTAGCATCAACTGGGGTAACTTTGTAAAACCAAATTGTAAAGCGAAATGGACCCAACTAAGGGTCTAAAGAGCTTCAATAAAAAAAAACATGAATGGCCGCACTCGAGAATATGGCGTTGGTGAGTGAATCGAAGAAAGGACCCTCACCACCGCCCCTCGAAGCTCCTGTTCTTCTTGTTAATAAAAAAAAGGTAAATTTCCGAGGTAATTTCGTTGCAAAAAAGTTTACACGGAGCAGTCCTCGAATTCTCGGAGCCCGTCGAAGCAATCGCAAGGTGCGAGGTAGAAGACTGCCTATCGAAAAATAGCGGAGAGTAATACGGAATGCTGTCAGCCCTGGCAAGGATAAATCGCGGTGGAATTTAATTGGTGGCCGCGCGTGCCGAACGCGTTCATTCAATTTCGCGGGCGAACGTAATAGGCGGCCACCGTTTGTGTACGCACGAGTGTGTGTACGTGTGTTTACTATCTTTTTCTAGCATGCTCTGAAAGCGAGGAACGAACGGGCTAACGATCCAACCTCCGCGTAACATAATACTGATTGTGCGCTCCGAAATAATTCATTCGGGCTCTGATCGTACAGATCGCAACGAGCTTTCGATTAATTGCGTGCGGGCGAGGAAGCGAATCCTGTCGCGCTTCATTCTGTGCTACAATAAAAAGGAACACTAGGTATATTTTTCTGATTTTTATATAGATAGATATTTAACTGATTTTACCGGGATAGTTTTTCCATGTGATTAGTGCAGGGTTGCTTCACGAAGGTGCAAAATAGGAAGGAACACGTGATTGTGCCTTGTGATTCTGTATACTTTGCCGAATATTATATCAAACAGACTTTTCACAGGTAATCATAATTTTGAAACGCTATAGCGGGTCGCATCATTTACTATACACAGAAGAGTGATGGCGAGGAGTCATTAGGTCGTTAGACAAATGAGACTACAAGCTGCCACTCGCTCGGAATTATACAACGAATTGAAGGCGTTATTAACGGCGGACAGCGAGCCGTAAACGATAATTAATTCTTTCGGGGACAGCATTGCTTCTTAATCGGTCGCTAAATTACAGTAACGATACTATCGGCTTCCATAATGTGTTCGCAATTTCTCCTTCAACCCCTTGCACCTTATTTCCTATATCAATGAGAAAAATGATCATCTATGCGGCACCTGTAGCTCGAAATAAATGCAGACAATATTCATTTTGCATAAAAATCTGTAATGTAAAAATCAGCTTCGGAAATTGAATTTCTGCCATGCTTTCGGAAAACTGTATTGGTCGGAACAGGCGAGAACAGGCATTACCGACGACACGCAAAAATGTCACCGGTACATCAAATTACCTGCAGCTCTCGCTTTCACGTCCTCGCCATTCGAAGCCCGCGGTGGTCGCGGTGATTTATTACAAACAAAACGAGAACCAGCCTCTCTCTCTCTCGTTCTCTCTCGGGATCTCTTTCTCGGCGCATCCCATTTACGTAATCCGGTAACAGAGCAGCGTAAAACCCGCTCCAGTTTTACTAGCTAGTCTCCGTCGCTGCTGCGAAACTAGCGGTCAAACAGAAACAGAGTGAAACAGAGTGAAACTGCCAATGAGACAGAATAAAACAGGGTGATAAACAGTGACGAAGAGAACACGAGTGGAGAAAAAGAACGCTTCGGGTAAAAGCTGCACGGTGGTCCGTTCGCGCTCGTCACCAACTCTGTCGATGACAACCGGTCGTTCGGCAGACCGGAAAATAATTAGGGTTGTAAGCCGATCCTCGAGGAAAAATTACAAACTGAAAATCGGGACGCTCGACGGCACTGCTCTGTGCGAAACACATCCCATTTTCCTGGCCGACAGCAAATTTTGCAAAACAGAATTTCTATCGGCCTGCTGACACCAAAAATAATACATGTACATACATATATAAATTAATAACTCGTTGCAAAAATTATTTTTTATATTGCACGTTATATATGATAGATAAAACTTACTCTGTTTCGAGGGAGAGATTTAATAAACTTCATTGAAGACATGGAACAATTTGATTAATTTCTTCATTAAAATACGAAGACACTATACAATAATTCTGCATCCTTCGACATTATATTCCCCTATCAGAAGAGCTTACATCCCCCCACCAATTAGGCTCGCAAGGTATAATCGAGTTTACCAGGCTCGAGACACACAGTATGCAGTGTGCAGGTCGATTAGCATTCTAGATCGTGTCTGCGGTCTGATAATGAAATATCCTGGCAGTGTAAAATCAGCAATGAAATTCCTTTGGCTCATGCACTTGTCGTTGCGGGTCCGAACGAAACGCAACAAGTGCACTCGAAATGATTGCCGTGCGCGAGCAGCGAGTCAGTCGCGAGCGTAAAATTGAACGAGCATCGACGTCGATAATGCGAATGGTAATATCGCCGGCGCGTTTCTTTCTCTCTCCCTCTGTTTCTCTGTTTGTGTGTGTGTCGCTCTTAGCTATGTTCCTGGTTCGACGAGCCGTGAAACAGCCAACGGCGGACCATGCTTTCCCCCGGTGCCGTTTCAATTTATATTTACTTTGGCAGCCGCGGCTCTTTTAAAGCCTTTGTCATCGAGTATCCGCTCCGGCCAAACTCGTCCCCGGATTGTCGCGCTGCCATCCGCGGACAACAGTTTCCTGTACACAGAAATATCAGACACCGTGAGTCTGGGCAATACAAAATATTGATACTTTCAAGAATGATTGTAAAGAATGAAAACGTAACATATAGAAAATCAGTTTTTTTTATATACAATATCATCGTATTCCTCTCCCATGATTTACAGTGACACTCTACCCAAATTAATACTTGAGTGTTCAGGCTTTTATATAAATAGAGAAATCCATAATGCAACAAGGAAAATTCACAATTCTTGTGTGCTGACCTTTTTTCAAAGGACATAAATCATTAAGTAGGTTCGTGAAAGCACCAAGCAGAAAAAATTGAGGACAGAAGTGTTTATATCTAAATGAAACAGCGGCGAAAAATGGCTACGGAATTTTGGCTGAAAAAAGCCGAATGAAGATTGAATGGAGCAGTGCCGCGAATTTGAAAGTCGCGGAGCCCGTTTGCCGAGGGATCTTTTATCCGTTCTTCCGTCCAATTATCATGTCAATGAACATATCAAAGAAATTCCGTCTCGTTAGAGCGTTCGGACTCTTTAAACGGCGAGATCAAAGGCGGGCTGCGAGGCAACGGACCGAGACAGTCATTTTTACACGCGGTGCAACGCAATCACCGCCAAAAACAGCTGAGAGAAAAGGGTCCCGGGTGTGCTCACTGTGCTCGAACTCCGGCACAAAAAGTCGACCAAAATTGACCTATCAGGATCGATCCGGAGGCCTGATTGAGCCCATATTTGGATCGATCCGTTCGTAACGTAACCGTAGAATGTAGAAAGAGAGGAAGCTTGCACACGCGAATCCGATCTACCGGGTGGCATGCGATTTATATATGGTTCTCGTTCGTGTGTGTACCTCATACCGCGTATATTCCATTCCGTTACAGACTATTCAAATCGGATTAGTTCCTTTGCCGAATACACCGGCTAAATATTCCGCGAACTTTCTGTTTCGCGTGAAATTGCGATCTCTTTGCGCTGGGACGCTCGCCTGAATTGCGAATAGTTTCATAGAACACGTGGTGCCGGGAAAATTGTTACTGAGATAGTGGAAAAAATATTGGGAATATGTGTTTACAATCGTCTACACAGTCGAAGTAACCGATTTCGGATTTGTTGAAAAAAAACTCTGCGATGTTGATTAATGTTTGGACACTCTGTAGAATTATTTTTTGAAAAAGTAAAATGATTAATTTGAAAATTCAATATCGAACTCGTAGCTTTCTGTGCTTTATGAATTTTCATTTTCGTAGCTATTTAATTACATACAATTTAATATTATATTTATAAATTGCATACAAATGGCACATTTAAAATAAAAATTTGTCAACTCAACCAGATCATTATCTGATTGCTTTATTTTAAAATACCCTCTATAAGGGTAGTTTCCAAACATAGATCTTTCTAGAAAGTTGTCGGCGAATTGACAATTGTGAAACGTCGTCGGCATCACAAAGGGTCCGGCGATCCTTGTAGAGAGTCCCAATCTGGTCGCGAAAAGTAAATTCGCAATGATGAACGATGAAACGTGCTGCGTCCAGACCGGTCATGTCAAATACCCGGCAATTCGAAATAACCGGTCCGCGGTCGACACGATGCAACATTGCAGAGCATAATCGTATCCCCGGTGCATCGCCGACTGGGTATGAACACCGAGTTGCATGTAAAACCACATCGTCCATAACATCGTCATAATACATCATCATTATCGTTCAAGGTAGTGTTTAACTGCTGCCCTGCTGAATGTTCTCTTTCCGCGGTTGTATCTTCATATTCAGCTCTCATTAGTATATTTGCATAAACATTGTATTTTTTTATCTTCGAAATAGAAATGTAACAGTACATTTTGTGACTATCTTTAGCACTAGGTACCTTTTTTAACATTAGACTACATATATATAATATATGTATGTATCTAGTGCCTATAACTGGCATCACAAGATAATTCAAAATGGTGGATAGCGATGTAAAAGCGAAGTATACAAGTATACTTATGCATTATTTCATAAACATTACTTTTTGACAAGTAAGTACTATTATTATTATTTATTTAATGCTTTGAACCAGATATGGTATTACATAATTAATTTGTAATTCAATAGATTAATTCAATAAAATTAAATTTTTACTTAGTATTTTCTATATATTTTCTTACTGTCCTTTGAAAAGTACACTATTTAAAATAATAAAAGTGAAGTAGAAATGAACCAGTAATAAAATAAAAAATATATATACAGTTATAGAGTTTTCATGAATACAGAACATTTTTAAAAAATTGAATGAAGTACAATAACGAAGAGAGTTTAAGAGTAACGATGCGCTACATTCATTCGATTAAAATTCGTTGCGAATGAAATTTCTCTTTGGCTCGTAATTCGTACAGAAGCTGTCTTGTATGAGTAATGTTGTTGGTAGACTGCGGATTTGATGGAATGGTTCGATGCCATTGCTCGTGGAAACAATTGCGCTCGAATTTCGTTGTTCCGATCTGTCGGCCGATTTCAGGGGGCGACGCATGAAAAACTAGTCTGTCATGAACGGATTCCAAGCACTTCTGACGTTCTTCTGCGTTCTTGTGGTCACGGACGGGGACCTGATCGAGAGATATCGTCGCGCCGGAAACGTATACCATGGTAGGTAAGTTCATTCGCGGGCTGATACACTTGCAGGTCTCTTTTCCCGCGAAATCCCTCAGTTTTCAACGCGTCCATCGTCCGAGCATTTTACATTTTTGGAGGCCCCGAGCGGTCAAAATTTTGCGGCCCTCAAACTCAAGTTAGAAATAGAAGTTGCAAGAAAACTCTCCTAAACTTATTAACAAAAAATAAAAGTAATGGAAAATTTCATACCGTTACATTTATTATATTTTTTTATTATATCAATAATTATAAAATAAAAAATCTGGAACCGGGATATAACTTGGCAGAATATCAAACAGCAGATGATTTAAGGAATTCAAGATCATCTGAATGTTATTTCGGACTTATTCAAATTAATTAAAAATCCTCAATCTAACATTAACCGCACGAGCAAAATTAATTAAAAGAAACTAGAGGCGCCGATTAAAGAAGAGCAAATCATCGGACCACTCTCCCCCAAAACACAATCACAACCCTCGTGTACAGTACCGTCCTCATCAACCACTAGCCTCTCTTTCTCCTCGAAGCATCATCCCCTTTCGAAATTCTCCACAGCTTCCGGAGCAAGTTCCCTGGTTCTTTAATCAAAGTTCTGTTTCCCCGGTGATCATTACAGGTACACAAGGGACATCCACGAGCCGGAGTTTCTGATACCGAAAAGAGTCTTCGAGGATGGCAGCTTCTCCACGTATTCGCTGCCGAATTTCTACGACCGGACAGAGTTCTCCGCAAGAAAGAAACGCTCGGCCGAGGAAGGGAAGGAGGATTCTCAGGAAGATAAGTTGCACCTGGTACTACCTTTCAAGGGACAAGACCACCATGTGGAGTTGAATCCGTACCACGATTTCATCTCGCCGGACATGGTGATCGAGACGAGGGGAGCTGGCCTCAGAACGAATCTAAACGAAGCGGTTCGGTTCAGACGAGCCCCGGATGAGCAGTGTCATTACAGAGGATTCGTCAGGGGACATAAAAGATCTAAAGCTGCTCTATCATTGTGCGATGGCGTGGTTCGTACCCCAATTTAATACAATTGTTATCAGGATTGTTGCTGTCTGTTCATGTATATGTTGGTTTCATGTGCAAAAACCAGATCTACATTAATCCTCATTCACAAGGGTCAGTTTTTGTAGGAATTTCATACGAATTTGAAATAGGTACCCGGGTACCACGTCGTGTGGATGAGGGTTCGTTATTGTTCTTTGAAATACTTACTACACGTGTCACGTGTGTTTAGATACACGTGAGGGTTCTGAATTGGGAATAGTAATTTGATATTTTTTTTTATTTATTTTACGTCGCTCTCAACTTTTTGCTAAGGTTACTTCGCCATGGAACCTGCAGTTTATTAAGGTGGGTTCCGAACCACCTTGGGCACCATATTATTTAGATAGCACATGGAATATTTTCAGAGGTGCTGGCGGTGGTATCGAACCCACTGAGCCACTGATCGCCCCTTTACATTTGATATTTATTTATTATTTCATGGTTTATTTTAATGTAGTCGCATTAACAGCTAGATCATTAGCGACCACATGGTTTACAATCAGATATGTCTTACATTTTACTTGTGGAGATAGTTACAGTTATTGTGTACATTGATGGTGGACAGCAAAATTTACAACAGTGTATATAAATCTATAGATTAAAAAAAAGGAGTACATTTATGGAAAATCTGGATCTTTGTACAGGGAATTTAGGGCATTCGAAGAGCACTTGGTATTGTTTGGTATTGTATGAGGACAAAATTGAATCCGATACTGTCTGATACAATTCTAGGATAGCCTTTCTTCCTACTGCAAACAGGGACGCATTAGTCCCCAAAGGGTAGCCAACCACAACCTCGAAAACCCAACACAGTTGGGTTGCAAGCCTTCAAAGCACCACTAGCACGAACCGCGAAATAAGGGTACCCAAAACGCGTTGTTTCGATCCGCCAGGTGGATCCAGTGTTAAGTGTATCCTCGATTGAAACTGTAACGCGACCCGACGAGCGTCTATGTAACCGTAATGGATCGAATTGCCTTGTGTCGCGTTATCGAATAGGTAAGTTTTCCGGCGAATATCATCGCAGCTACCCGATGCGCGGATATCTGCGTATGTACCTACAACGCTCATCGAGTTCGTGGATCACCACCGGAATATCCTGGAAATTATGCGAGCCGAGGCTTGTTTGTATTCGATGCAAGGAGAGTAGGCGCCCCGCGGACTCGTTTTGAATTATGTTGTTGATTCTTGTCGGGAGAGATGTTGCGCCGGCTACCGATCTCTGTAATTGGGATCGTTTGATTGTAATTTAACCCGTAATTTCGTGATACCATGAATTTTGGCAGGAATTCACCTCCAGAATAGCAACAACGTGTCTAACTAGGTATTGTAAAGCCGAGAAATTAGAAATGTTTCCACTGAGAAATAGTTCCAGCATGACTACGTGTTCGAAGGTTCCTGGAAAGAATTTCTGTCTTCATCGAATGTTTCCACGTGATGCACTCGTGACCGTTCTAAATCGTTTATCACAGTTCCAACATAAATGTATATTAGAAATTTAATTTAATTTAATTTAGGTAATTTTTTAACACAGTTCCAACATAAATGTATATTAGAAATTAGTTAAAAAATCAAAACAAAGCAATTTTTCTCAACATTTTCAAGAGAATTTTGCGTCTAGAAAATACTCATAAACTAATTTCTATTAATTCGTGCAATCGACAAAACGGAATATTTAGAAATGTTTATATTGGATCGAGTAGAGCAAGAAGAGTGCTGGCTCGATGATTGCGTTCTTTGGCTAGCCACCTCCGATATCTTCTTTACAATAACATTGATGAATGCGAAGCAGAAGGTAAATGCATGTGCATCACGTGCAGGTCGGATACGTGCAAACCGATCACGGCCGGTACTACGTCGAGCCTGTGAGCGAATCTGAACCAGAGACGGATGGCCGTCATGTTCACATCGTCTACGAACGCAGTGTGCCCCATGAAGTCCACGGGAAATATGGACACAGGTCGAAGTCAGCTTGCGGAGTCAGTGGTTAGACAAAAATCACCGTTTTTATCTTACTCTTATACAAAGCTTTTTGTCGAAAACAGCAACAAATTAAATAAGTAACCAATTGTGTCGATTTTAACGAAGTAATTATTAATTTTGCGGCGAAGAAAGCCCGAAAAGTAAACATTTACACGAGTATTGCAATCACGTGTGTATTAGATTTATAATGCTCTTTATATACCATAATTTATATACCAATTTATATATATATATACCATTTATATACCAATATGGGAGGCCCCAATTAGTTATAACGCGCCACTGAGTCTAGTTATTATTGTCTATAAATATTTATACAAATTTAAGGTCTGTCTTGAGCCTTCATCACAAATTGAATCTGCAGTACAAGAGGGTCATAAATTATTATTATTACTGTTGTAACCTGTTTTCGATTTCTTTTCTTTTTTTTCTGTAAGCAAACTGGAAACAAGAAATAATTCTCAGTGGAGTTATTTCCTCGTTAGAGTGCTCTAACCTTTCACAACCATTGAACTCGAGAGTAAATGGCTCGGCCAATCGATTGAAATAATTAGAACAGTTTGCAATTAGTCGTCTCTATCATTCGCGATGGTATAGACGAACTGGGGCAGACATGGATAGAGATTGCCCTGTGGGGCACTGCTCCGGCTCCGTTCAAATTCAAAGTTACAGTCCTGTATTTATTTAAGGCATTCTACAAATATATACATAACAGAATACAGGAATTCCGGTGAAAATTGGCTGAAGGGCATTTTTGATTACCAAGATCCGACCTTTTCTATTTCACTGTATAGTTAGTTATAATTCAGACAGAAATTTTTTATTCTACCTTAAGATTTGCAGTCTAATTGTGACAATGGACGACAGATAACTGGGAGGCAGCGTGGGCGGAAGCATTGGCAGATCGCGAGTTACAACGTTTGACAGAGGACCATTCGAAGTCGGAGAAGAGAGCGGTAACCCCGTCTAGCCGTACTCACAGCTTACATCGGTTCCTCACTATCGGACTGGTCGCCGACAGGAAGTTCCTCGATTATCACAACAACACCAACTACGACCAGTACCTGCTGACAATTATGAACATGGTGTCGGACTATTACCACGACGTGAGCACTGGCAATCAAATAGACGTGATCCTCGTCCGCGTGATTTATTTGGAGAAGGAGAAGGAGGAGGTAATGCAAGAACAGGGAGACATTTACACTTATCTCTCCTTCCATATTCTTCTTTTCTTTTCTCTATTCCTAGGATTAACCCTTAACACTCGAGAGGGGGGCGCCTCTGATTGCTGTACTATTATTAAAAATATTGTTTACATTATCAGATATATCGCTATCTAACTAATTACTAAACATTTAAGTACTGTATGAGGTATTACATCAATTTCATATCTATCAATTTTAAAAAAAGGTCATAGAGAATGGAAATATTCTAGGTCAGTTAATTATATTAATAGTTATATAATTAAATTAATATTATAATTAATAGTTATATATTAAGATAATTATATATTAAAATCGAGTTACATTTTCGAGTTAAAATAGCTCCGAGTGCAAAGGGTTAAATGAAATGTAACTCCCAAACAAATTGAATACGAAATTTTACAAAGACTCAAATTATTAATGCACAGCGTCGTCCATTTACAAACACGTTCTTCCAGTAGATAGATTTGCACATTAGTCCCGACGCCGACAAAGTGCTGCCAAGTTTCACCACGTGGGCAGAGAAGCTGAAGCCTCCCGATGAGAATCACCCTAATCACTTCGACGCTGCCGTCCTGGTGACCAGGTTGCAATATCATGCGTTTCAGAGATCCTTTGCATTTCTCGCTGTCCTAGAATTTTATCCTAATATCTTTTTGCACGTATGTCTCAGGTACGACATTTGTGACGAGACGGAAGATTGCAATCTGCTTGGTCTGGCGTGGGTGAGTAACATCTGCAAAAAAGACAGGGCAGGATGTATCAACGAAGACACCGGGCTGACTCTTGGAGTCACGATCGCTCACGAACTTGGCCACACGTATGTTCCCATTGATAAATAATTGGTGTATTTCATTGGTGAAAATCGGATCTATATTGGAGGATTTTTTCCAGGCTGGGCTGCGCCCACGATACTGGAATAAGTGGCTTATGCGAAGGAAGGGACAAGAATGATCAGAGTTACTACATCATGGCTCAATACCTTGATCCTTATACCATCCGATGGTCGAATTGTAGCAGATATTTCATGACCGAACTCTTCGAGTTAGATATTTCTAGAGATATTTCTAAACTGAGCCGATCGAACTGAATGTAACCGCTAGACTGTGGATTTTATACATTTACACCCAAAATACCGAGAATGAATAGCTACACTTTAAAATGGTACACTCGTTTACAGAATTCAAATTATTTTTGCGTAAAAATCCGCAGTCTAACATTCGATTGACGTGTTCTAATATTTATAATATTGTAACAATGCATCCATGAGGAATTATTCAACAAATTCATTTCTGGCTAAAATGGTTAAAAAATTTTCATAAACACGTTCTCGTTATTTTCATAAAATGATACAAAATAGTCTGTGTTAGCGTACTGCAGTTGAGACTTTAAACAATTTGCATGGGCATTTTTCAGGAAAGGATTAGGAGACTGTCTGAGCAACAGTCCAAGAAACCCACCAGAGAACTTCAAATTTCCGAACATGCTAGCAGGTGCTATGTATGGGGCTGATTTCCAATGCAAAAGGATGTCTCCTGATGCGGAACATTGCAAAACCTATGGAGTATAGTTAAAAATTGTTTTGTCAAATTTCATTTTAGTCTTGCACACCCTCGGTCATAACCATCACACGATTTTTCGAGATGTGTAAAAACTGCATATCTTGCCTATCTGGGAAATATTGTTTCAGCTAGGCCAATGCGAGAAGCTATGGTGCCACTTTAACGGCACATGCAAAACACTATCGGATCCGCTATACGACGGGACGAAATGCGGTGAGAACAAGGTTCGGTACATAAAGGTCATGCAACATTGATCGTACGCATACAGACTGCAGAAAATAGTTTTTCTTTTAGATATTCCTGACTATAAATAAAAATATGGAGCACCCACGAAGATTATGTTAACACAGTTTAGCACTCCACGCTTTTATTTACGGTCACTGATATCTAAAACAATTATTTTCTTCTGTTTAGTGCATTTTAATATAAGCGTGGTTTTAAAAAGTTTTTCTATATAGTCTTTTTGTTCTATCTTCGATAGAAGATGTATAAAATTCGTAGTCTGATAGTGCACCCTTATTTTTGCGAGTGTCGTGCTTAATGTGTTTCTATCCTTCGCAAGATGGTATTCACGCTTCTCCTCTCGAATCTTCTCCACGCGATTCGCGAATTCGCGTGTCCGTGGTGTAGCAGCCGCTGGGAAATCGTACATGCATTTCCATGCGGCTGCTTTGTCACGGTTTCCTTTGCGGGAGATTGCGGCCGCAGGATGAAACGCGGGGAGAGGCTAAGCGACATGGAATAATTTAAAATTTCCGAGATGCGAGTGTAACGCGAACGTAAAACGCTGCTCGCAGTTCAGTGAGACAGAGAGAGAAAATATATAAAAATTTTTGTATGTATCGTGGGATCTTGTTGAGATGCGCCGAATCCAGATTTCTCTCCATCATTCTCAGTTCTTGAAAAGTTTCAGAGAATAGTTCAATTTTCAACTTTGGAATTTATCCAGTTCTAGTCGTAACGGAATAACCAATTTTTATGTGGAAATATTCTGTGGACTCTTCGGAATATGATGGTGTATTTTTGCGCGACGTTATGAACCTTTGAACATGTTTAAAAATGATATCCATATAAATAAATATTAAATACTGTTTGTTGGTAATCGCATCACTCGAGAAAGTTCGGAAAAAATGAGATCAGAAACAAATTTATTAAAATTTGCACAGGATAAAATAAATTTGAAATTGTTTGCTCTATGTAGCTTCAATTTGAAATCGAAATCGACGTGCAAATTGTGAGTAACCGAATTCCTTTCGGGTGCAATTACGCGACACGCAAAATAAGGTGCGCGAAGTATGCAGACCCGACATATCGCGGAAACCGGATAATGCTAGGAAAGAATGCTTGTGTATTCAGTGGTGCATTCACAAGGAATGCGTGGAAATGGGGACCCGACCGAAGGCGGTGCATGGTGGTTGGGGCGAATGGTCTGCCATGGGCAGATGCAGCCGAACTTGCGGCGGTGGCCTCCAGTTTTCCGATCGGGAATGCAACAAACCATCACCGGCGAACGGAGGCAGATACTGCGTCGGAGAAAGAAAAAGGATCCACATTTGCAACACTGAAGTACGATCATCCCTCAGCGTGTCGTTTATTATTTCCTTCATCCCTTTATGATGAGGGCTAAAGAGAATTATTATTTACAACACCTAGAATGTACTTATGTACGTCAACATTTATTTTCCTAATCCCGGATAGATACACAAAAAGTACTTAATTATTTATAAATATAAAAAATATATTAACAACATTGTTACTTGTCTTTGAACTTTCGGCTGGCTTTTTCCCGTGTAATTTCGAAAGAGAATTTAAGTTGTTTTCTTCCCGGTCTGGTGAGAACGAATTCCGTCTGGAATTAATTAAGAATAAAAGGATCTTTTTCCTCGTTTGCTGCTGTGTTTTATAGTTTTTGTATAATTTCGTGGATTTTATGGTTTCGCAGCCGTGCGACCCGAAGAAACCGCCGATCCGAGCGGTGCAGTGCTCGTTGTACGACAAGAGAAAGGTGTTTGTCGACAATGATTTCCACACTTGGAAGCCAGTCGTAGATTTTAGGGTCCCTTGCAAGTTGGTCTGCGTCAACGAGAAAAACGTAATAGCAATATTATCGGAATCTGCGAACGAGACGACACCTTGCAGACCCGGAACGAACGACATGTGCATCTATGGCGTATGCAGGGTAACAAATTTCTCAAACGTGATGTAAAAGTATACGTATAAAAGACAATTATACGTTATCGACTCCAGGAGCCTATTCGTTTGATTCGTCGTGTAGAAATCAGAGATAAGTTACAATTTTTTCCAGAAAGTGAGCTGCGATTGGAAGTTAGACGGCACTGCAGTGGTTGACGTATGTGGCATCTGCAAAGGAGACGGCACCAAATGCAAGAAAATCGAGGGATATGTAAATTCAACCACGGTGCGCCGCCAAAGTATGTCGCGTTTCCTCCATCTATCAATTTTGAACAATTATACTGCGGATTTGATGCGTTTATAACAAGAATGATTAAAATCGAAACAAAAATCTGTGAACATTGCTCGAAGAAAAACTATTCGGGAGTATATTTAATTTCCATTTCTTACAATGAACTGAGACAATGTTTATTTTGTTTATCGCATTGGATGAATTGAAAAATTACGTTAATTTATATTCGACTAGTTAAATTTACTTTTATCCGACTTCAATTTCCCACGACATACTGAGACAATATTTATTTTGCATAAATATCACCCGTCTAATAATACATAAATAAATAATATCGATTTGTACAGATCGCATGGAGTTAGTGAGAATTCCGAAAAACGCCCGCAGCATTACCATTGCGGAACTAATTCCGCACCAGAACACACTATCGGTGACACCTGTGAATGGTACAGAAGCTTGTCTCAACAGGCCAGGGTAGCTATCCCCATGATTATCGTTCAGGTCGTAAAAGAATGTTGACCATGATTCTGTTATCGTAGGTTTGAATATGCGAGTGGCGATTACGAGTGCGCGGACGCGTTGCTGATTTATACGCATCCTGAGCCCGAAAAGGAGGAAGTTAGCATTAAAGCTCCTATTTCGAAAGAACTTATGGTCGAAGTAAGTCCTATTTCTAGATTCATTTTGACCAGCTAATAATAATGTCGTGCAAGTAATAAAAGTGATCGTTGTAATTCCAGTATGCGTTTATCGGAAAGAACTCGAGGCAAAATTTCACCGTGTATTGGTCGTACTACGTGCTGTCGTCGAACCCCTCGTACACACCGAAATACCTGTGGGACTTCACAGAGTGGACGAGCTGCGACGTGAGATGCGGTGGCGGCACAATGGTAAATTTACTATTATCCCACTAATATCGCCATAATATCCTAAATCAGCTGAATCAACGACCTCCCTCAGGAACACACCTCTGAAGCAAACGTTAACAAGCCTTTCCTTCTTGAACTTATTGATTATTTTTAAACAAGAGGATACTCTTCTCTCTAAAATAATCTCCACCACTTTCTATAAATTTAATCTGACAAGTATATAAATTCACACACGCACGTACTGACTATTGTTTCAGTACTCCAGTCTAGCTAATTCATGTTCAAGTTTACTGTTCATCAAACAAGAGGACACTCTTCTCTATAAAATAATCTCCACCACTTTCTACACATTTAATTTGACAAGTATATAAATTCACATACACACGTACTGACTATTGTTTTCATCAATCAAAAAACAAACACTTTTCGATCGGTCGCTCGAACAATTGAAAGAGCTGCAACAAGTAGCTTCTTCGTCGCGTTTATTCGCGTTTCCGGTTCAGTGAATCATCAACCATAAATCAGCCGGTTCAATTAGACGTTTGCCCGAGGATTTATTTCCCTTTGACACTTTCGGGTTCCCGTTCGCGTGCGTCCAGCATACTAAATCAGAGGACAAGCGACACCACGCGACGAAACGCGTGTTTCACCGAGAAATATTTCTCAATGCTACATAAAGTCGAGTTTGCAAACGACGGATGACAGGAAGCGAGACCGTATAAATAAGCGTAATCAGAGCTCCTCTTGGATGACTATAGATGGCGAACCCGACGTGCATCGAGCAGAACGGCGGCAAAGTCACGCCGAAATTTTGCGACGGCATATCCAAACCGGAACCGAAGAGCAGGGTGTGTAATGCGCATCCTTGTCCTGCTAAGTAAGTAAAATCACTCTACACATTTTTTTTAGAATTATTTCCAACTAGTTTCCTACGACTTTTTCGAAGTGTAGAATTGTTTTCTATTTTTCTACTTGCATTTAATTAGTAGTGGGTTTTATGTATTTATTATAGAAATTAGTAGTTGCAGTTTATATTATTTTTACATTCTTTAATTATTAGGAAAAGAGAGACCTTGTTATTCAGCTTCTGCTTTTTTAAACTTATGCAGACAATTTTTTTATTTTGCATAAACATCAAATTGTTTGAACTCTCACTTTTCCGTGAACATTCGTAATTCACTGGAAACTAATTTCGAAGTTTATATTGACAAAAGCGTTTGTACATTGATTCGAACCGTCTCGAGTTTCCTTAATCCCGAGCTGAATCGGTTTCCGACACGTAACTGTCTACGCATTGTGCATACGAAGGTGGCGAGTGAGTCAATGGAGCAGGTGCAGTGCCTGCGACGGTAAGACGGGCTTGAAGCATCGCAAAGTGCAGTGTGTAAAGCCGGCTTCCCGTCCCGGCGAGGACGACGTACAGGCAAACTTTGACGCGTGCAAGGGACGCGTGCCAAAGCAAAAAGTCGAATGCGTTGGTGAGAATATCAGAATATTATTTCCCTTCCCTATTTTACATCTCTGCTCCACGCTTTGTCTAACCCTTCCTATCAACGTCTGTATTCACAGCATTCGCATAGTCTTTGCAGCCTTTAATGATAGAACTTGGTAGCGATGTCTAATTGACTCCTCTGAAACAATGGTTGTAGTGTCCTATTATTTCCTTCACAAGGATTGCGACTTCTTCGGTCTTTATAGTTGATAAATTTGAAGAACATTTTCTCTAGAAATGAATTTTCTATTTAATTGTTTCTTCATAAAAAGAGAGAATTTATATGTGATCATAAAAGCATTCGGGTACTGATTAAAAAATATTTTACCACTATAATAAAGAATTTTAAATTGTTCAATCAATTCACGGTTTTGTCTAAAATAAAATAATTCTTCCATAATATAGCAATTGATACAATACAGAGTTAGTAGAAAGTTAATTTTTGGAAATTTTCATTTTCTTTAGTAACATTATAATTCCATAAATTATTAAAGAATTAGCTAAATGTCTATGCAGCTCTAGTGTCTGGCAATCGATAGAATTTTTATTTTAACCACAGTCTACTAATCAGCCAATTAATTATCGATTCAAAGGCGACAGACCGTGCAAAAAAACTTGTGCTAAAAAGGCCCGCAACATCCCGAAATCCTCCGAGAAACATCACAGATCGATCCCAATGGACAAACGTGCCAAGATGATCGATGCAGTGGTGGATCTGAACCTAGCTCGCTACCTCGAAAAATCCTACGGCGTTCCCAGCGGAGCTCACGAGATCGGCAAGCTGAGCGACTCCTCTGACTATCGTCAAGTCATGCGCGACTGGTCAGCTTTAGGGGAAGACAAGTCGAAGAGGACTTGTCCAGAAAGGAACATATCCACGCCGAAACCGGGTTCAATGATCGTGGACAGTGCTCCAGTGAAGTCCTTCGTGCTGATCGAAGCTCCGTTCTTGGATGAGAGTTTGCAACAGAATTTGTCTGACCAAGCGTACCAGCAATCTGGGGATATGGTGGGTGTCAGCTTAGATACTTCGCGGGAGAAGGTTTACCATGGGAAGGAGGCCATCCAGAAGCTGAAGGAAATGATGAAACACAACGACACTGCGCGGGCTTCGGAGGATAGTTTGACTTATGATCGATTGAATAGACTCGTCGATCCTGAGAATCAGTAATGGAGTCTCTTTTCATATTTTTTGCTAAAATATGATCCTCTCTGTTGCAAGGTTTCGAAGAGTTTGAAGTTGTCTGCGAGTAGACTGGATATTTAATGTTTTTTTATTGTGTTTAGACTGTGTAATGTTTAGAGGTATTTATAATACAGAATGATAATGTTAGTTATATTTTTACAAAGCCGGTACGTGTTCTCGTAATTATGGTCGACAATGCACGTTCCGGCCATACGATATTTTGCAAGTAATGTTTACTGTTTAGTTTGCAAATGTGTACAACAAATAAACGTGCACGGTTTGATTACACTGAAATTCTGTTCGTTTCACGAGTCTCGCTAGCAACGTTTCGTTCTTCGGACAAGAATGATATGCCGTAGTGTTTGTGAATTTGAAACTCTATTGTGCTTCTCATTTTCTCTTTTTCTCATTCTGTATTTTTCTCGTTCTCTTTTTTTTCATTCTCCATCTCTCTATTTTTCTTTTTCTCTTTTTCCCTCTGTTATTTTATTTTGAAACGCAGAAAGGAGCGCGAGTTTTCCCTCGAGTCTCGCGTTTCCACGCGTGAGCGGTACACGCCAGTTTTTAATTGACGTGTGTCGGTACTTGTACAGCAATTTATTACGAAATTATGATACCGTCGGACAGTGTTGCCGATTTAACATCGCGATCAATCATTCCGCGAAAGTCATCGAGCTCCCAATGGATCCCGGCGGTGTCCCCGAGCGCGGCAGGTGTTCGGAATATATAATACAATTGCACAGTATACGTACAGCATAATGTATACCGTAGTTGCGAAGTAAGATCCGGATTTAGGTTTGTCTGGCTGGAAATTGCACCGCGCCGGAGTCGCCGCTAACAACTAACAGCTCAATCTCGATCAGCACGCGATCACACGTGGCCAGCTAGCTTTCAGTGTCCAATCAGCCGGCTAATTTTATTTGTCTGCCTGGTGAGATTACGAAAATACGAATCGACTTTCTGCTGGGAAATTAATGGCTTTATAGTCGCAATATTTCAGCGTTTTTAGTGCACTGTGGAGTCTCGAAGTTTACGGAATATTTTTTAAACGCTGAATATATATTTCTACCTTACTGTTTCATTGTGGTTCAACTTTTAAAGCACCCAGTATAATAACAAGATATAATGGCAAATAATATCTTTGTGTAGAAATTGTATTGTACAATGATTGATTTATCGCATTTAAAATATTAGATAATCAATTAATTCGATTAAACAGCGGAATCCTTTTCAAAACTTTTTTTTGGGTGCTTCTTCCTTTTTCACAGTAGTGTATATAAATGAAAATAATCGTTTCCGACCCTATATTAACTTAATAATTGCATTGTATACGAATATGTATATATTTGATCAGGCTGGTGGGTCAGAGCAGACCCAATCACAGTCCCCCAAGGATCCATACATTACCCCTCGGTAACGCGTTAATCTCCCTCCCCCCAGCTGAAACAAAAGGGAAGAGAAAGTGTACTCGGCAAGTTCCTCGGGTCTAATCCGAGATTAGGCTCGTGAGACACCTCGTTGCCGTTAAGGACAGAGCTCTCGATAAGGAAAGAGAATCAGGGGAGAATCAAGACTTTCCACTTTCGTTCCTCTTTCCCAGTTGTTCCCTTCAGGACCTCGTCCCATCTCCTGCAACCAAAGCAGGACTCCTGATCCTTCGGATCCTGACAGTATCCGTGATAACATCTACATCGTGCGTCGATGTCAACGGCTCGTATTTTCTCGCTGTTAAAGATACAGGGAGTGTGCAACCTGATTAACCAACCCATCGACGAATTAGATGGATGCATAGATCGGCTGTCCAACAGTTTTATACCTGACGGGGACATCCACGAGTGACACTATTCGTCATTCAACGGCTCGGTCGAACAAATGGACAGCTTTTAACGTGCATTATCCACTGTGAAATGTTAATTGACCGGTACTCAACAGGCCGTGATTTTTTTTCTCGCTTCTGCTGAGCGATTTGTGCCCTTTGTTGAAGGCTCGCACATTTTCAATGGAAATTCGCGATGAAATTCTCATTTGATGATTTTTGCAGCTTAATACTTCATTAAAAATTTCCCACAAAAGCTTGAATAGTCTCGCGACACTAATTGAATTTTGTAGGAGGTGTCCGACATTCGAATTTCCCGCTTAATTAGAAGAATATTGCAGGCGAGCTTTTTATTCTGGCATGAGAAAACTGTTCACGCGGCCCGCGATTCCCACTGCGGAAATTATTTTTTTTCCACAAGGCTCACGAGGGCTCTTCTGTTTTCGGCTCGGGGAATACATACTTCAACGTCGCGTTCTCTTTCGGCAGCATCTGTCCGACGAAATATTCGTTATTCGTGGATCGTACGGTTTCCGTTCTCTTAGAGGCTTTACTGTAATTCGGTTTTTCTTGTTTCGTTTAGTTTAGGGTCGCCAGAAATGCTGTAATTTAAAACTGTGAATATTATATCATTATTTTTTATTTATTTTTTTTTATTATTTAACGTCGCTTTTTTAAATATTATATTATTATGATAAGAATTAGTAGGTGTAATTTAACACTGTGAAGATTATATCACGATTATGATAAAAATGAGTAGGTGTAATTTAAAACCGCGTATATTCTATCATTATAATGAAAATAGGTAGGTGTAATTTAAAACTGTCAACTTTACAGTTTTCACAGTGCGAACATTACACCATCATGATAAAAATAAATACGTTTAAGAAAATTGTGTAAGATTTTTAATTAAAGAATTAATTGTCGATCGTAATTTATCTTTAGGATATTATGAATTTTTATTTTCTTAATAGAGATTTTTGTATGGCTCCCATTGCAATGAAACGGTAAACCGCGTGCACTATATTAACGTTGGCTATCCCTTAAGGGAATTCGCATTGAAAAAACTAGCTTTACAAATCCTTTTTGATCCATTGTGCGAAATAAATCGAGAAAAATCGATCTCGTCCGCGTGCGTTCTATTCTCCCGCGATTTATTTACCCAAAAATTCTGCCGATTCTTTTACGATTCTGCCCTTTTGTCCCGTGTTTTATGAGACCTCCCGCGAGATCAGTGGCCGTATGCCGAATATTTGTTGTAAAGAATCAAAAATATACGGGGCTCGGGTATAGAACAGCGAAGAAACAATGGGTCAATTAACTTTCTATGACGCTGTGTAATTTTGGAGTCACCTGCGAGTTGTGCGTTTCCGATCTTGCTTTTTTCTTGTTATTGGAGACTATTTTTTTTCGTATGCGCAGGTTCTACCGCGGGATTAATTGTTCTTTTTTATAGTATTTTTTTACGGTGCCTGCGGAGTTTCATCGAACCTGTTACTAACCGATATCTACAACAATGACTCGATGTTTAAAAATGGATTGCCTTCTTGAAATTGATGTAATAATGTGGAAAAAAATTGTATATAAATTCAAAGTTTACTTACGAAATTTTTTATCTTTTTATAAAACTTTGAATAAAAAATTCGACCATGGTATCCTACTGTCGATGCGGTGACTTCGATCCGGTGGTGGTGGTTCCGCTCTAAGATCCATAAAACGGCAAGTAAAAATGGTTCCGTAAGTTTTTATGTTCGTTGTAAAGAGGAGGTCTTAATCTTGCAACTGATAGTGGTTACAGACTTGTAAAAATCTTTTTAACGTTCCAGGAGGCGTTTAAATGCGCAAATATTTTTTCGAAATAATTTTCGAAGATAGAAAATACAAGTAGAAAAATATATTGCACTGTAACTGTAACAAATTGATCAGCCAGTGTATTTTACAGGATAAAAGGAAATTAGATATTTAAATATAAGAGGTCGTCGGACTACAAAGCTGTTCATTCAGTTTCAAAAACGGGTTGATTCATGCTGACCCGAGAAAATGGGTTTTCTAATTCCGAATAAATTTCCAGACACAGGCGACAGCGATTAGACCCCCAACGACCTCAAAAGACTACAATTCCAGAGGACGTCGGACGTTGACGTGGAACGACCGTTCAGAGTGAAACGCGCTCAGAGGGAAACCTAACTAGATTTGAGTAACGTTCCCCTTGGCTCACAATCAGCCCTGCATATAGACAGGCGTAGGTAAGTACAAACAAAGACAGGAACGTGTAGTATCACTCAAGAGCACGTTTGCACAAACTTCATTGTCTAGGAGCCTCCAAAGAAGGTGATTAAGAAAACAAGCATTGCCTCAATTTTTCATACATCACTGAAGGAAATTTTCATCTGGCAAATACAGTGAAAAATGAATAACACGAAATTTAATTTTCTAGTTTGCACAAACTTCATTCTCTCGAAGCCTCCAAAGTTAGCAATCACGAAACCAAGCATTGCATCAATTTTTGATCTCCCTTTCTTCAGAAAATCTTCACCTGGCAAGAACAGCGAAAAATGAAACGTACAAAATTCAGTTGTTTGCGCAAACTTGATTATAAGGCTGCGAGAAAAAGTGATCCGACAAACAAGCATTGCATCAGTTTTTTCATCTCGCAAGGTAGAAAGAGAGATCCGTACATTGAACAAGCCAACGCAGGAAATTTCGCGAAATTCATTCGCAATTTCACAAAACTATTATATTTTCAGCTAATTGCAATTAAGAAAGTGTCCGAGCTATTTTCACTCGACATCGTAGATAGGTTCTAATCAACGCAGAAGTTTTACGGGTGAGAACGTGTTACGTAGGTGTGCGCTCGTGTGTGTACGTGCTGGCAGTAATAACAGCGGAGTCGTATCTCGTTGTCTCTTAATAGCAATTAGAGGATGACGAGGGAGCAGCAACGCGGTTGATCTCCGTAACCGGGAGAGAAGAAGGAGCCTCTTTTCTCGTTCCGCCATCGCTTTCCAAGGTGTCGGTGCGGCCAGATAAGAACTGTCCACACCCGGGACACCTTGTTCAAGATAGCTTATCGATCTGCCTCTCGCCTGGCTAATTAGCGGCCCCGCGCGTTCGTTACCGATATACGCTATAGTATAGTAAGCATAGCAGTATATGTATTCTACGTAAGTATATGTATATGTTGAAGCGAGTCTCCGCTATCACCGGTCCAGGTATGTTCAGAGTCTCTCCTGGTCTCTCGGTGTTATCGTTCCTAGCCACGCCTTCCTGTACCCGCCACGTCGAACATTCCTAAACGATCACTGAAATATTCATAGATAATGCACACCGCCGATGTGTATATCTTATTCAGGCTGCTCGCTCCTCTCCCTTGGTTCCGACAGCTCGAACAAAGGGGGATTACCCAGGGCTGCGGACTCGCTTCTAAATTGGATTCATCAGCTTCGAGATACTGGGGTCTCGGCCGGTTTCTTTCGTTAGGGTATTTACTAAGTGAATGGTTTAATAGGGCTGATGAAATTTTACGAAAACATTAATAATTGGGAGAACGTTTATCGGGGAATAATTATGCAAACAAATTTACCGTGTATATACAACCTGTTTTTATTCGATTACAGGGTGCGTGCTGAAGATTCTCTGAAAAGGGCTTAGCCGGATCAGTTGCTGAAAAAGATTGACACCAAATTCACCAAGTTTCAAGTCGGTACCCCTACCACAAGGGTAACATAGTTATAGGGTGAGCACGGTTTAATGAATTATCCTTTATTTTTTCTATTATGCTCAACAAAAAAGTATGAAAATGTTTTCAGAATATTTGGTTGCAAAATCGATTTTGCAAAAAATCCGGAATGATAAAATTGACGATTTTATATTGAAGTTTTCAGAGTACCATGTATGTATTATTACGTTAGTTGTAATTCAATGTGATTTCGAGCATTCGTATTTTGCGAACGGAACGTTAGATTTAATAAAAAAAGGTAAAGAAATGTCTCGGTCCCATGTTAGGAAATAAACGCGAGCAACTTGAAATTCCGCACGTATGACGTAGCAGTAGATTTCGAAAAAGTGACACAAGTTCCCGAGATACTTCCGAAAGAATTTGCCCGGATCCCTCGGTGCCGTGACGATATTTCTTATCGAGGAATAAATCTCTTATTCGCGATCCCCTGGATCGATATCGTTTGTTCCGGTCAGTGGGAAAGTTCGAGTAATCGAGGGAGCGAGAAACTTTCTACGGGGACGCAGAAAATACTGGACGTGTAAGCAATGCTCTGGGAACATCCTGGAAGAGGATACCGAGCCGACGAAATCCAGGATAATGGTCCAGGAGACGGGAAACCGTTAATTGACGGATAAATCGACTCCCCTTGGAAAAAAGATAAGCACCTTTAGCTTTCCCTCTGACCCTGTGGACGCCGATTAAATAAATAGCACCGATTCGACTTGACCCAGCTGAACTTTGCTGATATTATTCGTTTGCTATCCTCCGGACGACGGAAATAATTAATTTCAACCCTTAACTGGCGTGGTTCTGCGAGACTGCTTGAAATTTTTGTTCCTTTCCATTTCTATGACAAACCACTTCATTAGTTTTCAATAATCTATTTATTGAACTTTCAGCGACGCTGTTTGGATTTTATTTACCTGCTTACAGAAATCGTGAAACTAACTACAAATTGAAATGATTTACTGATAAAATTGATATACTAAATGAGCGACCAATCGCATAGATTCATTCCCAATAAAGTGCCATGTTCGGATAACCGAGGTTCCATTTACATCGTGCATTGAACAAACAAATATAATCCAAACTGCGTCGTGTTTGGACTCCTTTTAATCAGAGAAATGACACGAACACTGCTAAAAGTTCCATAAAACAGTCATGAAGACCAGAAGGTTACGTCACTGGATTAGTATTGTCTCACTGATGCTGTGGTATGAAGACAGTGTCTTGTTTCCCTCGGTATGCTTGTCCACGTTCGACGTCAGAGCAGAAGACGTCAAGGGGCAATGTTTGTACACTATACAAGTGACATTTCGGTCCCGAAGTTTTCACATATATCGAGGCATTACTTTAATACCAAACTTGGATGTCGTGAAACGGACATCAGGGCAGGCTTTAGCCAAACATCGTGAAATCGGTTTTACGAGCTCGGCAGTTACTTTCTGGCAGGTTGTATGACGTTCACCGTTGGACGTCCACGGGAAGATCCAGCTGTCAAACTCGGACGTCGCGGAACGTTGCACGGCTGCAAAGATACGGGTTGCTTTTATGACGGATTTTACCGCAAGATCCGCCATTTCCCCCTCTAATTGCAGGCCCCTTTTACAATCGTGATTCTATATAGTTACGAATGGCCAGAGGGATTCTGAAGATTTTTCGAACCGAGGCGAGTCAGCGATAAAATCGTAAGATGGTCGCTGCAGATCAGACAAATCATCTTAACTCTTTGCACTTGGAGCTATTTTAATTCGAAAATCAAACGTTTCTTTTTTGCTAGAATATTTCCATTCTCTATGATTTTTTTTTAAATTAATAGATATGAAATTGATGTAATACCTCATACAATAATTAAATGTTTAGTAATTTGGCTAGATACCGACATACCTGATAATGTAAACAATATTTTTAATAATAGTATATCAATTTTTAGTGACGCCTCAGAGATGCCTCTAGAGTGCTAAGGGTTAATAAGATTAATTAGTTAATTAATTAATTAATAAGATTTGTTTAGAAAAATGGTGTACGTGCTGCACCTGTTGAAAATTGTTTAAAACTGTACACAGTTGGAATTAATTTATTTTATATTTGCTCATATATAATGATACCACAATATTTTTATTTTACGTCCCATATGCGACAGTTTAATTCGATGTCTATTGGGTGCTAACGTTCAGTGTGAAGATTTTCCGCCGTTTATGGTCACCGTGGCAATGTGTGCCGCCATTAGACAACCTGGTGGTATTGGTACGTCGGTGTATGGGCACGTCGGTGAATCGTCTGCAAAAGAAAGCCACATCGGAACCGCAGCTACGGGTGCATCGACTCCAAGGTGACCAGCTGCACTACGGCAAGCTCGTTGACCATCAGACACTTCGACTGGTAACACCACTGTGCAAAGTTAATTAGTTAATTACCGACCGCGCCTACCCCCTTTTCCAATTAATCTCGAGACATTGAATTTCCGGTCCCACGCTTTTCGATTTCCCTTTAACCGCCACGCCGTCGATGCATTATAATTGTGCATCAATTGAAAAATGAATTAACCACTAAATTTTACTACTTTCGAAATATTGTCAATCTTTAACGCCAATTATACCAGCGTTGATTTAATGACTGAATCAATGTGAATTTAATCATTGTGATTATAAAGCTGCTTTCATTGATAATTATCGAACAATTCTCTCATAAAATTTCAATTTTAAAATGAAAATGTTGTTAGAATTTTGTTGTTGTTAGAATTGTTAAAAATAATTGCACAACGATAAACAAGGACTCGTTCATTTTCTTCTAAAATGTTTCTGCATAATGCAGCAGATTAGGGATCAAACTTGAGACGGTTGCATATTGAAATATTTCTAAAACCAACATTTTTCTCGTGACTGAATCTACTCCAGAAGATGCCACCAACTATGAAATAATACGAACCACCCTGAATACTTTAAAAATGAAAATCTGAGACTGAGTTGTGAAATAATGTTTGTGACCGGTGCGTTTAGAATCTGAAGAACGGTTGCAGAGTGCAGGTTCGGCTGACGGTCACGTTTTATTCGCGAAATAATGAAGTAGCGGCCTCTCTGCTTGGTTCGGTAGCTAATATCGGTCGCGAGGAAAACGATGATCGCGGGCGTCACGTCGCCGAATCATTTCTCCTCGAGTCGAAAAATCAATTTACCGCGAGAAGTAGGTACTGGTTGCGGTCGTTTGATCACGCCCCGGTACGTGACGGGTCGGGGCCGAAAATATTTTTCGATAATCGACGTACCCGCCGGCTCGGGAGGAAAAAGCCGCAGGAACGTGATAAATCGCCGGCGAATGAAACCGAGGCTGCGTTCCGAGGAACGAAATGGGACGATGCCGTCCGAGAAACGCGTCGGCGATTATTCAACCTTGTACTAATAACCGGCCATCTAACTCGGCCCTTCGGTTTTTGAGAAATTTCATTTAGTCGGGACTTGCCACATTTTTACTCAAATGTTTCTCGTGTAGAATGATATTTTTGTTGTTAACATTGCAAGTCTTCAGACGTGTTTAAAAAATGATTTTATAGGAACATTTCTTTTAACACTATTCAGTAATCCAATCACGTCTTTTAGAATTTTTTCTGCTTGAAATACGTAAGCTATGCGAATGTTTCTTGCGTAGAAAAATTCTACTGGCTCGTCTAAATATAATAGCATTTTTGTTTGTAACGTTAGAAATGTTTAAACACGTTTCGGAAATGTCTAAACTAATTTTAAAAACTTTTTAAACATATTTAAATGTTGACAACGCTGTAGGAAAATATGCTGTTGTATTTAGAATAGTTTATAGAACAATTCGATGCCAGAAACATTTTAATTAATGTGCCACTTGATGAAGTGGAAGATACGACAATCGAATTTGATAATGAAGTGAAATAGTTCAAATAATCACAGGGCATCCAATCAGTTGCAGGAGAACTTTCAGAACACTCCAGTTTAAAAGCCGATACAAGAACATCAGTTTGTTCCATCAGATTCCACGATTGCACCGTATTTTCGAGCTTGCAGTTCCCTGCGATCTTCTTGTACTACAGATCACAAAACCAACCGACCGGTTTCGAACCGTGTCACGGAGATTCCTTGCTCTTGTAACGCTGCGCAGCGAAAGTTTAACGACTCCTGTTGTCCGCGAGTTATATTCTATACCGCTTCGAGTTACCTAATATTGTTTCCAAAATGTAATTTCTAGTACCTCTATAGAGATGCGGAATTAGAGCGGAAAATTCCTCTAATAACGTACCGCAATATTGCTCCGAATGGAACATTCTAGTCTGAGTCATCATCCCTGGTTGATGTGCAAACACAATATTAACTAACTTTTAATCAAGTAATTCAATACTACAATATATTTTGTGTGTAATTTTTTAAAGACATAATATTAAAAGTGCTCACCTTTTTACCACATAATCTTTAAGATTCAACGAAACGACCAAAAAAAATTTATACAGAGACTTTCGAGAGGTTATTTTAAAGTAGAAGCTTTAAGTGTATGGTAGATTCAAGCACGAACGAAATTTTTCCATCCTCGTATAGCGATGGAAAGATCCTTGAATTTGCAAAAGTTTCGACTAAAATACCCATGCTTCTTCTCCCACTGGCACAGAGTGCACGGATATGATAGAAGAAACTTGAGAAGGTACTATGAAACTGCTAGCTTCCCGCTTTAAAATTAACCCGGATAGATTGCAGTACGATTTTTGTAAACGTAGTTATAATAATTTGAATATCAACAACTTTTAATATCCTTGAATTTACTAAATTTTTTACTAACATACTCATGCTGCTTTTTCCTTTACTGCATTAAGAAAAAATATCGTAAGCAAAAAGTAAGGAGGCAGTAAAAAGTAGAGGCTTCAAGCTTTCGAATGAGCCCAGATAAATTATCGTATGATTTATTTTAACAGAGTTATTTTTGTGTTTTGAGAATATTGTGCTCTTGGACACTTTGCATTGCTGCAAGACAAAACTGCAAGCGTTGCACCAATTGGCACGTGGAAGTAGTATTTGGCCATAGCCAGCAGTATAGTGTTCCAGCATTGGATCAGGCACAACCGGTGGAGGCTCATAAACTGTTGACGTGGAGCGCGTGCGAAAAACAGCCGTTCGCATGTCTCGTGCACAATGTCTTAATCGGTGCCGCATTGAAATTCAAACACACTCGGCCGTTGAAAGATTTTTATCCGGCTCTCTCGGCTTTCGTTCTAGCAGGGGCCGGATCCTACTAGACCAGTTTCTTGCAAAAGTCTCGCCGTAAAATGTTTCGTGACGTATTTATGGAGGATTATCGCATATCTAAACAATATGTATCATTCCGCGCGAGAGGGACGTATAATTCTTTCGCAATCGGCCACGCCACGGGAAATAAAGCTTACCCTCGTCCCCGGCGTCGACCTTTCAGACCGTTAACCCTTTTATGCTTGCCGTTCCTCGAAAAAGCTTTTTCGCGCTCTTTAGATATGTAAATAGACTCGTTAACGCCGGGGAAATACAGATCGCGAGACCGAAACTGTAGATTCATCGTAGAAAACGTCGTGTTCCGTGATCGTGATTGCGGACCTGGTTAACCGAGCGACGTTACATGATCGATCGACGCTATCGAACCGCTGGATGCAGTACGGTAGTGCCTCGTTGTTTGTACAGTCACTGGCATTATTATTATTATTTTTTTATTTTTTTTTGTTATACACAAAAACAGTTATACACAATTATAGACAAACATATACACACAACCCTTTGCACTCGGAGCTATTTTAACTAAAAAATCAAATGTTTCTTCTGATCTAGAATATTTACACTCTCCATGAGTTTTTAAATTTGGTAGATATAACATTGGTATAATACCCCATACAATAGTTAAATGTTTAGTAATTGGTTAGATACCGACATATCTAATAATGTAAACAATAGTTTCAATAATAGGGTTAATATTCGGACACACTTAACCCTTCACTGCACATTTCTTTCAATAGGGATGAAAAAATTGAAAGAAAGGTCAATTTTCGTGTTTCATTTAAGGGAGAAATATTTTAAAAAATAGAAACAACATTTTTAGAAAAATAAACATAATTTAGAGTAGTAAAATGCACATACGTGGTGAAACAACACCATTACATCATTATTTCATTGTGAACAACAGACACGACACAATTTGTGTACTAATACACTAATTGAAAAAATCGATTGATTCAGCGAGTTTAACAATATATTATCGAGAGAATAGTAACTCTTTGTAAGTGCATACATTTCCAGACTTCATTTAAACTGTACGAAGTTAGCACCGTAAAGCCACAACGATAGCGTCAAGCAAAACCTTAGCTATGAAACAATCACTTGAACCAGGCTCAGACCTCCTAACAAAACACCTCCCCCTAAAAAAAACTTGACGCATGATTCAGCAGCACTGCGAACCCCATTTGCCCAGTTCATTTGAAAACGCGGAAACGGAGCGAGGAGTAGAGCGTCGCGCGTTCCTCGACGAAAAAGAACTGTTTAATTAACCCAGGTGCTATCTGCGTAATAATTTGTTAGCGTGGCCGGTAATCGCGCTGGCTGCAATAAAATTTGCCTTGGCGCTAGCCAAAGAACTTAAAAAGGGAAGAAAGATAGGGTTAAGCATTCTCTTGGCGCGTTCGGGCGATCTAAAAGAATAGCGAGACAGTGGTGAAACGAGCTCGCGCACGAAAAAGACTAAGAAAGGGTGAAAAGGAGAAAAAGAGATAGAGTAGGAGAGGTGGAACGTTCTCCCTTTGGAATTTCATTAGCCGAGTGAAATTCTTCAGGGGAGCAGCCCTGTTCGAGAGATCTCTTTGGATACTCGCTAATTAGCCTTTGTATTTTTCCAGGCGATAATCTAGCCCTCGACGGGTGGTTTCTTGGTGGACACGCAAACCCTTTCGCGGAACGGCGCACCTCGGGGCCTCTGAAAATGCCTCTGTAAATGCCTCTGAAAATGAAACGCGAGAAAGTCGGTAGGGGGCGGTTACAGAGCTGTTGGTAGGGGTGAGTTTGTCAGTGGGGGGTGGTGGCAGGGAGGCAGAGATTTCGTTCGGTTTCGTTTCGTGCCGATTGCGATATCGCGAAACGATATCCCAGGCCTCTGGACGTCGCTTATCTAAACGACGCGACGCGGAAACCGCTGCGCCGCGATGCCAGCGTATTTTCTTAAAAGGATAAGGCAGGTTGAAGGTAGGAGGTTGCCCCGACCAACGGCAGATGGTGCACCATTACGGCACGCCTCTGTCTACCGCTATCTAACGCCGCTTATCAACCAGATCGCATCTTCGATTGCGAATTTCTTGATGGACGCGGCCGCTCGCAATCTTTCCTCCACTTCCGTTTCGCGATTGGCGAATTTGTACTCGCCGTCTCGAGGATGATGGCACACGGATGTTTAATCCTACGATGCATGATCGTTCGTCAGATTTCCATGCGCTTGGGGAACATCCACTACGGATTCTACAGGGTCTATAAAAAATAATGATCATCCTAGGGGTGAATCTGCACCTCTGGTTCGGTGAACATTTGCACAATAAACTGGCCGCAAAATTTGTTTTTACAAATACAACATAAATATATAAAGTAAATATTTACATAAATATATAAAGTCAACAGTAACGGCATATGTGTATCCATAATAGAGTTTGAAATAAACATGTCTAAATGGTTTATAATTAATTTCGTATTGTGTACGAACGTGTAAATTGCTGTACAAATTGTACGGTTATTTTGCAATGTCGAATTCGCGATAGGAACTGTTCCCACATTTCAGTACAGTTTGAACATTTCCAGCGGAAGCGTGCGAAACACTCTGAAATTAATGAGTTTCCATTGTACGAAATACTTCTGCAACTAACTCTCTAAACAGCCCTTTCAAACATTTTATATAGCAATATAGTCGAAGCGACACAATAGACGCTCTTTGAGTTCTAATGTATAAGCAAATTACACGCCTCTCGCAGCTGAAGCAAATGAAACTGTTCCGCCTGAAAAGCCGATTTGTTTCCGAAAAGCGGACATACATACACATACTATAATACAATATGTACGATATACATATATGTAATACATACATTCGTACATTTATTACGCGCACTCTCCGCATGAAATGTGTGGCAAATCGTAGCCGCAAAAGTGAAAATTCGACGGAAGAATTAGCAGCGCCGCAGTCGAATATAAGCAACGAGAGGTTAAATTGATCAATGACCTAGCTCTATGCATTAATATTTAACAAGCAAAAGAGGACGTAGAACAGCCAGTTTTAATTCAATTAATTTACTTAGATTCAGGCCTGCTATAATATTAAAATTATTAATCAACCACATACATTTTCATTTACCTCCTGCCATAATGTACACATTTTTCAATTCACATATAGATTGGCAGTCTAGTATGTAATTAAAACATTTTAATAGCTAACGTGGTTCTTGAAAATAGCTAATTGTTGTTGTAAATGATCGAACCTTTGCGCCACGAATAAAAATTTGTAATATCCTGAAGATAAATTACGATCGATAACTAATTAATTAATAATCTAGTAGTATGTAATGTTATACAGGACGTCCTAAAAAGGCTCTACTCCTTTTAAGAGGATCATTCCTTAAGTCATTCGAAGTAACTTTTTCCACGCTGCGATTGGTCCGTGTTTTTAAAATAATCTCTTTTATTTATTCATTTCTATTAAAGAATTTAAATAATCTGAGAAATCACCTGTTTCAAGGAAGTGCATATTCCTGTACATATAATATAGAATGAAAATATGATTAACAGACTTATCAGTCGCAACGCAAGAAGATTTTTCTGAAAATCCATTAGAAGGTTGTGCAACTATTTCGATCTCCGATTTCTGCATCCGAATGCACACACACACACGCCGCGCCTAATGCAATTGCACGTCAGGCAATTTCGCGTGACTGAAGGTGTGTTCAGCGACTTTTTGTCGGCCGGTGGTAAACAACGGTGGAAATTTAACTAATTCCGCGCGGCGCGGGGAAGGCTTAATTAACGCGCGGCAAAGTCGTTGAACAAAGCTTGAAAGTGTTTGCGGGTGGCGCGCGCTTCGCCCGTGGCTCTTACTAATATGAATAACTTAATGAACAAATGGAATGCGTTTAATGAGACCGCGCGATTACCGCGGCGTAACAAAAATCCTTTCGCGTTTTTCACCGCAAATCTTTGTTCGCGGGCGTAAACATAGTCGCCCGGGAAACAATGGCCGTCGCTTTCCCCCGTTTATTACGCGTTCTCCGGGAAACAATACCGTTCGATAAACACCCCGCGAGCATGCTCCCTCGAATTTTCGTTAAGTTCGTTAGTGTCGCTCATTTTCTCTCTGTGTGCGTCACGCGGAGCAATGTTTTCCGATTTAATTATAAAATTACAGCCGTCTGTTTGTCCGTCATCAATGATTCCGGATGACGAAATAATGAGACCGGCAAAGCAGCCATCTGCCGCAGCCGAGCTCGTTAAATCGACCAATGAACAAGTATTAAACGCTCTCCCGCTGTTCTACCCCTGATTGCGAAAAGCGAGAGCCCGAACCCGAATTATTTTAGCTAATATTTTGTTTTTTAACGGGACATCGCGCGGTAATGAGTCGCCATTTTGACCCCTTGCCTTTTACTTTTGAAGACCCGAATGATTCAACCGAATTTCATGGTAAACGCGTGTGCGCTTGGTCTCTTTGCAATCTACGCGAAATTCTGTTTCGATGCTGTTGTTAATGTCCTTTTGATTCGCTGGGAATGTTTCAGTCTTCTTCAATCATTCACGCACAATGTCCATTGTCGCCTTTTTGTCTGGATAATCTACTTCATTGTGGATTGTTAACAAAACTCGTGTATCTGGCATAAATAAACGAAATTTTTTTCAATATGTTAAAGAACAATTAACACTTTACTTACCGGGTATTTTCTTCATAGGATTTTGAAAAGGAAAGTTGAGAATTCCTCAATATATTGTGTGGGATAAGTGACTAGCAAGTTATATGTACACCATTTATTAACAAATATTACACAAGAGACGATACAATACCCTAGTTTTACACTTATTTAATCACAATGACGACTATTTTATCCCGACTATCGACTGATACATTAACGATTTCGACCTATTAACTAATTCGACGACCTGATGTTTTCGACTCGACTTTCGACTAATAATACCTCCTTGTCGCTCGCTTGCCCTGTTTTATATCTTTTCCTTCTTTGTTCGTTTGTCGGGCCAACGACCGCTTGTCCTAGACGCATGTCGTCCTCGCGTTTTTCTCCGCGATCGGCAAAACATTACCGAATGTTTTGGCTGCTCGTATGGCCGACTCGCGTGATGCCCCGCGAAGGTGCTATACGGGTCAACGCCCGCTACATAATAATATCTATCCTACATATTGTTTAAAAGCGACAGCAATATCGTTTATAGTTTAACAAATTTTTAATCTTCTGAAATTATTAAAAAAAAACAACAAGATTGTTCAGCATTTTTACATACAGTTCAGTCATTGAGATATAATTAATTCTGGCGTCTTAAATTTCAGAACAATGGGCCAGATAAGGAGCAGTTTCGTTTCGGTGAAAATGTTAATCGGACGGGACGCAGTATCCGTCGCGGGGGCACTTTAATTTTTACTTTTGGCAGCCCGGCCGGAGACTGCATACATATTCCCTCCGTCACGGGGAAATATGACGGGAATATAAAGAACGTCGGCGCATAATATCGCGCGGAAAATAAGACCTGCGGAAGAGGAGTCGCGCGAGTAACGTAATATCGCAGGCCCGAAAATTGCAGCGGACCGTGTCGCTTAAAACATTCTTAAAAATTCGCTGGGAGAAAGGAAATTCAGCGATATGTTTTCCTTGGGATCCGAAGTCGAATTGCTGGCCGTCGAGATGACGAAGCAGCCAGATCATTAGACTGCGAATCATTATGCATTTATGGCAATATTAAGTAGATGAATTTCAAAATTTTAAAAATTAAGAATGTCCAAATATGATTTTCTCATCTATTAAAATTATTAAAGGAAGAAATAATATTCATTTCGATTTTACATTTTGCAATCGACGCAGACAATTATAAAAATTGAGAATGTCTAAATAAATTTCTCGTCTATTAAAATGATTCAAGGAAGAAATAATATTCATTTCGATTTTACATTTTGCAATCGACGCAGACATTTTTTATTTTGCAAAAAGGTCTGCAGTCTTAATTATTATTAGTGCTTGCTCATTAATGATCATATTATTAATACTATCTTATTCCATAGCGCTAATAATAATAATAATAATATTGATCATGTACGTTCCTCATTACGCTCGGATGATCTACTTGGATTTGAAGAGGTTAGCTCAACAGAATTTTCATTTTTCGTCGCATATAATCTTAACATCGACGTGCTCTCATGGTAATCGAGTTCTTGTCGAGGACCAGCAAGCCTGGCTGGAAGCTGAAAGCTTGGCAATCGCCTCGGCCATATCGCCGGCAACATTACAGTCGCAGACGTTACAGTTACCAGTCCCAACGAATCCAGGACTCGTCCGTTCCTTATTCGTCCGGCAGCTTTTTACAGAGGACATGCGGGTGTCCCGTTTCTTTGGTGAGTTCGTGACCCGCTGCTGATCGTCTACGAAAACCGTCTCCCCGATCAGAACGCCGAGATTCTTTCCAGTCACAGATTTATCTTACGCTCCGGAGAAGATCGCGATATTTGTTCGGCCCGTTTCAAAGCAGATTCTTATCCGGCAGACTGCCTCCCCCGTAATCGATTTAAAATGTTGCTCCCTTGTTTCCATTTCCGAGCAAGTCGCGCGTCCACGATAAAAGCTCGCGAGAACTTACGAGACTCCAGTTGATCGATCGATCGATCCGGACAGGCTCATTTCCCCTTTCAGAGGATCCAGAGATCCGCTGTTGCGCTCCTCCTGCGACACCGTGCCAAGAGATTGCTTCGGATTCTTTATTTTCGGGGCGGCTTTTCGATGTGCACCGAAAGTCACAGTAGAATAAAACGAAATTCGAACAAGCTGTTATTGAGTTTCCGTTCTAGTTTCATCTGGCTGAATAAATTCCAGAACATCCTGTACAGCGGGTCGAGCGGAATGTTAGTTAGCGAGACATCGTCGATTGAAAAATGTTGATACTCGAATGCGATAAATTTCATCCCGAATATTTTTTGACAGAGTCGATAGACACGACGAGTCAGCAACGAATATTTAAATTCGCTACGAAATTAAAGGTAGAAGTTCATCATTTTGACCGGCAATTTAATTTCCTAGTAATCTGAACGTTTAGTAGCACGGTGCACGTCAACTCGACAGTTTAAAAAATCGAATGGCACGTTTTTAAATTTCATATTTATAAAATACTGTCGTAAAGGGATTTTTTAATATGTGAATAATTAACGAAGCTGCAGCACTGAAAATGACTGCACGTCATGTCGGAGAAATGCTCACGAGAAATTTTAAACGCGTACCTTTTTATTTTTAATCGTGATTTTTTACACTTGCAAACCTTCCGACAGTATTCGTGCAGTTCATATCAAAATACGTAATCCGTTATGAAAGGATCCGCGTTTTAGCAATGAATGTTATAAATTGTCGGAGTTGATTATTCTCTTTCAAAATTCAAATAGGAATTTCATATCGTTCGTATTCCAATTACATTTCTAAATTCGAAAAATCTCCGTAGTATAATTTTCAGGGTAGAGAGGGCTTAAATTGAAGCTGGAAGATTGCACTTTATGACAGGTCCATTTTTTCGAAAAATTCAGAGTGGGGTTAAAACATTGATAAATCGCGCTTGGGGAAAGATGGCAGGATAGCACTGCACCTATAAAATGATTTTATAAGAATTATTTGTATAAATATCTTTGGTAGAACACGTATTATAATAGGAGCCGCTCAAAGTCTAAATAAAAACAATCTCGTCATTTTTATAGAGGAACATGTACCAGCTACTTTTTATTTTGCAATTAGTGAATTAATAAAAATGATTTTATAAGAATTGAATTTATAAGAACGAATTTAAAAGAACAAAGGAAATTAATTTATAAGAACGAAGTCTAAATAAAAACAATCTCGTCATTTTTATAGAGAAACATGTACGAGTTACTTTTAATGCTCGATAGGTTTAGTGTTTCAGAGGTTAAATCAATCTCCAAAGATATCGTCGACAGAGTCCGTTATCTACAATTGTCGAGGACAATTTGTATAAAATTCTACAGCCAGCACCAAAACCGTGAACACGAGAGTGCTTTTCGAGTTGCAAGCACCATCGAGCAAAATGATCGTGGGACCAACTAATGAGTCCTCAGCACACGGACACACCTCAATAGTCAGAACACCGAGTCCTTCACGTGGCCACGGCCTAGATACAGTAGCATCCCTTCTCCGCCGAAATTTCGAATGGTCCAGCTTCCCTTCAGAGTTCCTTATCCCTGTGTTACCCGATAATAGCAGCCGAGGAAGCGTCCTCGAGTTCCCATTAATCTCTCAAATAAAAATTCATCTGGCCTAACAAAAGGAGCAAAAAGGACCAGGGGAAAAAATTCTTTCTCTCGGCGAAACTTCTTCCGAGAAATTAGCGTAAATGGGGAAGGAAAAGAGAAGAGAGAAAAATAGAAAGGAGATTCTATGCTCGCCCGGAGCAACTGGATGACTGGAGCTGCAGGTTGTTCCTCATCGTCGATCTGCAAACGATAGCGAACACCATCGACGTCGTCGTCGTTATACTTGATAACGTACAGTTGCGTTATCCGTCTTCGATCGAGCGTGGAAAGAGCGCTCGAAGTGATGAGGTATCTGATGCGACACGAACTTTCCATCAAGGCGGCACCACGATCTTCTGGCGTGCATAACGGCCTTGGAAAAGGAATTCCTCGTTATCAAACAGCCTCACACCTCTACCTCAACCCTCCCTTAACTGGCAGCATTGGCAATCGAACGCGGATTCAATCAATTATTCCAAGGAGAATGCCGATTCTCCAATGTGAATTTCCTACAGATGGAATCAAGGGTGGTGTGTCTGTGGAGAGGTCAGAATGAATCATTTTGGATTTACGAGCGTATAGTGCGAGCTGTGTAGCACGCAGTCTGAATAAGAATTCGATCATTAATCTTGTCTTCGAGGTTTCAGAAATTTCGTTTTAAAAGCAGATGCCATGAGAGTATAGCCTACTCAGATTTGAACATTTTTTTTACCACTTTTTTATATACTCGCTTTCTTGTTTGTCTGTTTGTCTGTTTGGTGACAAATTTTGCAATTTATTTTAAACTAACTTCTTTTTTTTTAAAGTCTTGTTGTATTTAGACTAGGATAAATAAACTAAACAGCTGAATTTTGCATAGAACAATTGTACGGAGTTTTCCATGTATAATAGTATGTTTGTTTGTAACATTTTGAACATTTAACCGTATCTAAAGAATTTTTTAATCGAGCAGTTTCTACGAGGATGGTTCAGACATTCCTAATCGTTGATAAGAAATTAAGCTACTTCATTTAAGGAAGTGTCGAAATGATCAGCTCGTCGAAAAGCTTGTTTCGCGTAGCGTTTTCTCAGAAATGACACGACTTCTTTTCAGGAATGATTGTCTCAGCCGCCAACAGATGCGTCTCTCGTCCCAGAATCAAGAAACCTTTCATCCCTCGGCATTACTCGCGAGAAGGAGCCGTCGTTATTACAAACGCGAGCGCCTTTGCCACAAAAATGAATTTTCGCAGCGCTGGACGAGTCATCGTTTGAATCGCGAGCACATCTGGCCATGTTTCTCGCTCGCTTCTTTCTCTGTCTGTCGGCTCGCCACGTTTAGACAAAGTAACCGGTATTTATCAAAGAAAAGCTTTTCGGGCCCTTGACGAGCCTCGGCAGCCATTTTTCGCGGACTCGCGCGGAACGAGCCTGCTGAAAACCAAGCCGAGGCTTTACCTCGTCTCTATTGTGTTCCCGCTGCCTTCGTTCCCGTCGAATTGTCTTCCAAGTATCGCCGGAAACCTCTTTCCGGCCTCCAAGCAATTAATTACTCTTGGATACAGTCGCTCCAATTTTCTGCTTTGGCTACTCGTTCGATATCAAGTATCGGACACTAAAACTAGCTGATTCTCTTGCATCAATGATAAATAGACCACGAAGCTCTACGCAAAATAAACATTTCACCTTATTCATAGTGAACGGGAGTTGAGTAGAATTTTATTTTAGTATAAAAGATTGTGGTGGTTAATGCAGACTTTTATTTTACTGTTCTAGTGAGGAGTTTCCTGAGGTAATTTCAAGTAACTAATTCGCCATTTTAAAACCGCGCAGAACATTTTTGAAAACGAAAAAGTTTGAATCACGTTCTGCAAGATTCAATATCAATATAATTTATATTAATATAATTCAATATAATTTTGTAGTTTATTAGATGAAAATCACACTAAACATAGGTGAACGATTCATCAATTGAAAACCGATTTACAGCTGACCGTTTCAGCAAGAAAAATTTCAATTAAAAGAGCAGAGGTTTGCTTTCGGGTGAAATTTATTGAAACACAGCGAGACAGTTCAAATCTGTGCGAACACATTGCAGCGCGGAAGCGTGCAAGCAAGCGGGTGCAACATCGATGCGAAATCTCAATTTCGTTAGCTTTTGCAACAACAGCCGTCGACGGGATCGCGACGGCCCGGGTGTTGCGATTTCCCAGCGTTCGGTAACTATCCTTTCGCGTAACGTTTCTTCCTCGTTGCGAGTAAACTGGCCGGCGGCTGCGAAAATAAAAAGGAAATATGGCCGACCGGGAGATATCTTTTAATTGCCGTTCCATACGCGAGAGGCGAACGAAGAAACGTAAATATCGGCTGCGGTGTATCGCCGGGACGCTCGCTGGATGCGAACCAATATTGGCAAATAACGAAATGAAGTCAAATGGAACGGACCGGTGGAACGTAATTTAAAATGTAAGTGTCGCCGGCGTGCTTGGGAAATATCGGGCTCGAATCTCGACTGTCGAATTGAATGTTCCGCGATTCGTCCCCTGGGACAAATTGCAAGAATCACGATAAGAAACTTTTAATTGTGTGGTTTCGTATGACTCGTCAAATACTTCATGTTCATTCACTTCATGCTATGAACAAATTTAATTATATACATTAATTGCATTCTCCTTAAAACGATAATTTAAGATCGATCTTCTTCTTTGGAGTTCAAGGTGGTTTGAAGTATTTTTTTTAATGAGCTATTGAATGCAATACAAAAGTATATGCAAGTATTTTGAAAAAAGAATCAACCCCTGAGAGATACCGACTACTTGTTCTCATTTAAATTGTGCATAAAAGATTTTTTACTTTGTCTAAATTCAAGAAAATATTCTGATGCTCTCACACCCAAGCGGGACACCCTGTATGTGCATGTATATGTGTAGTATTTTTCCATTATTTTTTTATGGGATTTTGATGGCCATATTTGTGGCATTTTTCTAATAAAAATCATATCAAATATCATATAATTCCGATTATATTTACTTGTGTAATAGACAATTAAAGTTCCGCGTGCAACTCTCTGCGTCTCTGCCTTTCCCATAGCTATCCTTCCTCGCGGCCGAAACTTTAATTGTCTATTACACAAGTAAATATCATTGGAATTATATCATATTTGGTATGATTTTAATCAGAAAGATGTCACAAATATGAATATAAAAAATTAATATAAAATAATAAAAAATAATGAAGTTGGAAGTTTGGATTAACTATGTTTACATTTCTCTCCACGTTAGGCAAAAGTCAAAGAATACTGTGACTCGGCAGACCCGTCTTGGGGACTTATCTGGATAAAATGCTGTATGTATTTGGCAGCACAGCGAACGTGACAGTAAAATGCATAAGCGAAACACGGTGAAAAAAGCCCCCGTCGAGCAAGTGTTCCGAAATTGCAAAGAAATGAAAAGTCAGCAAAAAGAAAAGTCAGTCTCGTGCGCGTAACGCCGAACCATGAACTGCGCCGTTAAATGCATATTCAGGCAGCGCGGGGGGTCGTTTATAAATTTTAATCAAGCCGGAATATCCGTCGGGCGATAAAAAATTATGAATAGTCGGCGGATCGGCGGGAGACAGTAAAGGGTAACCAGCCGGAATCAGATTATGCAGAACGACACCGGCCCACTTTGTGCGTGGAATAATATTCTGCTAATTGATTTTCCTGTCGCGGCTTGCATCGGCCTGTGTAATGGCGGAACGGTACGGAAAGGGTATGACGGAGTTTGAGGGGTGTGCCGGGGATGAATTGAAGAGGGTTGGGTTATTTAAATATCGCGGGCGGACGGATCAAAAAGATATCGGAGGCGGATGGAATTTTTCTCCGTCATCGGCCGGTCGGGAAATTAAGCAGCGGAGAGCACTTTCCGCGATAAACCGGATTCATTAGCGCGCGAGCAGCAGCGGCGTGAGCGCAAGATTTTTCGTTACACCGGAAGTAGGTCGGGAATTAACGGAGCGACGGGATACGCGCGAGATTGTATACGTGGTGAACTGATGTTTGCATCTGAAATATCTTTGCTGGTTTCACGATCTAAATTTTTAAAATAGAGGAGAGAGCAGGAATGCGAAAAAAACCATTTTATTCTTTAACCTAACAATTCTCAGGCCAGACACACGTGGAAGAATCAGACGTAGAAATGTAAGGAATTTTACATTGAATGTGCTGCATAAAGATAAATATTTCAATTACAGTATCTGCTAAACTAACCATTTTTCGGCATGGGCTGGTACCTTTTTATATGTAATGAAAAATAGACGGTTCCATTTAGAAAGTGGAAAATATCTCCACTTATGAACGGGTCATGTACATCATATTTTTCGTGCAACACATAATTTATGCATCTCGCCCTGTTTCGTGAAAATATCAGAATAAACATTTTATTCCTGCGACAAACTCGAGTGAAATAGAAATTCATTTTCTTTCTTGACGTGTTCAATAAGTTGGAAATAATGTAACAGTATTTTTATTCGAATGTTTTTCACTGTTTTAAATGGCAGCTACTCGTTTGCGTTCTAAATTTATCAAATCCGCTGTCTAGACATTAGACTATCGACCCGGTGTAAAGCGAAACAGGGTTACACCGGTAGGGAAAAATACCAACTATGTCTGTTTTTGCAAAGAAGAAGATCCACTCAGAATTCTCTTTAATAAATTTCACCGCGGATAAAAGAAATGTTATGTTGAATTCACGCAGCGCGCGGAGCGACGAGATATTTAATGGATGCCGGGGGTGCGGAATTTTAGGTCGTGTAATTTACACGGGCACCGGAACATGGATTATTATGATTTACCGTGGAGAGCACGACTGTACCGATAACCACATATTTCGTATAAATCATTGGCTATTGTGATGATAACATGGGCCACGAAAAGTAAACGCGGCGTTAATGCTCCGCGCGGTTTTAGAGTATATTCCTTTTTCCCGAAGACGTAGATCCAAACTTTACACTTTGTTCGCCGGAAATTTTCTAATAGTCTCTTAAACATTGAACGCCAGTCGTTGAACATCTCCTGAATAAAATGTTTAAATGTGTTTTTATGCGAAGATTTTTTAAGAATACATTCACATAGTTTATAAACGAATGGTTTGATCGAAAATTTATTAAAAACACAATCTAATGGTATTTTGAAATTTTCATCTAGACTTGGTGGTTTTGTAGATATTTAAAAATTGATTTTTCGACACCCATTATAGGGATTGCTGATTAAAAAAAGGATGAATCTCAGTTATCTCGGATTTCATCCTATTTATTTGATTCGGTGCATTTCTGCATATGCAGCGAAATAAATGAAAAACATTCAAGATAAATATACATAACAGAATAACGTTGACGCGTAACAATAGTTCCAATTGACTTTAGAACTACAGTAATAAGCGAACTTATCATTCCACTGGGCACCCCGTATAAATTCGCATAACTGAAACCGCGAATCTTGCTGGCTGGTCAATAAAAACAAAAAAAAAATGAAAAAATTGATAGAACGTTGAATCGAGCGAAACGAACGGCCGCTTATAAATCTCATTGCGTAACAGGCAATCGGGATTTAGCCGCGCACGCTCCGCTGAAACGTTAATGAGCAGCCGAGCCGAGTCGTTGAATTATTTTTCCGCGCTTGCATTCGCGACGCTGTCCGCGTGCACGCGATGCATCATCGATTCGTGAAAAGTTCCCGTTATGCATGCACGCCCCGGATGTTTCGGTTTGATGGATCGCAATTAAAACTATCGGGACTGGCCGCCCATCGCTGGACAATTTCGATTCGTTGCTGGACGATAAAAATCGATGTCTGTCGATTGAAATGATCAAAATTCCATTTTCCGTATATTCGCCTGTATACAATGTGTTTTTACATTCTTCAATTTGTGATAGACTGCGAATCTTGGAAAATCAGAATTGTCTGCTAAATAAATGTTTTTGGATCATTGCAAAGAATACATTTTTATAAGAATATATTTTAACTTAAAAATTAAACATTTCATCCGACCTAGTAATAATTCCATTGTATATGATTTTTTAATTTATTGATTTATTTTATTTTTTTATCTAAAGTAAGATTGTAACGTTGAAATTAATGTGATAATCTGCGAAATTGTTTTCAAATAACAATTAATTGAACCAGTGCGCTAATATCATTAATATATTTGTTATTAACCACTCTACGATCGATATACGGAAATAGTTACCTCATACAATGCTTAAATGTGCAGTAATTGATTAAACACAAACATATTTAGTAATGTAAACAGTCAACAATATCGTGAATAATGTTAAAGCAATTTTTAGTAGTAACTCTGAGTTACCGTTCGATTTCCAAGAGTGAATATTGGCGATTTTCAGAGGATTGGACACTCAGCGTTTTGGATCCACAGTATGTAGATCACGGACGACTAAATTTCGAGCGAGTTCGTCTTTCCAGCTTCCGGTTCCGTTCATCTCCTTAGTTTCTCTCGCCTCTCCCCTCCATCTTCTCTACCCAGAATTTTCTCGGAAGGAGCCGCAATTTAATTCAATCTTCATAAACTCGCCCGGCCGGATCCGCAGTTTATGATAATGGCCGGCACATCGAGCGTGTGCCATCCGGGATCGACTGACACTGCAGATTTTCCCGTTCCTCATTCCAGCTCCGAAAAACGCATCGCTCCTCGAGCATTCGATTATTCTCACTTTTCACGAGAGTTTCCAAAAGTGTCGCGGCTCTCCCCTATTCTCTCTCTCTTTCTTTCTCTATAGCTTTCTTTGAACAGACAGATTGCGAATTACTAGCCGTCTAACCGTGTGCGCCACTCGTTTCGAACTCGACTGATAATTATTTGCGCTGGATAATTATTTATCATTGATTCGACCGTCTGGAAATTATTATTAGCCCCAGACAATTTTTAGAGACACGTTAATCTCGTTCATAAATTTGTTTTCATAAATTTATCTCTTTGGACAAGCGATCTTTTTAATTGAAAAAAATAATGTATAATATTTTCAGTGCTCAATCTAATGTTAACACTAGAACTAACCGATTTTATTATGTAATTATGTGGAATGATAAAAAATGGTTCAACCAAATTACCCCAAAAAAATTTAATAGATACTAAACTGTCAGCCCCTTTTAACCATCTAATTTACAAAAAAAATTAAGACGATATCTTCATTAGATTCTGAGACAACAGCTTGTAACACTTCATCCGTCATACATTCAGAGTGAAGCAGGTCTTGAATGATCACGCAACTAGCATGAAAATAAGTGGAATAGAATTTTGTAATCCGATGCTTCGTTTTTGAGATAACCGCTTTGAAAATTCGTCGATTACGCACAAGTTGAGCAGCCATTGGCTGGCGGTGTCTGATCATGATCTACCGCTTCTACTTCATGCATACAGAGTGGCACGCCTAAAGTAAAACGACCTAAGTATCTTTATGAAAATTATGACGACGCCAAAGTTGTTCTTGATGTAATGCGAAGAGAGTATCAATGGACGATTATCCAGCAAGAATATTTATTCTCCTAGATATCTTTTTGTATACAGTTATATAGTTGAAAGTGAAATGAAACTGGCGAGCGAAATGAAAGTATCACTAAATTTTCACTGAATATTTTCTACTATTTCTTATAATTTATTAAAATTAGAAATTATATTTTATATAATTGTGGTACTGATTTGACAATCAGTGGACTGCGGCAAAATGAAATTTCTCCGTGTCATTTGCAAGGGAAAGGAATTTGAATAGAAATTTATTTCTTCTGTTAATAATTTCAATTGTATGGATCCTTCTGATACTTTCACGGTTTTACGTTTAATCGATTTTTCCCATATAAGTGTAAAATCCGCAGTCTGATAATCAGTGAGAATTTCGTTAGGAAGTCAGTGAGTTAGGAGTATTCTGTTCGCGGAAGATCGAAAGCCGAGATAGATTTCACGCAGGGAACAGAATGAAGTACGTCGTGCAGCGAGCTCGTCGCGCGATGTCGCTTGTCGGCATAAGAAAGATAAATTTTCATTTGCCCGGGACCTGTCGCCATAACTCTCGGACCGGCTGCAAGGGTTTTCATGATGTTTCTGATTGTGAGTGACGTCCGTTGGAACGCGGATTAGGTCCTATAAGGTCTCGCGCACTCTTACCAATGAAATTCCTAATACCACTGGCAACGCTAAATCAGCATAAGAACGTAGAAAACTCGAAATATGTAGAAAATTCGAAATCATTTAAAAAACTATATAAAGCCCTACAAATAGCTTGGAGAAAGATTGAGTTCCAAGGGATAGTTTGCACTCCTAGGAAAATACGTATCAACTTCCAAGATCTCGGTATGAAACGTAACGAGATAATACTACATAAATCGAAAGCAAACACGGGATGAGGATGGAACGAAGGATCACGTTTCGACGCGGCCTCGAGGACCTCCCTCGTACTTACTAAATGAAGAAACTTGTCGTATGAAATCTAACTTCGCAGACATTAACTTCGGGAGATACAAGCAAAGGTATGATATGTTACGAAATAATCAAACAAATCGAAAGAGAGAAACATAGAAACGAGAAAAGTTGGACGCGAGATGATGAAACGATAGCGCATTGGAATAGCGAGCTGAACATAATATTAATCAATCTATGTGGCGAAGAGTTTCTCATTCAATATCAAAATTCCTTATTTTTTATTACTTTTTCGTTGATTACTGACACCGAACACGATATACTCACCATTCAAATTTCGGACTTCACATTTACAGAATTGGTGACTCCAGAGTTGTGCAGAATTACAATTAAATTACTCCAGAATTATAATTACGAAGTAATTGAATTATAATTCAATTAGCACAACTCAGGGTGACTCTACCATAAGTGTGAAGTCCGTGGCATTTTAAAAACCACAAATAAGGAATTTTGATTTTCCAATTCACGAGGACTGGTACGGGTCCTTTAAAATGTTTGCCCAACTCCTTGAACCTCCATCGCTTTCTCTACGTTCGAAACACTACAAAGAATGTAGCACCTCTTCTATAACTGTGACTCCGCAGATTCGACGGTTTAACAGTTACGGAGAGAATGCTGTACAGCGATGAGTACTGGAGTTCCGGTCGGTTGGACTCATCAGGGAAACTGGAGCCGGGCACGGAAGGAGGGAATAAAGGAAGGAAATGGAGTGGTCGCGTCTCCTCGGAACGCGTCTGTTTCCCGGGCCTCCTCTTCTCTCTGTCTTTCTCCCTCTCAAGGTCTCCCGGTTGCTCCTTTCGACGACATCCTGCGCTCTGCCGGTCCCGGAACAGCCTGTCCGGAATATCTTTTAAATATAAAGCGTTCGTGGAACGCTGAGATGGATGCTGGATTTGCCTGGTGCCTCGACCTAATTTACTCGACTCGCTGCTTCTTTCTTCTCCCGATAAAGAGGAACGCTTCCGTCCTCTCGGATCTACACTCGCAGAAAGCTCCAGTGATAACCGAGGGAACGGACGGTGTTATTCGATTTCGCCAGACAGAATTTCCTGACTACGCCTTTAATATACAAAGTGTTGCGCGAGCGTTGCATCGAATGGACCAGATGCACCGATACCGTTGCACCGTGCGCTAGAAACCTGTTTTTCGTAGCCAAAATTTAATTTTTCGAAGTAATGCAATTTATTAATTAAATTGTAAAAAGCTGCTTTGTGAATGGAATAACAAAACATCAATCGACGACTCTTTTAAGGGGTGAAATTTTCTTTTCATAGAAATATTTTTCTGGAGAAAGTGTATAAGATGAAACGGAAGATTAACTGTTTCCTTCAATCTGTAGAAAAAAAATGAAATTCTATCGTACAAGGAAGAGACCTCCCTCAATTTGAAACAAACATCTAAAATCATCCCCAGCTCTCAATCAATCCTGTTCCCAGAGTTCCCTCGTCCATAGAAAGACGTTTATCAAGCAGCATCCCAGATCGAGTTCTCCCTGTCCGTCCCGACGTTTCCGTTCACGGAAAACAAGAAGTCCAAACGATAGTTTGAATTGCTAAAATCCCGGCAGCCGAATGCGACGCCGTCTCATTACTATTCCGAATATAATAAGTCGGCAGTTGATAGCGCCGCTGATTCTAGCCGGCGACGTCCCGTTCGTTCCGTTTCCGTTTTCACAAATTTGCATACGACCGGGAGAGTAAGAGAGAGGCAGACAGATAGAGAGGGAGAGAAAGAGTCACCACACCGAGTCACTGACTATATCACTGCCACCCTTCCGCGACGGCCATTCCATTCGAAAAAGTGAACGTCCGGATCATTTCACGAGTGCTTTTGCGTCTTAAGAAGCTTAACCCCGCAAAAGGGGATGAAGGAGCCACGAATTTAGGCAGCGGTTATACTAAACGCGAGTTTGAAATTTCAACTCTTATCTGGGTTCGATTGAATTTTCTTGTGTCGCACATTTCTTAGCACAGTTGGCTTTCAACGTGTCGTAACTTTATTCTCGATATCAATTTTTTATCGAAACCATACGGTTTTTTTTTATATATTATTGTAGAGTATGAAGAGACGAATCCAACGAGTACAAGGACCATACCTTTAAGACCATTCGTACTCGAGATATTTACTTCCGAAAAATTAATTCGTTTTTTTTTTTACTCATTGTCGTAGGACACAAATATCTCGAGATTGAGTAGTCGTAAGGATATGATCCTTGTACTTATTGGATTCGTCTTTTCATACTCTACATGCTGACAAGAGTCAGCTCCTAAAATATCGCCTTCGTGTATCAACTATTAAATCAAGGAACAACGTAAAAGTACAATTTTTGTACAATTGCAAATCTTCCAGTGTAACCGCAGCCATAAGTGTTTAAGACGTCCGCTACGTGGGGGACAAAGGAAGAGGGTTGGAACCGCTCACTAACAAATTGCACGCGACTCAGTTCTTTGTGGGATTGCCATTCGCGAAAAGTGAGCGGAGCAGCCCTTGGGAAATGCCGAAGTAGCGCTAAACGATATGGAGCATCGCGATTCTTTACGATCGCACACAGGGGGTGAAAGGGCGTGGAAGAGGCGGTGGGCCGGAATGGGGTGAAAGGGGCTCTTTCGGAAGATGAAAATTGAATGGCCGGGTAAATATTGTTCATCGATGGGTCAACATTTGCGTTGCCCATAATGTTTGTTCGCCACTTTTTCCGTTGTTTAATCGAAGGCCCGCGGACTGACGGAGCTTACCAATGTATTTGCACATCTACGAAAAAAAAATATACAGATGAACTTAATTCAATTTCTCACCACTACCGTGGCGCTTCTGATTGATCGGAAAATCCGGGAACGTGGATGGACTCCGTTAAACAGAATCGCCTAAATACTCAAAGCAGTTACTTGACACGAGGTACATTTTGATTGTATTTTTATTAATTATATTTTCGATAACTATCTTGATCTATTATAACAACGGTTTTGCTCGGTGTGCAATAATTTTTTCACAAATTCAAACATTCGTACCACGTCCTTCCACACACGAACTCGCATTACAGCCAGCCAATCAACAGAGCGCCGAGATTAATTAACGCGCGACGGAAGAAAGCAAAAAAAAAAGAGGAGCAACGGGAAACAGGAAAACCGAAGAGAGCGTGGTTGAAAAATGAGAATTAACTGGTATTATTCACGGTCAGCTTATTAACAGAACACCGACATTAATTAATGAACAACGGAAAGCAAGAGAAAAAAACAAACAAGAAAATAGAGAAATATAAAGTTCGAATGAACAGTGGATTTAAAATGGAAATAACGAGAAAGCAACCATTTACTTCTATTTTATGGAAATGTTCGGCTGTTCGGCGGACATCGAAAGTATTAACGAGCAGGTGAAGCAAGAGAAGAGCGTACCAGATAAACAAGGAAAGAAGGAACATAAAACTCGAAGGAAACGTGGATCGAAGATGAGAAAGAATTCAGGTAGCAAGTGATCCACGGAAGTAACGAGCGAGTTCTCGCGTGTCTAGCAATTTCTGTATCCCGTTCGACAACTACCAGGGCCAAGGATAGAATCAGTGGCAGAGAAAGAATGTGTGTGTGAGGGGCGCGGAACACAACAAAGTAGAGCAGAACAAAACCGAGCGGAGCAGACGGAAAACGGGGGAAAGTTAAAGAATCGTTGCGGGCGCAGGGTGGCGTTACTTTCATCGGCGCATCCGCGCGTGCACACCGTGGAGAGTGCAACGCGGTGCAACGGCGCGCCGCAAACAAACGAATGACCCAAGTCGACGAAACAAAGAGCACGTACGTGCACCAGATACAATGCCGTTGCAGAGGCAAGCATTAACTTCCCCTCCGCGTCGTTTGACAATTTTATCTTGCGAGCGGAGGCCCGAGGGGAACGTCTCCGCCGGAGAAATATTTTTAGAAACCTAGCCCCTGTTTTTAATTAAAACACTGTGCACTCGCTCCAACCACCCCCCCTCTCTCTATCTTTTTCTCTTTCGCGTATGTGTCCCGAATTTTCGGCGAACTATCGGACACATCGGCTACCCCAGGACAGAAGCTTGCCTGGACAGAAGAAAAATCAATTTCGAAACTTCCACGGTTCTCCTTGCTGTCATTTCTTCATCTCGTTGCGAGCGAATTTCTCCGGGAGTCTCTCAGAGGACAATGTTTGAGATTGTCTGTCGTTTTACCGGTTCGTTTCTTTTCCTACGAATTGTTCGGTCGGCTCTGTGCAATCTATCATAATGCATCATCGTTTCGATTAGAACAAGCTTGTAGTTTGTTCTTAACTAGCTTGAACCGTTGAACTCTCCTAGGATAAATAATTAATTAATTAGTTATCGATCGTAATTTATCTTCAGGATATTACAAATTTTTATTCTGCTATTAGCTATTTTCAGCGTTTTGTATTCACAAAAATAGCTAATTGTTGTTGTGAATGATCGAACCTTTGCTCCTAGGATAAGTTTCGAGTTTCTACTTTGAATTTCTGGAAGAAAATGATGTCGATTTTCTGAGACATTTTGGGATGATGCTTCGTTAATACAATGTGCATACTACGGCTGTACTTTATCATATACAGCGAAGAATAACTTCTGAAATTGTAAAATCTTCGAAAGCAACGTTGAATGTTTCAAAATCGTTCACTCGACAATTGGATACGAGTTGCAGGAACGCACTTCCGTCCACTCGAACGATAGATATTGTACGAGCAGCTTTTACGATCACTCTGATCGACGCAGTTATAGCTTCGGAATCGCAGCTCGAACGTAAACGTACCGAAAGAAAGGCAGGACCCAGTACCCGGTGTACAATAGCAGCAGCGAATTCTCTTTTTCTGTTCAACCCGATATTTAATTCTATTTTCAAGCTCCAACCAAGGCTCGCGCACCGGTTGGGGGAAGAAAGGAAACTGCTACGGCAAAAGGCACTCTGCAGGCCTGGAAGGTGACTTACAATGGCCGTTTGATGCAATCTCTTTATCGTGAAGTTCTCAGATTAAAGCGGCAAAAAGTTTTTTTTATGCTGGAGGAGAGAGAGAGGGCAGAAAGTTCGGAGTCGCCCTCGGCGATTCTTCTTGACACGATGCACGGTGTGCTAGAGTCGTAAAAAGCTGAACAAAATTCGTATCTTTGTTAATTATACCTTATTAATTACGGCCGGAACAGATTCAGGGGGCTTTGAGGTCGTGGAATCTGATTTCTGGTGTTATTTATTCTCTCGACTTAGAAACTAACGTTGCGGGGCTGTGTTTTGTTGCTGTAAGCTCTGGAAACTTTGCTAGTTTATTTAAAGTACGATTTTAAACAAATTATGTGGACTCGTAGATTGATAAATTAACATTAATGAATTATTACATTGATATACTGATAACTCTTGATATTGGTAAAGGTTAATAAAGGTTGGCGAAGATTGATAAGGGTCGACAAGACTTGATACGAGTTTGTCGATGTTGCTGATATTGATAGGCGTTGATAAATGTTAATGTGAGTCGATAGTTGTTGATACGAATTCATATGTGTTTAATGGTGTTGATAAATATTGATAGATCTTGATTATCATAATATTGGTGAATTGTTAAATATTGACACATGCCATAACACAGTCTTAATTTTTAAAGATGTTATCCATAACTTTATGAAGCGTGCAGGATCCGGTGAATTGAATTTTTACCCTGCCTTTTGCGAACTTGGACCACTATGCAGCTACGGTTTCTTCTTCCGGTTTCTCGATGCGTAAATTGCAGGTTTCTGTTAATTTTCTTCTCGTTGATTTTTTTCGGTTGGCGCAGCTCTTTGTTCGCGCGCACGTCGGTATATTTTCAGCAATCTGTCCGGGATCTTCTCGAGGTGGTATAATTGCCCGCGATACGGACGATTAATAGCGAAAACGGTGTACAGTGCGCGGAGGAGACTGCATCGGGGGCGGCTCGTTGTTCCTCTTCCGCGGCTCGAATTCCAGCTTCCCTAGATTTACGGCGACGATACCGGCCGAGGACGAGCGTGCGGCCTTTTATTTTCACGGTATTCTCAAACCGTGCGTCCCGCCGCTAATTAATGGAATGTCGCGCGGAACAAGCGATAACGCTTCCGCTTCCAGTGCCTAGTGCCCGCACCCGCGCCGACAGAATCACGTATCGCGAATGTTTTCGCCGTTATTTCGCCTTATTAACCCAGAAACGCGGCTTTACCCGGTTTCGTTGCGAGCACGCGTGCACCGAGTCTCGTTATTTGCATAACGTCTGGCCCGAAGTGCTTCAAAAACCAAGGCGCGTCTGTGCTTTGCCATTTCAAACTGAGTCCCCGCACTTACCCTCGCGAAAATCGCCGAAATACTGCACGTAATTAACATTTCGTATTCGAAAGTAAATTGTCGTGCTATACTATTGTATAATAAAACATTGAAGCATGAAGTCTCATGTCTTCGAATCTTCGCAATAGAAAATTACAAAAAAAATTTAATAATATTATTCTCTCCAAAAACATATTTCTACATGGCAATGAATTTTTTCGTAATTTTTTTACTCAAACTTTCAAAAATATTCCAAGTTGATTTTCTTGGTAAAAATATTTCCTGTATAAATCAAAAGATATTTTCAATCTTGAACATCCAATTGTTTAATAACAGTGGCAATCGGCAATCAACGTCCTCAACATATAAAGAACCGAGTTTCTAAAAAATCAATAAAAGTTGTTCATTTAACGAGCACCCATGAAAAAACTTTCTACAGCTTCTCTACTTTGTAAACATCTCGGAACGGTGTATCCGAAGTCGTAAATCTCGAATAGCAAAGCGTTCGGTAAATCCTGGGCGATCGACGTTTACGTTCACAATGTTGAAGCTCGCGTAAATTGCAGTCGCATTGGCATAAACAGAAAGGAACCGGCAGCTGTAATTGAATCTGCCGCTAACAGCGTCATCCCCACGACGCTGTCGAACAGTTTCGCTTCGTATTCAAAATTCCGAGGTCGTAAATTGGCGTTAGTTTCTGCTGCGATTCGACGAAACGCCGCAGCCCCGAGCCATTATCTCGGTCGTTCGGTGGCGTTAAGTTAAACGAATCCGTGCGGTAAGAACTCGGAGATTTAGCCACCGGGAATTTCAAATTATCTGATAGTCTTTTAGCGGTGGGGACAGTAAAAATATATTCTCGATCACAGAATTTAGTGACGATTTGTCAAGAAGCCAATTTCTCAAAATTTACTTTTCATAACTGTAAAACAGTTGGAACATCTGAAAAATTAAAAAGAAATTTATTATAATTCTACATTTAATATAATATTTAATTATAACATTAATTATAACATTTAATATAAAATTTATTATAATGCTACATTTACTTTAATGCTTGAATATTGATTAAAATCGAATCAAATTTTATTTCATGTTAAAAGAAACACGTGACAATTGCTAGACTTTAAAATCTTCATCACGAGTTTGGCTCGTTAAAATGCGACAAGGGGTTAATAAATTCAACAGGCTAGAGCATAATTATAAAAAACATTGATAGATGATATTCAGATTGGACGAATAAAATGAGCAGAATTTCCTGAAACTAAAGCTTCCGTGAAGCTTGGGAAATGGTAATATACCGAATTGCCTGCACATGTAAACGTCATGTCCGCGAAAGGTCAACATTCATCTCTCTCGACTGCAGTGTTTCATCTTCGTGGACAAATTTTAAGATAACAGAATGTTATTTTCATTGGTAATAGCTTGGCAAACAAGAGATAAACAAATGCAGTATTAAAATAAGCACCGAGCTCTAGCGTGTTTTATTATTTTTTGAAAATTTTCATAATACTCCAAAATCGAACTTCGGAATAGTGGTGCACAAATTTTTCCACAGACACGAACGATACTGTTCGAAGAACTTTGGATTCTAGTATTGTTTGAAAATTTCTATGAGCTAGTACTACGTAAAGCTTGTTTATCGATATTTTTTAATATAATATACCGAAATTGAATAGGAAAGTATTGGTCCATAGATTTTTCCACATACACAAACGATGCTGTTTAAAGCAAACATCCGTTCGCCGTTTCCGTTGCCCGAAACGGACCAAGACCGAGAGGCAGCCAGGCTTTTCGGTTACTGAATTATTATACTGCCGGCGGAGCTTTATCTGGTTCATACATTATTCAGCCTGTCGTATATTCTTACCGTGACTGTTAAATAATTTCGATCGGAGACAAAGAGCTTCCGTTGACAGGAGTAAATTTTAACGTCGGAACCGGCATCAAAATGCCCTGCTTCAAATTCCTGCTTTTATTATTATTTACAATGCCTTTTGAACAAATCATGAGAGTCTAAACCACCGGGAGAACATTCTAAAATCTCTTAAAATTCAATCGTTTTTTCTCCGAACTATTTACTGGGACTTATGAATTTTTCTACAATTTTGAGCAACCTTATCACTAGACTGCGGATCTTTATGCAAAAGAAATTATTCAACAGCTTTAATAAATTAAACATCAATGTTTAATCGTTTCAGTGTTTGAATACCAAACTTGTCAAGCACAAAACATATAAAAGTGGTTTTCTTTATAGTATATGCTTAAATAAAGAAATCAATAAAGATTTGGACAGTAAAGTGCTTTCCTCCGTCTCTGATTTGATCTTTGAAAGTGGCCCCCATACATTGGGAAACAATGAAATTCGAGCATTGAAAAAATTTCAATTGATCGAGCAGTAAAAACTTAAATACGGATGCCTCCATGAATGCAAACGGTGTCCACCGCGGTGCACAGAAAATTGCATTTAATTGCAGGCGCAGCCGCCACCGTTCCTCGGTCAACTAAAATCGAGACGGGGCGTTCGAGATATTCGATAAACAGCGTGCATTCCGAATCGAGCTTGGGAAAAATTTTATTCGAACAAGGAGCAAAAAGAATTCGGTCGAACCCGTATTTATTAGAGTCAGAATTTATTCTAATGAAAGTTTGATTTAATTCTAGTTCGAGTAAAATCCTACGCGCAGGATTCAAATATAGTCAGACCTCGATCAATCGGTTTCATCAGGATTGAGAGAGTCCGGATAAATCGAGAAAAATTCAAAACGCAATTTAAATTTACAATAGATATTTTTTCAGAATTTTTTGCAGTAGTTAAATTAATTAATTCGAAAGTAAATTGAAGTCATTTTGGGCATGTCTTTATTTATAATTCTACTGCACAGAATGATATTCAATTTAATATTGTAGGAGTACAAGGGAGGTATAAGAGTGTTACAAAAATGTGAAAATATTAAAAATGTTGGTTTTAACACATTAACACAGAGTGTGAAATGTGTGCAAGGATTAACTGAAAAATATCAAGATTAACTAAGTAAATCGATGGTATTGTTCGACTGGAGAAAGAACTAAACAGTTTCGATCGTCAACATTATCCAAAACGGAAAAATTAAATTATTGAAAATTCTACGTCCTACGATGTTAACCGGAAACTATTCGAACAATGTCGAACCGTGCTCGACGGCGCTCGCGTAAAAATTGATTCTCCGTTGAAACATTCGGTACAGTCGACGAATGTAAATTCCAGCAGCAGCTGCAGCGTCGATCGTGCGTCGTAATCGTAGCAGAGTTTGTCAAACGATAACATTTAATATCGAGGATATTACGGGGAGATGGCGCGGGAAGAGGAGGAGAGAGATCGGATCGAATCGGACAACGACTCGAATTTTCCGGTCGCGTCGTTGTTCGCTTCCATTCTGGAAAATTAATTTGCATCCCCTCCCGGAGAAAGAGGATTGATCGCGGAGCCGCGGCCACGATCGTCACCGAAGATTAATGACCCGCGCCGATCCTACCGACGGTAAATACGTATTTAAGAGTATCAACGATCCATTAATCTGCGAAAAAGTTTCGCACGCGTCGTCGATGTTCGCACGTTGCGATTCGTCGACCAGTGATCGACGTGTATCAATTAATTAACCCCGAACGAATTCTGGGAGCGTTCCGACGCATCGCATTCGTTGGTTTATGAATTATACAAGGTGTCCCAAAAATGTATTCCCGTGCAGGGGGTGAGAAATTTCCTCGGGTGATTTGAAATAATTTTTTCCTTTGCGAAAATATTCTACGTGGGTTTGTTAAAAAGTTATTAACGAGTTAGCACTCCTTAATAAAGCCTCAGGAATCCATTATCTATTTAACAGTTTTGTACAGTGAATAAAAATCGTCTTATTTTATATAACAAAACTAGGCTCACGGAAAAGGACAGTGATCGCTCGCAATGTTAATCAGCCCAAACAGCAGTGGATGCAACATAAACATCGTGCAACAGCCGGTCACGTATGTATGGTTTCTTCGGTGAATTTGCAATTTTTGTCGAAAAAGAACAGATAGGCTATCGGCGTTTAACGTTGCGTTACGCGAGCTGACGGTTCCGCCGATACGCGGCTATCGATTTCCAGTCACGATATCTTACCATCTGCGGGAACACGTCGGTCGCAGGCTTCACTCCGTAAATTTCAGGACAGGAAGTCCCCGAAGTGTCAAGACTCTTAAACCGCAACGAATCCACCGGATATCTATCCACGTATCCGAACGTATATGATAGACACAGGCCCGGGAGCCTACGCTGCAATATCTCAGGAATGACGTTCACGTATTCCGTTAAATAACACAGCAATTCTTCCTTTTCCACACGCGAAAATAGTCGCTGCTCGATGAGTCCCAAAATATTGATATTCACCACATTTTCCTAAGGTCGCACCTAACCGACAGGGTCCGTTTTAATCCATAATACTTGAACACCTCTACGTCTACACAGTTTGAAAATAATATTTGTTCTACAGACAAATGATTCAAACAATGACTGTTTGGAATGTAGAATAAAATGTCCAGTTTAAAATGAATATCAAATTGGAGTAATTAATCGACGTGACATTGTTAGCTTCGTGTTTGTATTAACCATACAATGAATACAAAAATTCGTTACGATAAATGTTTAAGTAAGAATTAATAAATTCTACTGGAATCTATTCTGTTCGGTAGACCGTAGATCTTTGTCCGAAATAAATAAATTGTCAATTGTAAGAGACACATAATTTTATATTAGAAACCAAGATCCATGCAAAATAATATTTCCTTACTCTTCTCGATTCTTCTGGAGTCCTTTCTCCTCGATCTAGGCAGGTACATAATTTCTGCTGCAGCCGATGATCCTTATCCCCTTAAGAGCCGCAACCGTGCAGACTTTCGCAGGGATAAAGCGTGCGCTATCGAGGACCTAACCGCGAAAGGCATCCTCTTCCGATGGCCAATTCGTGATCCGACGTCAGTCGTTCTTTGCGTTCCAGCTGCAAATCGATCTGGAAGGACGCAATTTTTCACGGATCCAGCAGCAAACATTCAGACGGAGAATAGGAAGGGTCAGGCAGCGTTCGTCTGGCACCGTGACAAAGTGAATCGGACGTCTCCGACGTCCGAGACGTTCGAGCCCTCGATGGCCGATCTCATAGAAAAATAATCCGCGTGCTTCTGCCAGAATGCTTCGGAATTTTTGTCATTATCACGTTTCTTTCAATTTAGGTTAATTATCACAAGAATTACCATATTTCATTAAAATTCACGTAGTTGATTAAATAATCTTTCGGTCAGAATATATTTTTTTATTAAACTGGAAGACTTGAAATTTTTTGAGAAATTGTCAGAAGTATATTTTTTTAAATTCGACCAAGCGAATCGATATCGTTCGAGAACCAAGAATACAGTTATATTAGCTTATCGAGGGAAAATAAATTCGACAAACGCTCCACAGCAAACAATTGTAAGTATATTTTTACACCAGCTGCAATTTTTGAATGCGACAGTGTGTTTCGTTTCTTTAAACAGGTTTTTAACGGTGTTACACAGGCAGATGCAGTATTTCATTTGAATCCAGCGCGGCTTTTGACGACAAGGCTGCGAACAGGCGCGTCGAAAACGCGTCGAGAGGGAAACAACAGCAATCAAGGAAGACAGAGAGGGAGGGGTGTCATTAAAAATTTTCCGCTTGTTATCTGGCGGTGGCTGCCACCGTTGGTTTCGCGAGACCACAGTTTGCGGTTCCGGACCGGGAAAAAAACTGGACGCTTCTGACATTTGTATCATCCCCCCTGGCTAAATAAACTTTCGAGGATTCGATGGACCGCGAGACGCGTTCCGGTCGCGTGATTTTCGCCTGCGAGCTACAAGAAGCCTGTCGCTCGTGACGAATTTTTATTATTCCTATCACTGTTATTAATGATTGCCCACGGCTACACGGAATTATTCCCAAACTGGTCCGATATTTTTACCTGCGGGCACGCGATCCTCATGGAAAAGGAACGAACGCGATTTTACGGAGAGAAATGCGCGAATTGTCTGGGTTAGGTTGATGTTTGAATAATGCAACTTGCCATTGCAATCAAACGTAACGAATAATTACTGGGGTTGTACTGTATGTCATCGAAATCTTCATTTATTAACAGATCACTGCGGATTTCTATACGAAATGAAAATCGTCTGCACCAATTTTATATTAAAATATGCACTTCAATACGTATTTCAGAACTCTTTCAGAATTTTTAAAATCCTGAAATCGTAAGAAAATAGACCAATACCAGCACCATTATTAATCATATAGCAGATAATTTAAATAATAATAAAATAATGTTTGCTAAAAAGAGAGTATACTAACTTTCGTGATCGTTAAATAAAGGAAGGGTAAAAGCGTTCTATGCTCACGTACTTCAGGGCTTGCATCAGGGCTTACAATCGAGGTTTCACCGCTTGGTTTCGGTCGCAATAATTCTGTTTCGAAGTACCTTCGATCAGGATCGATTCGGTGTTTTATGCCCGTCGCTTTATGCCCGCCATGATTTCGTCTTTACGACGTCAGCCCTTCGCGAAGGGACTCACGGGGGAAAGCATTATGCGACCGTTCCCGTGCATTAGAGTTCGTAACGGTGTAAATCAATGCGGTTGAAATTTTGTTAGTAGTCGTCGTTGTCGTTCGTGGACGATGCTTTCCAAGAGATGAAACAAGAATCTAGATCGGCTCGAATATTTGTATTTCACTTGGATTCGATTTCCTCAGGAGAATCAGTGAGAAGAATGAGCACTCGAATGTGACTGTCCTGAGAATATTATGGCTATTAAAATATTATAGCTAGACACTGGATGTTCTTGTAAATGTATACTTTTATCGAGAATGAATCCTTTGTTCATTAAGGGCGTATTTATTAAGGGCGTATTTTTAAGGAAGTTTGGAAATTTTGCATACAATGTAACTTGTATGCAATGACCTTTATTGTTATTTAAATTATCACATGATTTCAATAGCATTACACTATTAGCCTATTAGTTCATAAGAAGTGATGTATACTTCATAAATATTTACAATTTCGTACATTATCGTATTTCTCTATCCATCATTGTCATATAAACACATATTCGCTGTCAACAAAATTTCTAAGATATCCAGCGCCATCTTAAGTGCATTCGGAAGGAAAATCGAAGATGGCTCATAGGACGGCCATTGCGCACCGTCGAAACAGCAAACTAAAAGCTTTCGGGGGATACGAGTCGCAATATTAGTAATTGCACCAACACATTCTTCTCTCGCGTTTTAATCTACTCTTCGGGGGCTCCTTATCCTTTCATCTTCGCCGTTATTGGGCTATCCTTTCCAATTTATTAATATCTGCTCCCTCGTTTCTCCGTTCTCGAGTCCACCATTTCACGCTTTTTCGCTCTCGCCTATTCCCGGAAATTACCCTTAGCCTGGCCGATATCAATTTTCAATATGTTTCGGTAAATTCGATTCGCCGCGATCGAGAGGACCTATTTTTCGCAGCTTTATGCTGCCGATAATGGAGCCCGTTAACTGGATTCGACAAAACAACCCTTCCCCCTCTATCCCTCGATAATCCACGTTGTCGATATTCCTAAAAGTATTTAACAGAACGCCTACTGTTTTCTGAGTTTTCCTGCTCAAAGCGATCACTTTATACGATTTGATTTGTTGGAATCCGGTGATTATGGTCTTCCGAGACAATCGCATTATATCGGGAAAGACGGGAGCTGTTTTTGATTTAAGTTTCGCGACCTCCTGCGGGAGCCGAATTTAGAGATTCGCTTGATAATGTGTTTTTCGCGAGGGAAAAAAGGACAGGATTCAATCAAAGCAGCGACCCCGGGAAACTATACCGGTTAATTTAGCTGGATGCCACGCGGAACGCATTAATTGAACGGCAAATTGCTTGATTAACCGACTACCACTGCGCTGCGGTTTAAGAGCGGAAACGATATTTGGCCTGGAAACTATCGGACCGCTGTTGCCCGACGAGCGTACGTATTCATTTCAATTATCCATCGCGGGATTCTCAGGAATTATTGTGTGGAAGACCTTAAGGTTTATTAGCGTGACCCAGTTTTGTTTTAAATTGGGATTCATGTTGGTATTTGTTGGGCTCCGTCGCTGGAGCTGATGTAGGAGCAGATTTGAATATAGTGCATGTGTTTGTGGATCGATTTCGGTCGTCTCGAGAGTAGCATTAACAATTCTGCTTTACTTGGAAGTCACATAGACCGAATCGTCTCTGGGAGCTGTGTCTGTGAGCTACTTCTGTGGGCTAATTTTATAGAGGACTACTTTTATGGACTGTCTACGTGGGCTAGCTCTGACAACTGTTTCTGACGACTAACTTTCTGGGATAATTCTGGGGGCTAACTTTATAGGCTGTTTTTGGGTCCTTCATGTTTATGAGTTATTCCTCCAGGCTGTTTGATTTTAATCCGAATAAATTTTTACTTTATTATTTTCGTTTCATTTTTAATATGAAACTGTTGCAGCTTGTTACAATTGAAAAAAATTTTAATTGTTGTCAGTTTTAATATAATACAATTTAATTTAATTTTACGATGTTTTTCATATAAATTTCTGCTTCTTCTTTCAACATTTAATTGTAATTTCCTGCAGCTTATTGTAACTGCAATTAATTTTAATTTTCTTGCAGTCACATTATGCAAGTTCACTGTACCTGCTGCTAATTCAATTTGATCTTTCATACATATTTTTATAATACGTTTTCAACATTATTTATACTGTATTGAGCAAATGTTTAAACGACACATGAGTTAAATAGATTACTTTAACAACATTATAACATAAAGCTTAACTTGTATTACGATTATTTTAAAATTGATTCCGGTCACGCTCCAGTCGGACGGATAGCAACAAATCGGTTGGACGTACGAGGAAAACTGTTAATTCTGGTTTATTGGAGGCGGACCACGAACGGGGTCTAAATTAAAGCGTCTACTTTTAACGGCCGGCATCGTTCGTTAAACGGACGGGCCTTGATTTACGTTGTATCTTCTTTCTTTCCTTTTTTTTCGTTCTCTCTTTCTTCTTCGGCCCGATCTGTGATTGTATGTGGGTCACGAAACACCGCGAGAATAGCGGCGATGCGAGGTCCAACGGAACACGAACACAGTCGAACGACCGAGGAAGCCAAGAGACATCACGATCCGTGGCAAATAGCTCCATTTCACCGAGATTTGTACCCCCATTAAACTTCCTCGGCCGTCTCGCAAGATCCTCCGGCCGTAATTCCGTGATTTTTTTTCGCGCATGTCCGAAAAATCGATCCTCTACCCCCTCCACCGCAGAATTTCAACTTTGAATTTATTCTAAATTAAATTTAATCTACGATCCTCAAAAATATTCTAAAGACTCGTCTGTTTATCCATTTCCATTTATTTCGGAGGAATTACTCTTCCAGAAGCATAACTTAAGGACGAATTCGAAGTACGAAAGGTGTTTTCAACGTCCACTATATCCTTTTATGGATTCTTCTTTGAAATCATCGGCCACACAAATAAAGGATTATGTCGCAAACAGGAAATTGCGAAAAGATGTAACGTAAACACGTTTTCCGTTCTTTGACCGTTTTCAAAGACCAGCTGATGAAGATTCAGGAAAGACAGGAAAGAAAGAGCCGTCTTTAATCCATAAATGATTGCCGGAGCGATACAGAGGGCCGCGGAGAGAGCTCTGTGATTACTATCGAGCTCCGACGTTTCATTTCGACGATCGTTTATTACCGGGAGTCTCCGTTTCTTTTACACGCAAAGTGCCGCGAGAGTGAGAGAGAGAGGGGGAACCTGGCGCAAAAGGCAAACGGGACTCTCTCCCCTTTGAATGAAATAGCTACTCTGTCAGGATAGCGCGCCAGAATTATAAACTCGGACAGCTTACCAGCTGGAGCCGTGGTATTCCATTGCGATTAGGGTGATCCTCGAATTATTGAGTCTGTAGAATTCATTAACCACGCATGAGATCCGTTCTTATTTAAACACTTCGTTGGACACTCAAGTGTCCAATTAAAGATCCAAATAAGTGTGTAGATTTAGACACATATCTACATATTTATTTAATTTGTTTTGATATTTATTGAGACACTTATATACACATTTATTTTGATATTTATTTACACACTTATGTGGACACTTATTTACTCAGTATGTTATATGGATGTTTAGTTGGATAATTATTTGAAGATTTATTGGTACACTTATCTGGATATTTATTTAAATACTTATTTGGACATATAGTGAGACACTTATTGGCACACTTATTTAGATAGTTATTTATCTGGGGTCTCTCTTCTATCTCTCTCTCATAACCCAACAAAATGTCTGTCAATTTGAATTGATACTTAAAATTATTTTAATAAATACGAAATTTTGGATACAATTTTGTCGTCCGAGCAAACACGGTACCACTGAAAAATCGAGATGATAAATAACGTAGAGAACAATGTATTACAAGTAATTCTATTGGACTAAAAAGAAATTCATCGAAACAATCGTATCAGATTAATATTAATTTGGAACAGGTCTAATGATGGCGAACTCGGAAGATAGAGTGAGACACAAGGCGAGACGGCCGAATAAATCCGAGCTACAATTATGTTCCAGCAGCCTCTTGTATCTGATAGGGTCCCGGGGAACTCGGCGTAAAATTGAAATAGGGGTTGCCAACATTTGGCCAGGGCTAGGCAGAGGTTCGTGTGGCTGCGTCTGTAATGGGTTTCGAAACAGAGCGGCCCTTATCTACTTAGGCGGCCGTATACACCAGACTGCCGAGATAACAGACCTTCGACTCGGCCCGATATGCGAAACAGCTCTTGCGAATTCGGCTCTGCTGTACTCTCTAAGATTTAGAACGCGGTCCCTCCACCGAATCGGACAAAGATATCTCTCTCTCTTCGCCTTTCGATTTTCTCGCGATTTATGAACCCCGAGAGACCCAAGATTACTTCTGTTTCGCTCGGTCATGCCTTTGTCAAACAATCAACCCTCGGAAAATGATAAAACAAAAACTTGGCCCGTTACAGTTTTATCGCGAGCAAAGTTTATCAATCGTAAAATCAATTTTACACGGAGCCGCAACAAATCAAAGAAATAAATAGATTGTAAAATGATCGATCGATTTCCGTCAACGTCGAGAAGTCTCTGCCACGATTTCCCGTAGTTCTTTACGAGCGATCCCCGACGCGCGAAAGACGCGTAATTGAATCAAGATGCACCGGGAGCTGACGCGATTTAAATGCATCAGACTTTCGAGGAGTTTCTTATTAACTGAAAGCGGTCGTGATCGGATTCGGCGAGCTCTTTTGCAGCCTGAATACTTGATGACACTGCCGACAAATACTGCAGCCGCGTGCACAATCCTCGTCGAACGGGCCGCTTGTAATTACTGCAGACAATTTTTATTTTCACTCGTCAGAGGTTCTATTCAATTGTTTCGATACCCGAGAAAGGAGGCATTTGGTAAACCATTTTAATAATGAATGCCATCTAAATAATTCTCACGTAAGAATTCAAAAAAGCGACGTTAAATAATAATTTAAAAAAATTTAATAATAAAACAGACGCCGATAGCGAACGTCATCAGCCATAATTTCTTCCGGAACTAAGTTCTTTAAATGAACCAACCGACCAAGAAACTATCCCCTCGTGATAAACGTGATAAACGAGCGGGTAGCAGACGCCATCAGGCGAGCATCTTCGAATTGATCGAGAGCGGAGCCAAGAATCCGAGCGAAGTGGATTCACACGAGAGAAAGATGGACTCCCGCGGAGTTGAAACGGCGGAGCGAAGGAGTTAGGAGGAGCAGCGGAATGAGGAAGCTCGGTCGTCGATTAAACGAACATTTTCGTGGTATCCTTGCAGGACTTATCAACATCGTTGCTGGATAGTTTACCAGGCGCGGAAAACGCTCGGGAAAAAGATTACAAGCCCGACAGCTTCTCTGCGCCGGGTTCCGTGTAAGCCACTCTTAATTCCGCCATTTACCGCAGCTTTGTTTCGAACGGACGCGAGAACGGGAATAAAGAACGGCCGCGAGAAAGTTTGCGCGTTGCATCGCGCGCATAAACCGTTTCAATGGATTCTCTAATCCTTAATTGCTAACATTCGTCGAGCACATTCGCCACGTTATGGTAATAACGGCCTCGGGCGACCATGCTATCCGTGGAACGTCCACCAGGATCATAATAAAGGACGAAATGCGGCCTTGCTATTAGCCGGTGCACCGAATAATTGTATCTGAGAAAGTATCGCATGGTGAGACTGAGTTGTTTATTCTTTTTTAAGAAGTAGGCCTTCGAAGGTCATTTGAAAATCGTTCAAAGGTTGATCTTTATAGAAAATAAACATTTAAAAAAAATATACTGAAACCATGTTACAAAAATCGAACAATGAGCTTCGAAAGTGGACAAGCTTCAAAACGAGACCAGTACGAATATTCCACGACGCTTCCTCGCGAACGTGCAATTTTTGAAGGAAAATTTAGTGATCCTTTAATTTTCCAGGCCAGTGTGCTGCAGTTGTATCGACAGCACAAAGGTTCTATCATTTATCGAGGAGGGTTAGGATCGTTGTCGATTTTTGCCGAGAACAGGACACACACACACTGGTCCCGAAACCGGGCTCAGTTTGATTGGCAGAGCCCGTAGCGGCGAGAGCCAACGCGGCGAGAACGTGACCAATTATTTGCCGGGTCAATTAGTCAATTTATCGGAGGTACGGGCTCCGAAGATCGCGTAAAAAAGCACCGACTCGATGGCACAGCGACTCACCCCCTTATTCGAGTCCTCTTCTATCTCCCAGACGGCTCTTCGTTACTCCATATTAGCGGAGTATCGTCCGGATTAATCCGTGCAAATGGACATATCGATTTATTCAATTAACGCGGTCGACCGACCGTTGAAATACATGATTAATAGGCTGGGCATGTGTTCATAAGCGATCCCAGCTCGAAAAGGGGCGCCAGGATGCTGCCTATGAACCTACACTGTTTCACTCTGCTTCGTACTGTTTCCATTCTGCTCCGCACTGCTTCGCTTTGCTACGTTCGTCTCCCTATTACGTCGTTTTGTTTATTTGTCCCGATCGATTCGCGTCACGTTCCAACTATTGTCAACCTTCCCATATGAACCGTGATTCAATCGACGCCGCTATCCCAACAGCCCTGTTGCCCGTTCAGTCTTTAACCTCTTTGTTGCTAACTGGCTGCAGTGATGTTTTGCTTATTTCGGACACCTCGGTGCAGTTAAATAATTAATTAGTTATCGATCGTAATTTATTTTTAAAATATTATGAATTTTTATTCTCGGAGCAAAAGTTCCACAATATAATGAGCTATTTTATTGTTCATACATTTTTCAGATTCAAAGTATTGTCATTAGTAAGGCTACCTAGCGGGCCCTGCCTTATACAAGGGATGTTCGAAGGTTCACAAACAGCTATTTTGTAGAATAATGATCGAACCTTTGCTCAGAGAATAAAAATTCATAATATCCTAATGGAAAGAATATTTGAGTTACAGTAAAATGTTACTTGTGTTGAGAGCGTATGTTTTACGGCAGGTTGAGGGAAGCCCACGGTAGCAAATAGGATTCGCCTGGGCCCGAAGACGTCCATCGCCGAATCTGAAATTCCGGCGACATCAACCAGCTAGCTGATTTCATCCAGCTCACGTACCCCCAGCTCTACTGTAAACTCCGTCCGACATAACGATGTATTCCCGGTCGATATACAAAGGCGCGTCTAAATCCTCCGGGCTTCGGTCCTCCGATAGACCATAGAACTATATGTATAGAGAGACCAACACGCCATGGCTCGATCCTATGTATTTGCAAGAACCTACAACCTACAACGCGAAATTCGAGCTGCCGAACTTGTATACTCGGATCGAGCGGGCGAGTACGGGCCGACGAAACGGGTCCCGGACACACGGGGTATTCGTCTGCCATTGCCTCTTGCTTAGTTCGTTCGAACAACCAGCGCTATGTAGATTGATGGTAATTTTGGCAAACATACCGTTAGTTGCATTTCAGATGGAACCTGACGATCCGGCCCGATGCATTGGAGAAATCGCCCGCGAACACCGTGGTCTAATGCACCGGTTGCTGAGGATCCTGGAATATCCCGAGAATCGCTAGGATTTCGGATTAATATTGTATTTAGGCTAAGGAGTCTTGCATGTGGAACGAGCAATTTATTTCTTTATTGAAACTCGATCATTTATTCAGTTCAGATTATTATAAATTATTATGACGAAATTTATGTCCACTATAATCAATTCCCAACCAAATATGTTAGTGCTGTATTCGAAAATGTTCATTATATTGTCTCAATCGTAGTTTATATGTTATCTTTGTAATGTTGGCATGCACAGCCATGTGCATGCTGCTAATAATACCATTTGGAGTTCTATGGCTTAATAAAAACAAAATGTCCACTATAATATTCAAACAGAATAAATTTTATATGAACTATGGAAATAAATTAAAAATCTTAATGTGTGCTGTAAAATCTTTTCGAAAAAGTTGTACTTCGTAGAACATGGAGTATAATTTCTGCGAGAAATAATAACTGTGGATCTCGTCCAGAAGCGAGAATACACAGTTCAAAACCGAGCGATCTAGAACGACCGATAAATCAGGCCGGTCTACATTGAGAGATTTTATTGCGCCGGGGTTAAACCCTTGGCCCAATAAAAATCACGTTAAACGCGAGTCCTGTAGAGTGGTCGTGTTACCACAGTTATGTTTCGCACGCGAGAACAACCGTTGAAAGCCGCGGAATCGCGAACATCGGCCGAAGCCCTTGTTCGATTATCTGGCTCCGCTCTCGCCCCGTTCTGGAAAGCTTTCTCGACGAGAACGCTCGAGATTTAAGAACGAACCCTGCTCGGGCTTTGCAGGGAAAGGCCCGAGACACGCAAGGATGCGTGCAACAGTGCATTTCACACCTGCCTGCGTAAATACGAGAAGCCGACGACGCCTGATCCGATTTAATTTGCGGCCTCCGTTGCCAACTGAACACGAGATACGTCGGGTCTGTGTGTCGGGTCTGTATGTAAGACCACAGTTTATTTATTACACTTGAGAAATGACGCTTTCTTATTTGAAGAGAGTGGAACCAGGTTTACAACTGGACAGCAGATTTATGTAATTCGAAACAGTGAAACCATTAGATAAATTTAAAAATACTGTTGTATTATTTTCAACATATTAACCATGTGAAACAAAATTTTTATTTCACTCTGGTTCGTTGAAAATGAGGTAGAAAATCTTTATTTTGCATAAAGAGCCGCTGTGTACTCGTAACGTTTGGAAAACATATTTAAGAAAATTTCTGTTGTACTCTAGTTGGTTGAAAATCATGTAAAACATTTTTATTTTGCATAAAAATATAGCCAACTGAGATTTGCACGCAGAACCACACAGGTCGTCAGAAGAAAAATGCATTCCTCTTCGGTGTGCGCCGGTTCGACAAGGTATCCAGGGTCGCGTATATATCAGGCTTGCTCATAACAACAGCGGCGGGCGGATAAGGTGAACGAAATGCAGATTCCGGAACGTCGAGGTGGCCGCGAACAACAAACCGTCCGAACGAAAACCTGCTCGAGCGGAACCGAGAGAAACCGAGAGGAACGGAGAGGAACGACGAGGAACGGAGAGAGGAAAGTGCCGGAGAACAGTGCCGTGGGTGGTGTTTACACAACGTTTACCGGCCAGGGTAATTACCCGCAATACCTGGTACTCCGACTCGTGCTGCGAAACGCCTTCAACATCAATCACTTCTGCTCGCGATAGCGAACTCTGAGGTACGGTCGACTACCACGCAAATACACACCGAATCCTACGCCTATGTCCTGTGCTCTTTCTCCAAGGAAAAAATCTTCACTGCAATTGCGACTGCAACGGACCCCCACGCGACACGCCCGGAAAAATGCAAGCATTTTTCTTGCCCCGAAAGAAAAGAAATTCAATGTGAGCGTGCCTCTGGGTGACGCCCATTATTCTTAACCCTTTGCAGTCAAAGCTATTTTAACATGCTTAAAATCGAACTTTAACCCACTTCCCGATGAGCTAGAGACTTGAAATTTTCAACATAGCTCAGAACTGGATGACTCAGAACTTCGCGACGCTCGGTATACGTCATCGCGTGCAGCGATCCCCACTCCACGCGTTCCCACTCCACCAGCCCACTTCGCACCGAAGGAACTCAGTTTACTTAATGGGTTGGTTTGCTCGGTAGCGGGCCTTACTAAATGCGCTCGATAGTAAAGACTAAGAAGTAGAAAATAAAAAAAGAACTTTTTAAAAAACGAAACATATTAGAATGCACTAAAAAGGAGAAAATAACATTTTTAGATATTAGTGACTATAAATAAAAGCATGGAGGGCCCACGAAGATTACGTTAATACAGTTTAGCGCTCCACGTTTTTATTTATAGTCACTAATATCTAAAAATATTATTTTCTCCTTTTTAGTGCATTCTAATATAAGCGTGGTTTTTAAAAGGTTTTTTTTATATACATTATTAACTCGAAAATTATACATTTCTTCTGACCTAGACTAATTTCACTGTATATAATCCACGTATCATATCATACACCTCATACCTAATACTTCAATGTTTATTATTATAATTGTTTAATAATTTCTCGAATTTGGTTAACGTTAATTTAATTAATATGAAAGAATAGATTGTTTAGCAACCGAACATCTGAATTTCGGTTTCGGAGAAGTGTTCCGCCAATAAAGATCACCTCGAGGACGTCGCGACGTCGTCTCGCGTCTCCTCCGCTAACAAAGAGAAGATATCCGAGGGATGTCGGGAACACGGACAATGAGACGCGGGCAAATTATCCGCGTAATGAAAACACACCCCGCCGCCGGGAAACTGCAGGGTAATTATAGTAATTCCGACGCCGTTTGGTTTAATTCGGCTAGGATTTATATCGAGCACCGGATCATTCCATAAACGATAATTAACCTGTCGAATCTCCGAAATTCGAGTAAAATGTAGCCTCGCCAGCACCGTCGGCGTGTTTCCGCGCTGGAATTTCACCGTGGAATAAACTATTCCCTGTTCAACCCATTCAGGTACAATTTTCCTCTCCGATAATTGAAATTCATTTGTCGTTGTTCCGGGAAAACAAAGAAAATTCGCGCCCTCGTTTCTCGCACGGTGAGAGGACATTCGGTACAGCAAAATGTAATTCGATTCGAACGAAGCAATTAGCAAGCACGTTCTTCACATTTGCTAGTTCAAAAATTACGCGCGAAAGAGTACCGTCACGCGTTACAAGATCCTTCGATGATGATGCCAAACGGTGAAACAATATAAAATGATTCCAAGTTTCTGGGTGTTTCAATGTTATTTTATTGCATCTTATAGTACTCATTACGTTCGCGTTAAATTTTTTTTTTATTTTCTGTGCCACAGCAAGTACGTGTGTTATAATTTCTTTTTTCTGCGTTAATTTTTACACGGCTGTGCTGCAATATAGGTTTTCGAAATTCACTGAAAACCTATTATTTTTCAGACGCAAAAATATATGTCTTGAAGATGATCCATATAGAGATCGAAACGTCGCGTTAAATTAATTTTCAAACTTGCTGTTAATCTATAAATGATTTTATTATAGAGTAAATAATTGGTCATCCACCAGCAGTCAACTGATTAGCCAGTCAGCTAAAGTGCGCATTGCATTGCTGATTCTTTACAGAGAAGATCCTGTTCAGGATTCAAGCAGTGGAATTCGGGCTAGGTTAGCTATATCTGTGCTCACATTGTCTCCCCTTTTTGCCACGTATGTCAACACGCCGATAGATTGTAAATCGTCGCTGTTCGACGCCGCTTAGCAACACCGATCGCGCTAATTGGCCGAATTTCACTGCTTGAATCCTTCATTTGCCACAAACAAATATCATACGATTCGTGAGCTCCAATCACGATGCTCCACATTCACCGGTTCAATCTTATTTAAGGCACCTGCGGTGCCCTTATACCTTCTTCGTTGTCTGATCGATGTGTAATTACATTGTATTGTTGCGCTCTCCGATTCTATCGTCACTGTTAATCGTTTTCGCTCTCATTGCCAGTTACGCGACACGGGATTCTAGCGTGATTTCGACGCGTGTGTTTCGCGAAACTTGCGATTATATCAACTAAGACTTTCATTAATGTGAATAAAGACCTTCATCTAGTAAAGTGACCACTGGAAGTGAAATATCTTCAAACCACGAAATTGTTGCAATCTTTCTCACTTTCTACCAGTCCAATTCCCGTGAGTTTCATCGTGCACTCATTGCTGGGTGGTTCCGGCAGCCGGCAACTCTCGATCACGTTGGTCATTGCCGAAACACAGATCAATTCAGCTAGGACTGTTTATTGCAGGAAGAAAATCCAAATTTAAAGTGAAGAGTTTCCACCGGATGATAATTCCGTTTCCGCGAAATCTGTCTGTGTATCTTCCGCCGTTCGATAATGTAATAATTTCGGAAGACATTGTACTCGTCCAGGCGGAAAGTTTGCGCGACGGAGTTGTCGAGAGCACTCTCCTCAAGGGGATAGAGCAACGCCGCTGCCAATACAGAGAAAAATTACCTCGCTTTTCGCGTGTATATACATGGTCGTCCCTGTCTTGCGTGTGTAAACATTCACACCCACAGTCCCATACTTCTGCGAGGTCGCGCGAGCGCGCCGTTTGCACAGCACACGCTACATTTTGCATGGGACACTCCGTTTTTGTCGCGAGTTAGCTTCACCTTTCGATAAAAATTTCAGCCTGTCCTGAAAGCTTTAAAGTTATTTATCCGGCTGCCCGTTCCAAGGTACTCGTCTTTTGTTTTCTCCAAGTTCTCGCGATCGAATTATCCCGAAGTTAGGATCTCGAGGAATTCTTTCGTAGTCGGATTGTTTCCCAGAGGAACAACATTTATTTTCTTAATCAATAGAAGATTTCTTGAAACTTGTGGTAAGTTCACAGGTGTAAAGTTCAAATGTTGTGGATCATGTATGGAGAGTTTAGGGTGTATTCATGATTAATCGCGGCGAGAAGGGCGTTGACACATAATCGAGGGATAGACTTGGCCGTACGTGACGTCGGGGAATTAGCGAAGCGTCTCGAGTCCCGTAAAAGGACTCGGGGCGTCGCGACACCCGGACGGGGTCTCTACGTGACCGTGTACATAGACGCGGATCAGGCGTCGGCTCAAGAGCACCTTGCACATAGAACTCTCTGCAGGAGGCACAGAGTTCCATGACGAAGGTGAATATAGATAGAGACCCGGGGAAGTATAATAAGGGCTCAGAACACCCTCCGAAGCTTCCTGTGCAACCTGAAACTTCGCATTTACCTGACCTGTGCAAACTACACCGTCCCTTCGGCTCCGATTTCGTTATTGGAAATACAAGATCGAGATAATCATGTGCTCGTTACAAATCTATCCTCCTGAATTACTCTGTGGTAATCTATCCTCTGAATTACTCAGAGGCGTCACTAAAAATCGCTGTACCATTATTTAAAATATTGTTCACATTATTAGATATGTCGGTGTCTAACCAATTACTATACATTTTAATATTGTATGAGGTATTATATCAATTTCATATCTAGCAAATTTAAAAAATCATGGAGCATGGAAATATTCTAGGTCAGCAAGAACGTTTGATTTTAGAAAATTAATTAATTAGTTATCGATCGTAATTTATTTTCAGGATATTATGAATTTTTATTCGCGGCGCAAAAGTTCGAACATTTACTTTTGATTTGAATCTTCAGGTTCAAGAACCACGTTAGCTATTAAAATGTTTTAATGCAATGTTTTAATACAATATTTTAATACACGTTTTAATACAATGTTTTAATACATGTTTTAATACAATGTTTTAATAATGTTTGATTTTAGAGTTAAAATAGCTCCGAGTGCAAAGGGTTAATAATGTACAATTAACCGACACACGAGCCTTTCGTCCAAGTGTGCCTGCGAATTCTAGCGACAGCGTGCCAGAAGAAATCGAGTGTCGAGTGGACACGTTTCGAAAGCGGGAATTTCAGTTTGGGAATCGCGCTGCGTTTAATGCGGCCCTTTATCGCTGGGAACGGCGGTCAATTAATTCCGCTCGCCGGGAAATTAATAGTTCCCGCGCGCTAATTCAGTTTACAAATGGAACCCGATTCGCTTTCACGTCGACAATGAGCCGCTTCCCCCGGCTGGCTTCGTGAGTGGGAAAAAAAAAGAAATATTCATTTTCGAGTCCAGCCCGAAGTTTTTGCCGGTAACGATGAAATATCAGCCCCCGCTGCCCTTTGCCGCGACACCGTCAAATTGATGGATCGTGGTCTGGCCACGCGGGAAGATCGTTTGTAACGTTCAAATTAAAAATGAGATAACCGCCAGTCATTTGCGGCTTCGTCGCCCGGTAACGCCGCAATATTTCCTCGGCAAAATGTCCCCGCGCGTTTGTTCAATTTGAATTGCCAACTTCCCCTTCTTTCGCTGTCCAACTCGGCCATTCAATCCCTGCCATTAAATTTTCATTTTCTACGCAACAGAACACTCGTATATTCTGTATTAATTAATACTCTATGTTAAGCACCATTCAACTATCTGTCGCTGGGTTCCAACAGTAAAAGGAATTTTAATCATGAACCAACTAACTAACAATCTAATCATATCGCTGCGAATTTGTTTGCAAAATAGACATTGTCCAATTTAACAATATAAGTGAACTCTCAATTAGTTTCATAGGTCTGGGAGATTGTTCTAAATGTTTATTTATTCCTGTTTCAATTTCTGCGTAATTGAAATTGAAACAGGAGTGAATAAAAAAAAGTGCAATCTCCCAGATCGTTTGTCCTACTCGAAAGTTAACTAGCATAAAAAGTAGACTTCAAACGAAGCACAGAGTATAATATACCGAACGGAATGAAATGCACACGATGGCAAGAAAAACAGCCCGACACGGCCCGTGTAATTCCGAGTAGGTTCAGGGTATCTCATGCATCACCGTGAAACCGGGTCGTTTCCTGATGTTGATGGATCGTCTTCGATTATTCCCACGCAATTTATGCGTTCGTCTTTCGGAAGCGTTCAGCGGCCGATGCGAAATCCCGACGAAACGCCCGGCAACGCTTCAGGTAATTAACTCAACGCGACGTCCAGGTATTCGTCGAACGAACGAGCACTTATCTCGATGCACGCGATCGTTCGATTCGAAACGTGGCTCTTCCTTTGATTCGTCGTCTGTTATCCTATTTTTGCATTGCGGCCTTTATTTCTCTCCTCTGGCTTTTTCAAATCTCAAATCCCTAAGCGTAGTACAAAACAGCGTCTCATTTTTTCTTATTTAATGAACATTATTTAATGTACATTATTTAATGTACATTATTTTTCAATACATTATTATACTTTATATAATACAATACAAATTACATATACATAATCGTAGACCAGTACACAAGCAGTTTTAAACCTATACAATTTTCTTAAATTTTTAACCAACAAACCTGTACATTTTCAACTAACCAACATTCAGAAACGAGTAGGTTATTTTACATATTTCTACTGTAATAGGTCTGGAGAATAGAGCATGAAAGCGAGTGTCTTATTTAACTCTACCAGTCCTAATAACCATGTAATTTATACAAAAAAATGTTTGCAAAGAACCGTCAAAATAACGGGTTTTAATATTCTTAATTTGCAATTATTAAAATCATAAAGATGCTTCGATAGTTCGTAAAATAGGTTGCATTGTATTCTCATCAAATATTTGAACAATGTCGGAGCAACGAAACAAATGGTGGTTGCATGTTAATCGTCGTTTCATCTAATAACGCAAACGACAGGTTCTGTTTACGTCTCCCGGGCTCTGTTTACCTTTGTTTCCTCGGTCTCCTCCATTTCCCAGGACTCCGCCCTTATTTTCTTTAATTAATTCCCTCTCAACCTCCCACCTCTTCGCTCTCCTCCCTCTCTCTCCACAGTCCTTCCTGCGGTTCAGCTATTTTTTCGTCTTTCCAGCGACCTATTCCGTGTTTTCGTTCAACGGGAATGTTTATCATCTAACAGAAAAATTACCTCTCGATCGAAGTCGAAGATTTCGTGGGTTGGTTTTCTTTTCTTTCGGCGGCAGCTCGTTTTACCCTTGTCGTCTTTAATTCTCGTGCAAATATTATTTCCCTGGTTCAGCCGACGATCAAAGATTCGGTCTGGCGACATCACTTTTTTCTTTCGATTGAATTAATCGGCGTGTGTAGGGGCGGTCCCACCGGCTTTCCATTTTCCCGATGTTATTTTTCAGTTGTCCAGTTCATCGAGCTCTGTTTTAGTTGACCGGGCCGCCGCGCCGTGAAAACAGCGTTCCGTTTCGTTACACGCTGTCGCTCGTGTATTTGATCCACTGGGCCAATCACAGGTGTGTCCCGAGCCTTGGACGGATCGCTGTTTCTCCATGGCGTGACCTGTATGACCTATGATGAATACAGTTTCGTCTCAGTTGCTGTACATATTTTCTTGCACTATAAAAACGTGTGAATACCATAAATGCATAACGAACCGTCTACTAATCACATTTGTGGCTGCACCATTAATCTAGCAGATATTCGAACAAATGAAAAATTCAAATTCAGTCCAGGTTTTTATTTTAGTTTTTCATTTTATGGATATGAAATTCATATCATACCTCATGCCTAATACTTCAACGTTTATTGTTATAATTGTTTAGATACCCACACACATATTTCATACTGTAAACAACACTCTGAATAATTACAGGAATAATAATTAATAATTTCTCGAATTTCATACATGTTTTCGTACATATTTTCTTGCACTGTAAAAACGTGTGAATATCATAAATGTAGCAGATATTCGAACAAATGAAAAATTAAAATTCAGTCCAGGTTTTTACGGTTTTGGCAGGTCTCCTACTTTCTCGTACGGATGAAAATGAGACGACGCGACGTTGCGTTAAAATCGTTCCGACCAATCATAATCCATCTTACAGTGACGAAGAACGGCTTTAACGAAACGCAAGCCATTTTATTTAGCAGGCTGGCATGCGAATCTCGGGATCGCGATCGTCGGATGGAATTTTTCACCGAGAGAGGAGGGGGAAGCCGCGGAAAGCTGCGATACGGTGTAAGCATTTTGAACCTTGTCGTTTTATCCGTTCACCCGATCCCCAAAGTATAATTCCATTTTGACGGCGATTCTTCTTGCCCGGTCTATCTGTCAGCCGTGAGAACACGCGCGCGTGCATAAAACCGTGAGATAAGAACGACCATAGGCCCGAGCTACCTCTCATTACCATTTTCATTCGCCGGCGCCGTTTACGAGCCACGGAATAATAGTGCGATCAAACCAAACGACACTCCCCCACTTATCGGTCCCGCGGCCAGGCAATTAAACGTACACCTTGCGCTTTTACCTTCTATCGCCGACACAGTATTTAACCGGTTGTACCTCGCAAACTGATTTTTTTCCTTGCGAAAGAAAATAATATAGTAGCCGAGATTCGGGTTGACTAATTTTCCCTTCAACTGTTTTGATTTGCTTCAAGAACTTTCCCGCTTAATTAGTTTTATTGCTAGCATTAATTTTCCTGCTTTTTTAATCCTACATTCTCTGAACGTTGTTTCATAGCAAATGCTATTTGTTTTGCCTACGTGACGAGTATACTCAACGCGAACGGTTCACAGGTTAATTGTTGCGTCGTAGAGAACATTGTGCTTTTATTTTCGCAATGTTAAACCGCATACTTGAATTACTAGGAGCAGCCTGCAGATTTGGTGCATTTATAGGAAAATTGAGTACATGAAATTTTTGAAATTGCGGGATAATTAAAAAAGTTTTAATGTATATTATTTTTCATGTGTAAAAATTTTTTTAATTGTCCCGCAATTTGAAAAATTTCATGTACTCAATTTTCCTACGAGTGCATAAAATCCGCAGTCTACTTCTAGTAATCCAAACATGTTCTTCATCTATTAAAATCAAGAATTTTAATAGATGAAGAACATGTAGAATTTTTACAAGAATTTTGTTAAGTAACAATTTAACAACTCGCCAATGAAACGAACATTTGCAAATAAAATTTGGAAGATAGTGCTCGTCCATGTTGCCCGCGAGTTTGTCATGCAAAGCCTCCTCTTCAGTTTAATCGTGTCGATAGTAGTTCGACATCCTCGGCGGATGAAATTCGGGTAAGTATCGAGGCAGCATGATCGAGAGCTAGGCTAACTTTCATTAGGGCACCTTTCCGGGCCCGGTTAATCGTATTTCTGCCGTGGGGATTCGAGTTGGCTCGTTCCTCGAATACCCGACGAAACTATGAAATTTCAGCTGCGCGTGGTTGCGATAGTTCGCCGAATTCTTTCGCGCGGCTTTCCCCTGGGTGTCGCTTGGATTTAAATCGTCCTGTCGAAACTTTTTTCACCGCAAACTTTCGTCAAACATTTCGCATAACGATCTCACTATTCCCCCTTGCCCCGCGACGGTCGTTTTATCGATTCCGAGTTACGAGAACCGTTTCTCCAGTCTATTAACTCGGTTTCAGAACCGGAAAATGAAAAACGTGCTAAAAAAGACTGTCTTTCTTCTCCTTTTCGATCATCAAATTCGTGTTACAGTATTTTATCCATAAATGTCCCAGAAGTCTGACCTGTAAATGTCCTAGATCTATCCCCACTACTGCGGGATGTACCCGGCTCGGATATATCGGTGAGCCCGCCTAATCAGAATTTCTAATTTCTTTATTTTTCATTATTTTTTTATGAGATTTCGATAAGCATATTTGCGGTACTTTTCTAATAAAAATCATACCAAATATCATATAATTCCGATGATATTTACTTGTGTAATAGACAATTAAAGTTTCGGGTGCAACTCTCTGCGTCTCTTCCTTTCCCATACGCTATTCTACCTCGCGCCCGAAACTTTAATTGTCTATTAAACAAGTAAATATCATCGTAATTATATCATATTTGGTATGATTTTTATTAGAAAAGTACCACAAGTATGGTCATCAAAGTCCCATAAAAAAAAATAATGAAAAATAAAGAACTATTTGTTTGCGACATATGGGTCCCTTCAAACCTTTTTTATCCTCGATGAGTGGAAGATTGTCATAAATAATTTTGTAGCGAGTTTCTCTTACAAATGTCCACCGATCCAAATGCACAGATTCGCTCCTATTACGGACGACCATTACTTTTTATACACCCTGCGCACAGAGAAATCTTTAACTAAAATGTCGCAGACATTCACAAAGGGAGGTCTCTCGGAGAATGCAGTTCACGTTTCCAGGGTTTTGGGATCACTGTGGCAAGACACGAGGTCCTCTCTCTGTATCTCTCTCTCTCTATCTCTCTCCCCGTCGCAGGTTCCTCTAATTACGCGGACTCCCGCGGTCAAAATATCTTGTACACAAGCTTATCTAGAATTTCGGGGACAAACGTTCCGCGGGAATCGTGGCTCCAACGCCAGATCCCGCGACGCGACGTCTGATTCAATTGAGGCTTTGGTTCTGTTGTGCGGACGCGGATAAGGGCTTCGCGAGATATGTATATATATATATGTATACATACAGGTATATATACGTTATACATACACATAGTATATATTTTCGTTTCGTCAAAGCGTTGGAGGTCTGGCCGCTCTCGCTCACGGTCCGAAAAGTAATTCAATTGGCCGAGCCGCGCCGCTTAATTCCCGAGTTAAATGAAATTTCGTCCGGGTGCTTTGTTCTTGCGGCGGGAGACAAAGCGGCGGCTAGGCCCCCCTCTCCTCTTCTCTTCTCGTCTCGCTTCACTCTCCTCTCTTCCGCGAGGAGAACGCGTGGAAGATCGTTAACGGTGATTCTGTGTTTAAATTTCGCGAGAACCGGGCCACCGAAGTTCGCCGCACAGTTCGTTGATGATCAGAGGACACAAGAGAGCTTATTGGTTGAATTTGCTTCCGCAGTCCTTCGATCCATTAAGGGTACGCCGCAGCAAAAATCGCGGCGTAGAGGTGAACTGCGAAGCAGACAGAGAGGGAGAGTGTTTCTTATTTTTTTTCAATGTGTCTGCCCCAAATACATTTCGCGAGAAGCAATATTTTTCGATGCTCTTCGTGTTGAAATATTCCCTGAATTATTGCGGGGTAGCGTACGGAGCTCATTTTTGCAAATTGCCTCTCGAAACTTTATAAACAACAATAGTGTACGTTTTTAGAGAAGATATTGTTTTCTCCGTAAAAAAAATTTCTTCTAAAAACGTACACTATTGTTATTTATAAAGTGTCGAGAGACAATTTTCAAAAAAGGACTCTGTATGCTATTTGTCATATATAGGTTGTTTTATAATAATTACGAGACTGAATTGATTCAGATTCTTCACAATTTTTGTACAATAACACATTCTCGAATAAAGAAATTTATTAAATGATTTCTAATGGAAGCATCTTTATAATTTCAATAATTATAGAATAAAGAATGGTGAAAGCGGTGTTTTGAGCGGTACGATTAGTGTTAAACGCGGAAAATTATTTTACTATGAGATCTCTAATTATGACGTAACAGGCCATCGACTTGTCGACGGCTCGACAGTTTCCGTTCATTTAAATGCGCTCGAGACGACGCGACCGGAGGCGCGAGTTGCATCGAGGCTCGAAGAGTAATAAGAAGAGGTCCTCGTAAGTTTCTCGTTTAATCTTCAAAGGATTCGGAGGGGGTCCGTTGCGCGACACAGTTGCTGTTAGCAGCAGTAGCAGCGAGTAGCAACTTTCTTGGAGTAAAGTAGTTAAAGAGTGACGCGCGCGCGACGCAGCACAGGAGGAAGGCTGCGGGACCGTGTTGGAGAGTTCTTGGTCTCTCGCAGTCGATGCGTTTCACGGACCACGTACTTTAACCACGCCCGTAAACGTTTCATTAACCCGCTTGTTTCGTCCGATAGAACCGAGTCGCGTTTTTCTCGAAACGAGCCCGAGCAGCGAAAAAACGAAATTTCAACCGTGTGACGCACGTGGCGAACCCTGCTCTCTCTATAGAGAGAAAAAAAATATCCCGGCACGCTACCGCCCGGCGGTGACGGTTAATTAAAAATGTAGAAAGGCGAGGGCTCGCTCCTAATATTGTCTATAATGAAATCCAACTGCGCGTTTCAGTTTGCGTGGCCGCGCGCACGTACCGACCCGAGGATTAATAATAAAGCCGCCGCTAGGCGCGAGAGGCCGCGCGAGAAACCGAATTAACCTGAAAAAATGAAATTCGAATATTCATTAGCGTCACGCACGTCCAGCTCGTCCTGCTCCGGGACGTTATTCCAAATGGATTATGAACGCTGTCCGACGCTTCGTATAAAACTGCGACTACTCTTTTCGTCGCCCTCCTCTGTCTCTCTCCCTTTTAATTTTTACAGTATCGAGCTGTCTTCGTGTCGCCTCACAGTCAGAAACTGTTCTCACGGATTTTATGCAGTTATGACAAAAATGCCTTATTTAAAACAGTAAAGGCATGTCATTATTTCCAGCCTTTTAACTTTTAATTACACGCATGTTGCATTAAAAATCTGAAAACTAGTTATTTCATTAAGTAAACATTTATTTATGTTGGAGTGATGTAAAGTTCCATATATAGACAGTATAGTGCGAGTAATTGAAGGTTAAACAGAAAATAAATTTTGAGGGTGGAAATAAATTGAACGTATTAACTAATAATAAGTTTCCGTGTTTCGGCGAACGAGCCTGATAGAACCAGACAATTAATTAGTACCGCATAAAGTTCCCAACAGAAAGTATCTGATCGAAGCGGTGAGATGTCTCGGTTCGTTAAAGGCTGTGCTCTCGAACGGAATAAATCGTCCTCGGGTTTGCAATTTTTTCTCGGCCGAACGTTCGAACACTCGGCGCGCATTAGCGATTCCGCTTAGGCGTCCCGTTCCGGATAATTAGGGAAACGAGCCACTTCTGTGGCCGTTTTGTGCGAGGTCGAATTAGTCGACTGGTTTCATTTCCCCACGGCGCGCGCGGCGCGGCTGCTGTTCGAAATCACGCTGCAATCTAACGGCAGTAACGACGCGACGTCTTCCAGCAGCACACCAAAAAACCGAGAGCTCGAATCACCCTCCAGGGTGCTGTTTCGAACGCGTAAGGGCTGATACCTTTATTCCACGGAATCGGTGATTATCGTGACGCTTTGCTTCCGAGGTTTGCTGACAGCGTTGTAATTAAGCGGTGCCTTTATTGTCCCCCACCGCTTCAGGTTCTTCTTCGAAAATCTCCGAGTGCAGCCGCTGGAAGTACACCGGTGAACACGTCTGTTGCTGTCTGGTTTCATGGAAACTGCTCCCATGTTGCTGCAAGTTCGCGTAGGAAGATGTTTGAACGAGTTGTATTCACAAATCGTGCAGGGCGAGTTGATAATAATTATGGTGTTGCCGCTATGGTGTTCCCTCACATATTGTGACTTTCATCTATACGGATAGTGTTACTTTTTTATTCCCCTTACTGGCAGATTTCCTTTGATGTACACTACTGATGAAACTTGATTACTTTTAATGAATTGGTTACGAAATTTTTCTGGTTAAAACGAGAACAAGATAGCATTTCTTCATTTTTAGTTACACTTGTACAAAACTTTCATCGATTAAAACAAGAATACAGTTTTTATTTGGCTTCTGTGATCTGCAATTAATGCGAACATTTTTGATTTTGCACTAAGATCGAATGATTAGATAAAATATTTATCGGGATACATCGACATCAGTACAAATTCACAGTTAGGGAGAGAATAGTTTAACCCGATTTTGTCAGATTTGTATTTCCGTCCAAGCGATTTTCACGATCGTGCGTCAGGTCGCAGTTTCTCTCTCGCGTGGCAGTGTCGCTTAGTTCGCGTGCTAAAATAAATAAGGGCTTAAGAGGAGGGGACGGTGGCAGAGGGCGGAGGTGAAACAAAGCCGAGAGGCGTATAAAATTAAACGTCTTAACGAACGGCGGGTCCGCTCTCTTGTTTCGCGGCAGTATATTTTCGCCGGAAATCTTACGGAGGGGCCAGTGATAAATGCGAATCGTAAAACTGCAAGCGCGCGCGAGCGAACAGATCCCGGAGACGTAATTAAGAAACGCTGCACTCCGCGGCTCGGCACAGGGCTTGTCTCGACTATAGCGATGGCTCGTTTCGGGATCGCATAAATCTGCGAGCCGAACTAAATTGAACTTTACAAACCTATCGGCCAACCGCCACGGCAAGTGGCCCGTGGAAAGTTAACCGGCGGATATCGGCCCTCGAGAGCGGCCCGCGTATGCTCTGCTAATGGCAGATCTTCCGAAACGATCGGATTTATTCGCTCGGAGGGATTGCCTGTGTCGAGGGCGACATCCTTCAACGGATATCGCTCCGAGAACGTTTAATCGTCTTCCCTAATTTTTTTTTAGGGATGTCGCTTTTCAAGTGCACGTGCTGTCTCGATAAGGGTGCGGACTCCTCTCTCTAGTGTGCGAGGGTTCAGAATTCAACGAACCATTACTGTATAGTGCACATTTCGGTGCTCTACGTCGTCACAATCGCTTGATCAATCTATTTAGGTTATCTAAAGATCAATCTATTAGAGACGAATATCGGAATCGCCAATTTTTTGCGTTTTCGAGGTGTAATTTCCATTATTCGGCAAATTAAAAAAAAAACAAACACGTGACAGTGTTACTGCGATCAACTCAGATAGATTTTCATCAATATATGTAGAGATTTAGGTTTTTTTTTATAAAAAATTTATTATTCATTTCTTTAAACGTTGCGTATAAACCCTTTAAACCCTTAAGCGTCACACTATACCCCTCTCGGAATATCTTTTCCAATTGCAGTTCGTCGAAGAACGTCAAGTGCAGTTTGAGGACTAGAATGGACAATAATAATGGTTGTCGGTACCCAGAACAGGAAAGTAAGAACACCAGCGGTTAGTTCGTTGGCGCGCACGCGTATGTGGCTCGTCTCATCGTCGCGGAATTACAGGGAGGACTTGTTAATGAAATTTCGTGGTTTGTTCAGAGGGAGCGTACGCGCGAAAGCAGAAAATTCCGTTGAAGCTTATAATGCGTTCTAATGACGACTTTAATCAGTGCACTGGGGAACGAAGTGGTAACTGCGCTCTCGCGCGGATCGAGTTTAACTCGCGAGAGAACCACCACCCTAAAACGATGGCTGTTAAACGTCGTCCTTGGCGAAGTTTTATGGTTGACTTTGCGCTAATGCGCTACAGTTTGTCGCGGTGTTTGCCCGGCCGTTAATGGAACCGCGGATTAAAGAGACCATAAATGTTGCCAGGACCAGCTGTCGGCGTTGATAAGTCGTCGAAAGAATTGCTGGTTCGACCTGGCACGCAACGACAAATAAAATGATTCCGTTCATTCCGAGACTGTCGATCATAAATGCTGTGTATTATACAGGACTCCGATAATTTTGAAAGTGTCATTCTAAAACGAAATTCAAAAAAGAAATTCAAAAGTAAAAGTGCATGTTTTTGACTCCTCTATTATATCCATATAGTCAATTACCTTTTGTTGTACGTTCTAATAGATGTAAGTGAAAAAAATTATTCAGAAGAGACTGACGACAAGATGTACCGTATAATAATTAGATTGTGGATTTTCGTGTGAAATCAAAATTGTCCTCCTTGATTGTAAACTATCTTTACAGTAGCTTCAAAAAGCAATGGCACGTTGAATTTCCGATTTTCGATAAATTCTTGACATTAATCCGTTCTAATTTTGTTTAACTCGTTCAAATGATTTGTTTAATTTAATTGTTGATGAACTTGCTTAACCCTTTGACGCTGGATCCCCAGTCTATTATGATCTGTCTCTAACAGACATGATCTAGAGAATATTTAATGAAACGCAAAAAAATATTCAGAAGTGTCCGACAACAAAGATAAGATCCAGCCATTCGAAGATAATTCTTGGGTGCATCAGATTCTAAAATTGACGTATCCCGATGAAATGGAAATCGAGTTATCGACTGAGGGTTTCCGGTGATCACGGTCGTTTCCTATTAACGTGAAAAGGTCCGTCGCGGGAGCCGGCGTACCTGAAATAACAATTCTATCGCGATTCCACGGAGTCGAAGAGCGTGTCTGTTCCTGAGGGGTCGAACAATCGTCTATGCCATGCCGTGGCAGATATGATTACTTAAATATTTCACCGGGCAACGGGATCTCTTTCTCTCTGTCTGTCTGATCTTCCGGTTTCCTCGGATTCGGACGAAAAACGAGGGAGAAGTTGATTCGGCCCGGAGAAACGAAAATATATTTCGTATGCCTCGCAGATATTCCGCTCCGGTGAAAAGGCGGACGTGCGCTGCCTTTTCGTTGCCTTTTGATCCGGTCAAAGGCGGCTCAAAGACCGCCCACCGGTCTCTGTATAATTTACATTAACATTTATTAGACGGGCGCGGCTGTTCCTCGCGTATCCAAGATAAATGCGAAATGAAAACGCGCCTCGGTCTCTTTATCCCTTTCTCTCTTTGGTGCTCGATCGAATTACTCGAGTTTCGACACCTCTTTGTGCGCTTCCGGTTTTTCTAGCACGCCGTAAGACCCTTGGTCGAATGAGTCCTATAAAAAGCTCGACCGTCTACTCTGAGGAAATACTGAAAATTACTATATATATTAGAATTAAAAATTATTTCTACGTTGCTAAATGTCTCTGACATGTTTGAGTGATTTTTATGCATTCACGGGACCATTGGCTGAGTGAAATATAAAATAATAAAATGTTTGCAATACAACTCGATAAACAGTAACAAAAATAACATGGTCCTTCCATATCAACAAGAGACAATTGAAAAAGATCGAACGAATGGTGACAACCAGACTTCCGCACGGCAAAGATCGAAGACACGATCGATCACGATCGAGATAGAGGACCAGCAAGCACCGGTAAAGCAACACGGAGCCAGAATTAATCCTCTCGGTCGCCTAGCAGTAATTTTCGCTGTGGTTCCGGGGCAATCGAAAGGTTTCCGATAAACCGGAAAAGATAATAGCATTATTTTAATTGGCCGATTGATCGGATCGATGAAGAAGGGAGTCAGAGGGAGGAGTGGATCGCGTCGATAGATGGGGACAGAAAAACCGGGAAATTTGCGCGACAAGCGGAACGAAGCGGTGGTGGTTGACCGCGATCGATCAGCGCGAAGCTAATTAACGGAGTCAGGTGAAAAATCGCCAGACGGCCGTGTGCATAATGCACGGAACTGCAGGCTCGACAGTTTTCTGGACGTTTTAATAGAGAGCACGCTAATTAGAAACCGGATTGCATTACTTTAAATTACAGCGCGGAACACGTTGAGAATGCCGCGTCCGGTCAAGCCAATTAACCGAGTCTCCCGATAATTACGAGAGTCGCGTAGCGTCGCGGCCCGGTCACTACGCGATCAATCACCACACACTGGGCCGTTTCTGTAAAATCGAATTGAAAAATTTCCATGTCGTGAGTTACACTCTTCGTCAGCTAATTCTTGGTCGAGATTTATGCATTTACAACGAAAATAAGTAGCTACAATCAAAAACACTAAACAGATTCGAAGAATTGAAATCTACCATCCAATTACTGTCAAACTTCTAACATTATTGCAAGAAAAATATTCTTAAGTCTTTTCTTTTCTTGTAATAGTTTCAGAAAACATTTGATTTTGTGGGTCACTCTTCATCAGCTAATGCTTGGTCGAGATTGACTAAAAAGCACACAGATTTTATGCATTCATGACAAAACTGAGTAGATACAATTAAAAACATTATATAGCTCCAAAGAATTGAAATTTGGCAGTGCATTACTACCAAACTTGTAACATTATCGAGGGAAGAAAGTTCCTCTATTTTGCATGAAAGTCGACAGACTATTAATAATGTATAATTCATGGGGACGCGAATGTGGAGCAGCTTTTCGCGATTCTGGTCCGCTGTGCATCGGCAACCCCTCCTTCTTCCTCTGTTGCTGTCTCTTTCTCGTTCACGATAGTTGTGCAGAAGAGAGTCCAGGCTTCCTCCAGCTAAATGTTTGCACGTTCCTCGTCAGCCTCGTACTTTCAAAACTTCCGCTCGTAAAGAGCCGGCCGAACGACCAGCTGAAATAATTGCGCGCGAGCCGCCGACAAGCGAAACGTGCAAACACGTCCACAACGGTGACAACCATTCCGCGAACCTTAATCTCGGATGCCTCGCCTCCTTTTCGATCGCTGCGACAGCATTTTTGCGAATGTTCGCGATTGCGAGTGTCCGAGAGACGTTGGAAGCTCGCGGGAACAAAGGCGTACCCACAAGGTGTCCCAAAATTGTACTTCCTTGAAATGAGTGATGCCTAAGATCATTCGAAGTAACGTTTTCCTTCGCAAAAATTTTCTACGCGGTTTTGTTAAGGAGTTATTAACGAAAACTATGGTTAAATTGTTTTCGTAACGGGAAAAGTTATTTCTTGCCCGAAAATTGTATTTATTATAAAATTAAAATATCTATTGTAAATGTAAATTGCGTTTTCAATTTTTTCTCCTCAGGTCTAGATTGATTCAGTATTGACATTGAGAATCGAGAACATCGAGGATCGACAGATTCAGTATTGTGTAAAAAAATATTTTTAAGTATCCTTTTGGCAGAGCACAATTACTGAAAAAGTCTTATTAATGAAATATGTTGAAATGCTGTTTCACTGTTCGAAGTTGGTCGTTTTAAATATAATAAATGGTGTTCGACAAATTTCGATAGGTATTCATCAACCCTACAAGTTTCCTACAACAGTGTTCCACGTTTTGGTGTGCCCTTGTGCCTTCAAACGAAACGTTCAGAACTGGAATTCAGAAGAGCGAAGGGACATAGCGCACACATAGACAGAAGGAGGGATCCGGTTGACGATAGTTTGTCTGGTTCGAATCTTTGTTTATTTGCTGAGTGGAAGGGGCCCGCAGGTTGTTGGGCTCTGTGTAAAGAGTAAACCAATGGCTGTCTTGTTGGAGTTTCGCTCGTTTGAGTCGAGTCGAAAAGCATTCGGCACAATGGACACTGCGATCGAACATCGTCGCAGATTCAGCCAGTTAGCAGAGGGTTAATACAAAGGGTCAATCAGTAGACGCGCGCACACGGACGTCCACGTCCGACATCATCCGCGTTCAATGGACGCGTTGGCGTCGCAGATTTGCTTTACCGAGTTAGCATTGTCACAGAAGTATCCCTCAACGATGCGACGGTGAACGCAGCCGATCATTACATACCAATCGCGCAAAGCTCGTTGAAATTCTATCGGGCCGATTAGCCGAGCACCAAATTCCCGCGCTATTCATCGGCATCAGTATCGATGTTCATCTGTGTGAATAATCAACATTCTTGTGCTCTTCTAGAAGGACTTCCTTTCACTCTCGTTACGCAGCATTTGTTTCTATAGATTTTGGGGCTGCTGCAACAATTGTTCCGTAATTACTAGATTGTTGCAATCTGTTTTAGAATGCAAATTGTATGAAGCGTATTGATCAAGACATAATATCATCCTGCAAAGCTGATGTGCACATAATTATGAAAATATTTCTTGTTCCGAGGTATTTGAAGGAAAAGGAGTTTAAGACTAAATGAATTAGATATAATGTTGAAATACTATGCGCTATCTAATGGTTCATTTTTGATCTAGCAACACTCGGAAGTCGCTAGTGGCCTCCAGGAATTACCAGGAAGTCCAGAGACATCTACAGGCCCTTTGCCCTAAGCGTCACGACTCTTGGATACCCTTGAAGGGTCTATGGAACGTCCAGCAGTCTCTGGGGACCCTTGAAAGGACTCCAGCAACCCCCAGAAATTCCTAGGGACCCTCGAAGGGTCTCGAATCACCAGCAGGAGTGTCTCTCGAGCTCTGGTGCTTGAGACCTCCTTCCAGCTCGATGGCTAGAGGGTGACTGACAATTTTTAGCGTTCTGTGCATGCACCTGAATTGATTCTACTGTGGCAAACAAGTGTTTGCAATTTCATTTTCCTGACAATTTCATTATCTGCTCTATTCAATCGTAGCATAGATTGAAACATGTTTGATTAAAATTGGTGGATTAGAAGCGTCTCGCTTTGTTTAGTATTGTTTAGATGTTTATAATGTTACGAAACAATATACTGTATTTGACAGAGTATATAGAATTGTTTTAAACAGAATAAAAAGAATTTTAATTTCGGGTGGAACAGAGACGATCCGAGGAAAGTCTCCAGTGCAAAGGGTGGGCTTATTATCGAATCGAGATCAAACAATTTTCTCGATTTTCGCCGACGTTCGCAGGGGAGTATCGACTTTGCGGCGAGCACGGGACGTTAATTATTACGATCCGGTAGCGAAGGTAACGCAGAGGGCTTTCCTAAAAATTAATCCGCGGTCTTGTCCAATTTCCAGTGGCGGTCCCGTTTAATAAACTCCTCGCGTTTTCGCCGGGACATCTTACGTTTTATCAAGCGACCGACGCGGCGCGGCGTTGAGAGCAGAGAAAGGCGGCTTTCCATTTCCTTTCTACATTCGCGTTAATGAATAAAATTTAATTAAAAAGTTGCCGGGAAGTTGCACGTAACAAATACAGAGCCGCGGCGAAAAGAAGTTCTAATTGGAAGCCGGACAGATTGTGTTCCACGCAATTATTTTTCCGGGGATTCTTTTATTTTGTAAGCGGCGCGCGACGAGACCAGACGCGACGCGGCACGGCGACTGCGTTTTATCTCGCCGGCTACGGGAACTCGAATTAACGCCGATCCGTCAGTTTGCTTCCCACCGATTTTCCCCCGATAAACCTCTTAAACATTGTTTCGGCAAACTCTATTAGCCGACCGAAGTAAACCGCGCGCGAAAGGGGAACCGGCCCGGCCCGCCGAGTGCTATTTAAATCCCTTTAAACTTCTCGATTCGAATCAACAAAGCGGCACTGCCTTCCCCCTTCCTCCTCAGCCACAGTGCTCCGAAATTATTGAATCAGGAGACAAATCAAACTATTTTGCTTTCTCAAACATTTTTTGCAAAATCAAAACTTTCCACTTGAATTGCAATGTCTCTCTTAATATGTTCAGTACCTTGAAAATGATATAAAAGCATTTTTATATTCGTCTAATGTTTTTAAAGTTTGAACTAGTGATAAAAAGTGGTACTATTAAAAAGATTCAAGAATATCAGTGCATCAGTTTTAATTTAATAAGATGATTAAGAGAAGAAAAAGGTTTTATTTGGTTCCTATATCTTAAAATAAATGCAATCATTTTTTATTTTCATAAATAATTTTGTCATAAATGCATGAAATCCGAAGTGAAATTCAATTCAAACACTATTTACACTCGTTTAAAAATGTATAATATTATAAAAGAATATCTCATTCACGGAAGTCGACAGAATTAGTATATGCGAGAGAAGTTTCCATAGGATTCACGCTCAAAGCAAGAAAAACTCTTTGTAGCAACTATTACTACCGCGGTACCACGTTTAGCACAAACACTATTTAAACGTATTTAAAATTGTATAATTTCGTTAAAAGACATTCCGTTACGTTCGCGAGAGTCTACGGAATTACCATACGCAAGAAAATTTTGCACTACTTTTGTGGCGAAACCAGGCGAAATTTTTCAACTGCGAAAGCCACTGAAGAAAATTTTTACTTTGACAGCGTCATGTTTGGTTCAAACACTTTGCAAACATATTTAAAAGTTAACGATGTTTTAGAAAGATACTTGCATTCTTGGAAGAGTCTGTAGAATCGTTCTGTGCTGGAAAACTTTGCTGAACTTTCCTTGCATGCTGGACGAAAAAGAAAATTGCAGAGACTTTACAGGAAATCTGAAGCGTAAAAATGTTTGTGTAAAGAAATATAGGTTCTGAATAATCCGTTGATAAACCCCCTGGGAAAATTATAAAAATCAATTTTTGACTCGGCCAAAGCTCCGTGTTTGTTACAATAAAAATGCTGAATGAAACTTTGAATATTTTTCAAGCTAGTTTCAAGCTACTACTTAACAAGTGTTTCGAAACACGGCGGAAACGTTGAGCGGTGGCCTGTCACGTTCTACTTATCACTGGATCTCAACCTGGCTCGTCCAGTCGGCGCAGGACCCGGTAATCTTGCAAAAAATGTTCGCGAAGATCCTGCAGAATCCTCTTTCTTTTGTTTCTCGCTCGTTCGTTCCGTAAAAGATGCACGAACTTCGCGGACTGTCCAGTTCCATTCGGATCTTTTCGTTTTAATATCCAGCCAATTAAAAGTTCCCGTAGTTTTTCGAAGGAACAATCGGGAGGAATCTTTGCAAGCAGCAGGTTGCGAAAACTTCGCAGACGTTTTCTTCTCTCGACCAGAAGCATCGCACAATCGGAGAGTTGCTCCCTGCGTCTGCTAAACTGTGGTTACAGTTGCGACTCCCCTATCTTTATTAAAAGCGTACTCTATAAAATAATAAATAATCCGTATAATTTTTTATTCATGCTTGAAAAATATTATGTATGTGCAAGATCACAATGGCATTAAAAAAAACCCTTCACGAAGGAGAAGAAACCAAAATCATAGTGCAAGAAATTTAAGCATATATGGCGTGGAGTTTATTCACTGGGTAATTCCATCAGGGTACAATACTCTTTTCCAGCTTTATTTACGGCGAAATAGCAATGGCATTGAGGATTCGGAATATTTTCTGGTGAATTCGACGTTTAGATAAAAAGGTGGGAAAGCAGGCTTGGTGGGGGAGGAGTGTAAGGATCGAGAGTCGACTAATTTGATCTCGAAACCGGTCGATTCTATTTGGCAGGGATGCCCCTGGCTTCACTGGCAGCGAAATAGCCGCTCTCGGTGGCTGGCTCGCCCTTTCTCCCCTCGCTTCGAGTTACCATAGACGTCGCGTTTTGAAGGAGCCGTTTTAATTAATCCGAGAGTCGACTGACGCTAATTACCTCTCTTCCCAGCGAGACTTTCTCGCGCGTTCTCCGCTTTGTAACATCAACCGGTCACCCCTCTCTTCAATCTTCCGTTAGATTTCGCCCGCCGTAGGCGTGCACTTGGACGCCACCCTACGTCCCTTCCTCTTCACCCTCTTTTTTCCTTTGCCCTTTCGTCGCGCCATCTTTGTGTTTTCGTCCCGCCACCCACCCCGGGTATACACTTTTTGTTCGCGGTTTAATGATGCGGGAAAATACCGTCCACGTTCCCACGATTTCTTAATACCTTGCCCTTTCCCTTACACAACCTTCTGCGACCCTTAAGTGGGCTTTTAATATCTACTTAGAAAATGCGACAACTCAATTAACACTGAATTTACGGGCGACTGGAAGCGAATATTTCACATTGCTTCATAGAAATAAGGGGAACGAATTTGTTCGGATATTTTGCAATTTTTATCATAATATGTTGGGTGGACGAATTAATTGTTCTGCTCTTTATCAGGACAGGTACTGGGAAAATAAATAACGCAGTCTGTCTTCAGTTTTCGTTGTATGTATTCGACATGAAATTTCATCGTGACTTACAATATTTCTTCGAAATTATTTAAAAGGAACAACGATTCCTATTCGATTCAATTATAATTTGTTTCCGAATCTGTCGTTCCCTTTAATCGCTTTCGAGAACTATAATCGATCGACTGGAGCAGATATGGGCACAAATTACCCTATGGAGCGTTGCTTTCGCTCCGCTGGAATCGAGAGGAACGTTGCCACGCCCACTTAGGGCACGGGAGAAGTAGTACAATGTTCTTTTATTACTAAACTTTTCTTATAGTTTCACTTGAGGGCAATCTAGACTTGCAAAAGAGGCTCCTAGGGGCAAAGAACAATAATTATTGTCTAATTCTTATTCTCGGTAATGAAGGAATATTGCAAATGAAAGAACGATTGCTCTTGGGGGCAATGTAAATGCCCAAAAGCCCCCGGAGGGCAATTAACTAAATGTCGATATCAGTTCTCTTTTAATTTAAACAACTGAATGTTCGTAAAGACCAAAGAAAAATTGCGCACGTTTGTGAAAAGCCATTTGCTCCCGAGCTCCCAGAGACAGGTATGCTCCGAGAGGAAAAGTTGCTGCCCACATCCACCGCAGACTGCATACCTTTTCTAACCTAACGTGTCATTACACCGAGGAAGTGAGAGATTTCGTTTATTTATGTACATTCGTAAAAAAGTTCTTACACTGCGAACACTCGAACTAACAACGTCGTTATTTTTACAGACTACGAGAGACGCTGATCTCCTTCGTCGGATCCTATAAAAAATGCTCGTCGACAGTGGTAGTACAACATTATGTACAATGCGTTATGCGCGAAGTACAATGAAGGTTTGTTCGCTAATCGTTACGATTCAGGTGAATGACTCGCTACACATGGAAGTCTATATTGTGTTTCCCGCGTCTGCTGCCTTCTGTTCCTTCGATTTTGTACTTTGAACGCTTTTCTTTGGCATCGCCGCGGATTCTTCTTTGCCATAAGCGTTCAAGAATTATTCTCTACGCTAATGCACCTACAAAAGTCGCCTCCGGCGCAAGTCAACGTACACGCTTCATAAAATTTCCATAAAGCCATTCATATTTTCAATTGTTCTTTTCGAAAACAGATTTTCACATTTCTCTCCGAACAAATGGCAGCATTGTTGTCTCCAATATTTATTTATTGCCCTCGACATTTATATAATATTTTACAATCGGGTAATTTTCCATTTCTTTTCTGTAAACAAATATGATTACCACTTCAATTTGTGGCTCGTATTCGAATGTTCAACAAACGTCTCTATTAACTTAATTAAAACCGGAATTATCCACAAATATATAATTATTGGAATATCGGATTTCATCAACAAGCTGGCTTCATGGAAAGGAACAACACTATGTCGCATTGCATATGCAACTCGTCGTCCGGTAATCGAATCTCGTAGCGTTCCGGAATGATTCATATTGACAATACGCTGGCAGCGAACGCGCGTTTTCTATTTTCCACGAGCTACGACGAAGATATTTTTCGCTCGGTTCTCAGTGAACGAATAGTAGCCGCTGATCAGGATAATTGGACCGTCAGAGTTCGCCTAAGTTTCCTGGTCCCACGGGTGCAACAGAACCTATTATGCACCGGATGAAAGTAACAATCGCCGTTACGGTAAAAGAATATTTACGACATGCGCAAAGCTCTGAGATGATTTTGCTTGGATACTTACAAACCTACACCACCGACCATAAACGTGAAAATATTGAAATTGGTTAAACGTAAATGCAAATTTACATTTTCATAGAGAAATTTCGAGACGTTGGGACTGAACGAAATATTATTATTCATAATATTAACGATTAATCAAATTCCGTTAAAATTATTGTGCAATAATGGTCAGAGCAACAAAATTAAATTTTTTTTAAACTGTGCGTTTAGGAGATAACAAAATCTCAGCGGGAATCAAACCCGGGGCTTACAAAATGCGCTCGGTAGTAAAGACTAAAAAGTGGAAAATAAAAAAAATATATAATAAAACTTTTTAAGAACCACGCCTATATTAAAATGCATTAAAAAGGAGAAAAAAATGTTTTGCAGATATTAGTGACTATAAATAAAAACGTGGAGCGCTCCACACTTTTATTTGTAGTCATTAATACCTAAAAAAATTATTTTCTCCTTTTTAGTGCATTTTAATATAAGCATGGTTTTTAAAAAGTTCTTTTAACAATAATAAAGAGTCTGTTTTTATCGAAAAAGATATATCGAGAAGTTCCGAGTGTCTAAATATTATACTTACGGCTGGTATCGTACAGTATGGCCGGAATGGAAACAAATTGATGAGAATTCCGGAAACGAGAGTTCAGCGAGAAGAGACCTGCGGGATTATTTTCATTTCCATTGCAGCATTGCAGCGTAACATGGTCGCGCGATTATTCGGTGAATTATTTCCTGGAGGCGTGCAACGAAGCGGCTCTGCGGAAAGAAGAAGAAGAAGAAGCTGAAAGGGGCAAGTAATCGCGGGCCGCTGTAATCAGGACGGTTCAAACGTTTCTGTAAAGGGAGCTAGACTAAGTAGTAATCAGTAGAAATAGCCGTACACACAGCTTACTTAGCAGTAAACCGTTCCTCCGTTCCTTTCCTTAATCCCTGGCAACAGCGTTTTTCCTTGAGCCGCGAGCCGTGAGCCGTGATGCAACAACATAGCTACTATAGCCGGCGCACAATTTTATTTTAAGAAAGAAAACTCGGACTCGCCCAAGCTTTGTCACGTTATCACGATTCTTATGACATTCTTCCTTCGCAACAGGGCGTTATGAAAGCAAACCGCATACAACCCGCGACGAAATCATGCGACTAGGGATCATTATATAAGGACACAAACAATCTATGTACAATATTATACAAAAGAAGCACCCGGGTATATTTAAAAGAATAGCGTAAAAAAGCAAATAAGAACATAGTCAATAAGATATAATCATAATATATTAGATATAATCATAATAGTCAATAAGAAATAATTTTGAGAAAGGGTTCCGTTGTTTAATTGAATAATTCTGAGAATATATGTATGTGGATTTATATTATAATATATTAAATATTATATATTTTATATAATATATAAAATATTTATAATATATTAAATGCAATAAATCAATCATTGTACAATACAATTTCTACAAAAAGTTTGCCATTATGTCTTATAATTGGGTCCCATGGAAATCACCGACACAGATTTGACCGACAACGATTTTAGATTCGTTCGCAAGCGATTTTAGTTTAAATTCAAATTTGTTGTCGATCAAATCCACTGTCGATTAAATTCATTGTCGATCAAATTCACTGTCGATTAAATTTCCATGGGACCCTTTATAATTATACTGAATGCTTCATTCTTTTGCACAGTATTGTACATCCTGATTGTTCGGCCTGTCGACGATGTACGAACAAGTATGAGTGAACAAGGTGAATTTTCGCAAAAATCTCGTTAACGAATACAGAACGACGAACTTCTGACACGAACGAAAATACTGCAGTCTCGTAATTGCATTTCGACGCGTTAACGACGACAAACTTCGCAGCCACTGAAACGTTTCAACGTCAACGAATAAACTTCATTACGTCACGTGCTGGATTCTATGACGTAGCAGCATTTCGTTGCGATATCGTGATTTCCCGAGCTTACCGGTCTCTCGTTCCACCTGTAATCACCCCGTACCGGTGACTCGACGACGCGAAACTGTCGCAGATTGTTCGCTCTGACGTGTGAACATCAAGAGTTTGCTACGACGATTGCTCTATAAATATTGATTTCTGCGGTTGTTGATTCAATCGGGATACATATTAACCCCTCAGGGGATGCACAGCGAGGATGCACACTTGTCGCAAACAATGGGATATTGCTTTTGTTTCGAGAAATATATTCATCACACGAAAAAAGATGAGTCAAATGTTTTTCTCCTCTTATTCAGATTTACATTTTTATCGTATTGTTAATTGCAGTTCCTGGACTCCACGATTGCCTTTTTTGTTCTGTAATCGTTAATGGAGTGCTCCTTATCTTACAATGAAAATTCAGAGAGAATCTAAAACGGAATAACCCGGAAAGAAATAATCTTGAAATAATTAAATAATTAATTTCTTCGTCGTCAAAGTTCATACGTTCTTGGAAAGTGATACAGATCGAATGGAATTTTGTAAACTCGACCGTTCAGGAAAATGTCGGTGAACTTTTCGATCGGAGGCAACACGCGCGGACTTTCAACGGAAACCGATCGATAAATTAATTGTCTTGGCTCGTTCCTTCGTTGAAATTGATTGCTCGCGAGGGACGAGGCGAGACAACAGGTTTTCTTCGGGACGCTTTCTATTTCGCAACGATAGCGAACAGAAACGTAACAAGTTTCCCCGTGATACCGTGGCCCCCGAAGTCGCTTATTCTCCTCTAGGCGAACATATACGTATCGAGACGCCGCGCCGGAACAATGCGAAACTTCCGAGAACGGGTAGAAGCAAGTTTATTATTGGATCGCCTCGACGACGGTTTCCCAACACTGCTACGAACGTGTTTTTATTTAATTGAATAGACCGGGGCTCGATGGCGTCCTGTAACTCGGTATGTACGATTCTCTCTGGTCGTTAGACATCCGCTGCAAACGATTATGATCGTCGGCAGTTTTTAAAATCCTGCTGGATTCTATTCGTGGAGCTACTCTCGCGGGAACGATTACGCGATCGCTTGGTATTGCTGTTGACGCTGTGTGCTGCTCCTCGGTGATCGATTTCAAGTATCGGTTGCGATCGGTGCCATGAAGCCCGAGGTTGAAGCACCGAGCACTGCAAGTATCAAACAGAAAACTAACATCTGAATAAATTAAATCGTGTTCAGTTTTACAAAAGAGTTCATAGTACAGCCATTTGGTAGTTTTACCTGGAAAGTTTTCCAGGAATTTTGAAAATGCGATATTGGAATAATGGCGCTTAATAGCAGTTTTTTAAAAAACAATATCTCCTTTCCGACTCATTTTATATCGGCAAGAGCACATCGAAATTCATAAAATTACCCATTTTCAAAACTCCCGGAAAACTTTCCAGATAACCTCTCTTTTCGAACAAAATGACTGGACAATTCTAAAAAGAAAATCTTGATCGAAATGAAACGTTGGCGCTAAATAATGGAACTTAAATTTAATTTTTGTGCTATAGTCATTCTACTAACGATGATAGTCGCAGTGATCCAATCGTTCCATCATGGCGGCTCTCGTGGACCCAGCGCTGGCTAGATGACCACCGAGAGCAGGAGAAGCATAGTGATCATCCCGGCGGATATCCTGTCGCTGCGTCCGTGCTGCATTGCAGCCGGATGCTCTGCAACGAAACGAATTTCCCGGAGTGCATTTAGTCGTGCCGAGGAATATGAAAACGTTCGCCTAACGCCTCCGGTATGCCATACCGCGCGATATAGCTTGAACGCTCCACGGCTGACGAAGATGTATCCCGGCTCGATCTACGCGGCGCGATGCGAGCGCGTCAAGGTTTCCACTTAGTTTGCGTAATTACGTAAAATTACGCGCGAACAGCGCGTCCTAATATGTCGGAGTGGTACGTAAATGAAATTTCGGAAACTCCTGAAACTGCTCGGAACGCTCCGCGATCCTGCTACGCGCTCTTCTTCGAAGTTTCCCGAATCCTTCGGGATCCCGTCGCGCGAAGCGAGCCGACGCTCTCGCTTTACCAGAGATTTCGGTTTGATTATGCTACCTGTGTACCGGGTCAGCCCCTAACTTGCCTCCTTTCTCATCGCAGTTCGTTCATTAGCAGACACGTGCTCTTTCCGATTAACTTCAACAACGTACACTGTGATTTAAATGAAAGTACTATTCTTTCATAGCATGGAAACGTTATTATAGAGTTTGATAAAGTGTAGTCGGTCATGGAGGTACTCTAACATAGTCTGTACTTTGAAAGATTCATTCGAATCTCAGTTTATCAATTTTGTTTTACATATTTATCAAGGTATTCAACTATATTCAACATACTAAACCACATACTAAAATGATATACCACTAAACTAAAAATAAAGTAAATAAAATAATAAAAAATATATACTGCATAAAGTTAAAGAGTTAAAAAGCTTGCAGACTTACTGCCACAGTGTATACCCATACAGGGTGCCTCATAATACATGGTACAAATTAGATCAGGTATGACGAAACTCAAGAATGACGAGATTGCGTGGAACGCTTCGTTTTCAAGAAAATTAAATTTAAATAAGAATAATCGATATCACTATCAACTTGAACATAACGTTATAATTCGATGAGAGTCGGGAATAATCGTATTATTATAGTAAACAAGCCCTGACATTGTACAAACAGGGTCTTATAATGAAATCTGTGACATCGGTTACTCAACAAAGGCGCGTGCACTTGACTGATATTTAAATTGAATTTTCTTGAAAGGGAATTCTCCCAAGCAATTTCGTTATTCTTGATTTTTCGTCTTAGTTCCAGCCAATCGATCAGACTTAACTTGTACCATGAATTACGAGACACCCTGTACACAGCCTGTAACGCAAGTTTTGTTCGCCTACGAGCATGAAAGAGCTAAAACTAAATCTATGAACTGTCAAGTGTACGAGCGACACTTCGGAGAGTGCACTAGCGAAGAGGGAAAGAGAGAGTTTCCACTGGCCTAATTTCTCAAAAGCGATCCTCACTCGGGGATCGCATTCCAACACGCGATCTCAACAGCGTGTAAGCAGTGTCGGCTCGCTTGTTAGTTACCAGAATGACGGGGCGCGATCGCGAGGATCGAACCGGGCTTTCTTTTCTAGACTGTAAGCTTCCGGCTTGAACACGGAAAGAAGGAAAAAGGCCGGGGTGGCGTTTGTGTGCTCTCGGTCTGCACACTCGGAGCAATTGAGTGCATGATGGAATCGAGGTGAGGGCGAGACCGTTTTCGTCAGCTGAAACGGTGCCGGGCTGAAATAGGTTGACGAGCTTCGTATCGCACTGCTAGCTGAACAAGACTAAACATTTCTGTTCCTGAAGTGAAGGTACCAAGTCCATTTACCTCATTGGTCAACCATAAATCGCCCGTTACAATAATTTGCTACCAAATAACGTAATTGAAGTGATTCAATAATCAATTCATTGAATACTTAAGATATATTAATCATCAATGTTCAATTTCGAGTGTGTTCATGTTTATGTTCATAGTTTATGAACATGTGTGCTCCTAGTTTACGTCTCAAGGTACAAATTCCATATAAATCAAGTTTCAATCTTTTCAATGTTCAAATGATTCTAAATGCAATGTACGAGTACAATGTTCAAACGATTCAAAATTCACGGCTGAAAGTTCAATGTTGGCATAATGCAATGGTTACTGTGTTCAACGTTCAAGGTCAACAAATTCCTTCAACTCCAATTGGACATCAAAAACATGAAGATACGTCTTCGTCTAGATAGCTTCCAGGACACTGTTCACCGATTATGCCGATTTCTTACCGTTAACAACGTGTACCCTCGCACTAGCAGGGTGCATCATTCCCGGTGTGCAGGTGTACTGTCCAGAATCCGCCTTGGTGGCCATCTGTATGAGCAAACGGCTCGATGTGACCGGTCCTCTCTCCGTCACGAGACTGATGCCGCCCCTCGGCGTCTCGAAGTTAATCGCCTGCGAAACAAACAAGAGGAACAGCTGGCTCGAGTTATCTGTCTGCGACGTGACCGGCTGCGAATAGACCCACTGGCGGACACCAGCAACGGACTAGCAATGATGCTACGAATGCTAACGGTGAGGTGCATCGGACCGAGATGCATCGAAAACACGTTCGAGGATTGAGGTTGTCTCTGACGAATCTTCGGGAACTCGGCTGCAACTTATTGCACGAACGCGGTTTCACGCCATGGCCAACTCGGTTCTTGACATGTTACACTGACTCGGTGGAAGGAGACAGTGTTCGTTCGATTGTTCGAGTCTGTCGATTTTCGTGTGGCGTCCATTAAAATATGACGCCGAACTTGTTCAGTGTTCTATGTATTTGAATGTTCGAAGTGTTCAATGTGCTGAATATATTCTATGTTTAAGATTTAATGTTCAACGTTCAATGTTTTCAATGATGAAGATTCGCTGTTGAATGTATTCAATGTTCAAGATTCTACATCCAACGTTCAAGAATCAATGTTCACTGTGTTTTACTACTACACTTTACTTGTTCATTATCAAAACGCATGATTCCAAATACAATGTTCAACGTTCAATGTTTTCAATGATGAAGATTCGCTGTTGAATATATTAAATGTTCAAGATTCTATGACCAACGTTCAAGAATCAATGTTCACTGTGTTTTACTACTACACTTTACGTATTCATTATCAAGATGCATGATTCAAAATGCAATTTTCAACGTTCAACGTTCAACGTTCTATTCACTTCTCCACCTGCACCAAGTACATTCACTTGGACCGTTCCAGTTTGGCAAGCAGTTAGAGTAAAAGGTCCTTGTGCGGAACACAATAACTGAGTGTCAAGCTGACAAGAAGATTCCTCGTGAGTCACGTGCACCCTCGAAAACTAAAAGCCACGACTATCTTTTCTTTTCAATTTCTTCACGTCGTCCGTTCGAACACCTTACGCGACGAGACGAAACGTGTACCGCGTTATACTTCGACAAGATTATGGCAGAGCGCAGCCGCGTTGGGACCGATTACCGGTAACGAGGTTCGCAACGTCAACCCGGAGGAGAATTCCTGGGCGAGCAGAGGAAAGGAGAGGACGCTTAATCCTTCGCCGGGGTGGCGAGACAGTTTAAAGAAAGTAAAGACCAAATGGAAAGAAAATAGAACGGCTTTTAATGCGTTCCCGGACGGTTTCGAGTTGGTCCCCGTTGGTTCCGAGATGGCTCCTTGTTTAACCTTTGTCCCCTTTCGATCAGTCTACGATCGAGGGTTGAAAGGGAGAGAAAGGTTCGGGAGGCGCCTCTTTCCGTGATAAATCTCTTGGGGATCTGCTCGTTCCTCGATCGTTTCGATTCTCATTTCACCCGGTGAATAATTTACGCTCCACCTGTCGGTATTTCCGCCAGCGGTTCGCACCTTTCTCTGTCTCCCGTTAGTCGCGGAACAATCGGTGTAGCTTGTTAGGTTTCATGAATAACGACTCGCGTCGGCACTCGATACCGCGGAATAACAATGGAGTCGTTCGTTCAGGCGATTCTTTGAACGGATCCATAGAGAATATCTTTCTCTCTCAGGTGCCAAGAACTCTTTTCCAGGGTGCCGCGAAGTAGAACGAAACCCGTGTTCACTAAAAACCGAGACGCGTAACCGGTGTGCGTAGCGGAGCTCTTTGATCTCGTAAGGGAGGATTCACCGGACCGTTTACCTCGTGATTATGGCTCCAAATGATCACGGACGGTGGCTCCGGTGCGTATCTCACCAGGCACGTCAGGTTTATCGTGCTGCCCTTGTTGATGAAGAAATCCGGCCCTCCGGCGATCTCCGTGACTGGCTCTGCAATCAGAAGTGGCCGGCGTTTACCCTTTGTTCACCGACTACTCGAAACGAAAATTAGGTTGTCCAGAAATTTCGTGACGATTTTTACGTTCAATCTGTTCAATGTTTAAAGTGGCCAATGTTCAATGCGTTTAAAGTGTTCAATGTTTAATGTGTTCTATGTTCAATGTTCATTGTGTCCCATATTTAAAGTGTCCAATGTTCAATGTGTTTAAAGTTTTCAATGTTTAATTTGTTCTATGTTCAATGTTCAATGTGTCCCATATTTAAAGTGTCCAATGTTCAATGCGTTTAAAGTTTTCAATGTTCAATGTTCAGTGTGTTCAATATTTAAGGTTTCTAATGTTCAATATGGTGAATATATTCAATGTTGATGGTGTTCGAATGTCTAGAGTATTCAATATGTTTAATGTAGACATTATTCAATGTTCACATGAGTCAAGGATCAATGTCTCCTTAGATAAAAAATCAGTCTAACAATACAAAATTTTAGGTGGTTTCCATCCATCACCGATAACGAGACACAAGCACGAGATCAGAGGCGGAACGTTCCCTGCAATTACGAGAGTTGATTCGGAAGGGCTCACTCGAGGAGCGAAGAGCCCTCAAGGGCTTCTCGAGAGAAGCGTAGGGAGCCGAGCAGACCTCCAAGGACACGCGGTCGGCGACCAACTAGTGATATATTACGTCATAATTATCGCAACTCGGAAAAACAGAACGCCACGGAATCTGTTACGCGTTTTCGGCTCCGTTGGGAGTCCTTGGAGAGACCTCGGCATAAAATAATTAGAACGTTTAGAATCTCGAGAGGGCCGCCGGGTTTAATCAGCGATTTCCATCTTTTCGAATTAACCTGATCCTCTTCCATGGAGTTTGTAAAATTTCCGCGGTGGTCATTCGCGAGTTCTCGTCAGCCGTTGAGATGAGAGAAGCTTTTAACGAGTGCGGAAAACTGTTGCGGTCGGTCAGCATGCAATTCCAGACGAGCAAAATTTATTTTTATTTCCGCTTATTTATGTTTAACTACTACTTCTTTTTCTGCGCGACTGAGCGAGATGGATTACAGGACTCAATTAATATCTTACGGCCTTTGAAGTTTTTGGATTCCGTCTGGCGGAATATTTTCACAATTGTTTTCAACAAATTTTGTAAACTTTTGTTCCGAAGAATATCAATATCGCAATTGTTATTTAATATTTAATTACAAATTTATATATTCTTCGCATTAGTTTCGTTTTATGCGTACGCGTTACTGGCACAAACCTTCGCTGTACTATTGATTTATTCATGTAGAAGTTTGCAATGCGTTAACCGGCAATAATCCGGGAATAAATTGTTCCGTGTTTTCTTCCCGGAAAATTAACCTGCTTACGAATGCGTCGGGTTTTTCTCTTTTTTGCCGAACTGGGAGTTGCATTTTGAACGAAAGCGCGACGGAACTGATTCCTGCAGAACCGTTGCTTAATCCTGTTTCGATAATCCTTTGCCGTCAGAACATTCGGCCGAGCAAGTAACCGATTAAGCTAACTGGAAACCGAACGATCTCAAAAGAACCAAAGGGCAGATTTAAATAAAGTAATTCTGATCCCCGGATTAATGTGATCCGCCCTCGCAAAAGCATCTCCTTGCAATTTCTGTATTTTTCTGCAACAATCCTCGAACATTCGCTCTGATTTCTGTAAAAAATAATGGTCGTTCCGAACCCGACGCTTTCAAGATATATCGACGTTATTACTGGACCGAGAAACTTTATGCAAATTCCAATTTTCATGGATTGCTTCATGCAAACCAGGATAAGGGAGAATTCATCTTGGAGATGGTTCTCTTTGGTAGAAATGGGGCAGAAATGACATTAGCGTTACCATGTTACTCCAAGTAGCCGAAAGGCGAAAAGATCCACAACCTGGTTGTTAAAATATTCTTACAACAGTTTACCGTCGATGATATCATTGGAAAACCACGATCAAGCCATTTAGCGTTACTTTTATAGCGGGTCTACAAATTTAATGCAGAATTTTATTTCTGAATATAAATTCAGATTCAAATAGCTGCTCTACGTTTATGGTAGTCGTGCGAGGGAATTAGAACATTGACAGAGTGCATTGGCAATGAAACCGATTTTTGGTCAGCTATAATTAATCTGTCGATCTTGATGAATAATAAAACTTGTTAATCATTTTGGAAATATTTCTAATATCTTTTTAGTTTTGCATTGATCATATTAATTTTTGTTATAGATTTAAAAAAAATCATTGGTAGTCTATGATTCTTCATTTTGGTCCACGAAATGGTTCCATCGAGGATGGAAAACTGAATGAACGAGATGGATAGGCTGTGCGGATAAGCGATTCCCTGTTAAACAGGCCAGAGGATTAGCAGAGCAGAGGAGAATATGGGTGATAGAAAGTTTCGTTGGTTCAATACGGTGGCGAGTGATTTCGAATCCTGGCGCTGCGCCAACCTCTTTCCAGTTGGTTAAACTGAAATAAAGGATGTCATATTGAGAATTTGCCGCGAGTAATGTCCTCGGCGGTGAGCCACAGCTTCGACAAAACTGTCTGGCCCTTCAAAAGACCCTGATCCTGGACCTGGTTGGTCCCCAGATGGCGAACTTCCTTGTAGAATTGTTCTCAGGTTGTTTGGACAATCCGCGAGCGATTCACGGCTGGCGAGACACGTATCGCGATAAAACTGCGTCGACGTCGTCACCAGGGGAACAACGGATCCGAATCCGAAGCGATAGCGATCGTTAGTCGCCCAGCGGTCGAAAATAACCGCGAGCTTTTAGCGAGCCTTCCATTAGGATCGCATTCGCGGTCGAACGGCGCGGTGTCTCGTTGAAATTTATCGTTCGGCTGTGATTAATCCGTCGCGAAAACATATTACGGCTTGCTCCGGCAAACCGCCGACAAACGCCTGTCCCGCTGCATTCCAGGTAAACGGATATTTGCAATTAATCGATCGCCGCATCCAAAGTTCCGTGAATAATCGCGGAACTTGTCAGGGTCTCCGTTTCGCTATTGCGACACATTGGGCTTCGTCCCGGCGATAACTGTCCGAGCGCGGCAAAATAAGTTGTACATACGCGACGCCAGCACGAACGACTGTAATTTTGCGTTATTCCCGATTCAACGAAGTTTCGCGATCCTGGGAGTTGAAACCGCGTTGATTCGTTGCGAAACATCTTCCCAGAAAATATAAATAGGGTAACTGTACCAGTGAATGAACAGTTTAGAAATTGTTCAGGAAGATATTTTATTTAAAAAAATATATGTGAATTAAAAGAATCTCATATATGCCAAATGGGTCCCTATACTTCATTTGTCAAAAATAAATGAACACAAATAAAATGAATACGATACGTATTTAGTGCGGGGTTCTTTCTTTGTACATAACCAGAGAACAATCAATTACCATGTGAAACACAATTCCGCTTGTCCTCGAACGCCGGCGAGACCGACAGCGGAATCGTTGAAACTTGAAATTGAAAATGGGTGGGCAATTCTTCGAAGAGCCTGGGAATCGACTCGATTAGACTCTCCTGCAGGATTCCGGTGTATCAACGTCGAGGAGAATTCTATTCTTGGCGAGGCGTCGATTTAGTATCCGACCATTTTGTTCGGGTTTTTTGCGTGGTAGCTCGAAGAGCAGCGGTGATTCAATTGCGGCCGAAATCGCGGTCGAGTTACGGATCCGGTGGCCCTGCGCGATTTATTTCCTCGCCGTTGGAAGGGGGATCGAGCAAAGATCGATCAACGACAGAGATCGATGGCTCGGTTGGATATTAATTTGTCGAGTCGGTCGGACGTTACGGATTCCGTTCCCGCGCAGTGCTCGGGATAAACCCAAGATAATAGGAAACGGAGTCCGAAACCTGAAGCAATGCTGGCTCTACTAGATACTCTGGTTCAGCTTGACACAAGATTAAAGCGATCCTGTTTCCCTTTGCACATTGTACCATAGATAGACACAATGATACCGCAGGTGTCCCACGGAATTATGGTAACCCCTCATATTCGATCACTCGTTCGACAAGCAAAGAGACGGCTTCAGGTCAAACAGCATGAACAAGAGAAGAGACGGTTCGAATCCGTAAATTGATATTGCAGAGACTCAAGTGGGGCTTGCAAATTGTTATGCACAGGTTCAATACTGTTACAATACCAATTTCCGTTCTCAACGCTTACCAATGATTTTCTGATATTTACATAGTCTTTTTAAAGGATCCGATACACCTGGGAAAACATTTGAGTAGCTCTATATGATTTTGGAAAACCATTAGTTCTCACCAAGTGTACTTTAATTGTACAAAATGTGCATACATAGTCTTTTTATTTTTTTTGTAAATTGTTATACACAGGTTCAATACTGTTACAATACCAATTTGTCTTTTTAATATGTATCTATATGATTTATGATTTTAAAAAACCATTAGTTCTCACGAAGTGTACTTTCATTGTAAAAAAATGTTCATACATAGTCTTTTTAAAATCAGCTCTTGTAAATTTCATTATTCAGCTAGTTTTGGTTAATTAGTTCTGTTCAAGCGTTTTCATGAAAGACATTCTGTAGACTCTATTGAAAGATCGTCGATGTTTCCGTCTCCCGTCGCGACGGGACGTTCGCGTTTCTGTCACGCGTGCAAGCCATAACCATAACCCAGTTAGAACCTCGGGTCTACGTTTCCTGCGACGATTCTACGCGGCAAATTTGCAAGTCAAAGCGGAAAACACGTCGGCCGGTGATTTGCTGATCGCGTCGCGGCTTTCGCGATACGATTTCCCTTTTCGCTGGAAAATAAACGGTGCATCGAGGTTTGATCCGCACGCAGACGACAGAGTTTGACACATTTCACCTGCTAAAGATAACAAACAATAAATTGCGATAATAAATCTGTGGATTTAATGCAAACATTTTCTTTGTCAATCAAATAGCCACATCAACTACGTACACAGAGTATTTTTAAACAATTCCTTGCACATTTAATGTACATTCATATGCACATTTAACTACTTCAAATGAAACAAGATTTTAGAGAGTACGTGAGAAGTTATTTAAATAAATATTTGACTGCCTAGAATACAGAATGTAAAATGATTTTATGAAATTTGAATAATCCGAGGAGAAGTGATTTTCCTGTTGAGATAACTTGGTGCGTTATGATTCGAAATAATATGTAGCCAAGGTTCGAACGAATTAGGTACATTTGCGCGCGAATTGGCCGCAGATAAGCTCGAGACTTAGATACGAAGGGAACTCGATGGGCCAATATTTCACGGGCTTTATCTCTCTCCTATCTTCGGAAGAATTTCGCAAGAAAATCTCGTTCGTTCCAATAACGTCGACTTTATTGAACGAACAAAATGATTTTAATAACCGGCAGTTAAGAATTTCATTAGGGATCGCACTCCCGGATAAAGGAAGTTCCACGGGGCCCTTATCTTTCATCAATTTCGCAGGGATATTTTTGAGGCGTAATTGAATTCTTTGCCGAATTGCTCCGCGCCGAGGGGAGAGAGAGCCGACTTTATCGGTGAAAGGTAAGCGGAAAAATTTTTCGACTGCGCTTTTCCATTAGGATCGTATTTCGAGCGCGCGTGCGACAACTTTATCGTGGATTTGCGAAATGTGTCCTCCCCGAAAGTATATCGACAGCTCGCAAAAATGTTGCCTTCCGACTCCGAAATAGCTGGTTCCAGTTGCATATCGTACACACACTAATTGCCATTTTAATAATGTACAATGAAATATGTATTGTTTAATGAAAAGTGCTTCATCATGTATGAACATACTAAAGATATTTTTATAAACGTGACTCCTATTATCATTTCTATTATTTCAATAATTGTAAAATAAAAAATGTGGAACCAGTCATTTTGACCGGTAGTTGTAAGTATTAATAGTGTTAATTATTTTCAAGATAGTAGATGTGAAAATATTACAAGATTTAAATCAATAAATTCTTCATTACATTTTGCACTGAAAATATACAGGATGTGATTAGTAGAGAGCTGATCATTATGCAAAATAAAAATTTTCGAAGATGAAATAGAAATTCATTTTCTTTCTTAATATGTTTAACAGCTTGAAAATAATATAACAGTGGTTTTATATTCCTCTAACGTTTTCACTGTGTCGAATAGCACCAACTCATTTGTGTTATGAATGCACGAAACCTGCTGTCTAGTGATTACACCCCTATACAGGGTTAGCATTAGAATATATGTACGTAAAGTGAATGGTAAACAACGTTATAGCAATTTGTGTAAAGCATTTTGACGAGTGAAAGTATTATACAGTGTGTTTACTGTTACGAAGAGATTGTGTAACAAGAAGTTTGTCAGCAGGTTTCCCTCGCGGAACTAAACGAAGAGCGATGCTTTCAGGCAAGGTGGTGGAAATAAGTATTCCGAAAACCGCGAACTTATCTCGGAGATGTTTGATAATTAGTTCGGCCGAGCGTGAGACTAATCGACCTGCTTCCAGAGCTCGGGGCGTAAGAAGACCGGTAAGATTCTATAGCCAACGACGTGGAAAGTTCTTTGATCGCATCAGGGCCCGAGTAACAGTTTGAAAGTGCCATTGAATAATCAAACGAGCTGCTCGAACGATGACGAAGCCGGTCTCCTCTCCGCTTCACGCGCGTCCGAGTCCACGGATCCGTTCAAAGCACGCGGGGCTCTTTTGTTTTTCTGTCGGGCGACTCTTCGGATACCCGTGAATATTTCAGAGATTAATATCTTATTAACGAGTCGCTAGTTCTCTCTCTCTATTTCTCTCCTGAATAGATACTCGCGATCAAACAGCGCTCTCGAGCGTGAACCGGGTTGACCGTCTGTATGCCACGTTACGATGCACTCGCCCCCGTAAGGAAACTCTCGACGAACTATCCGACAAGAGCCATTCCCACAAAAGACCCCGACAATGGCCAAGACACACCTCGTCCGAATACACGCCATTACCAGCGCCCGGCAGATCGGAATTAAATCTACAACCCTTCTAATGTCCCAAATGAGAGACTTTGATCTTCAAATCTATTAAAGATTGATTAACAAAAAAAGCTGATCAAGATTGTAGAAGCTTTAAGCTTTAAAATGAGACCAAGATTATTATGTATATAATAATATACCTATATAAGGATTGTTATTATATTAATACTGCTTGAACATTGACGATTTCTCGAGATTAGGAAATTTATTGTTCGAGTATATCGAGCAGGGTGATTCCAAGACCAGTTTCAATGAAAAATGTAGGCGGAGAATCATTGGACGGACACAGTGTTGCGTGGTTTGATCGCGGGGAGGGCTATCGAGGAGGGGAGATGGTCGCAATCAATTTCTATCAGTAATGGCGAGGACGATAGATTATTATCGGTGGGCGTAGGAATGCTCATCCCGTTGATAGAAGGACGGTGGATATGGCGCGTAACACATGGGGTTTAGGCTCCTGGAAGCGAAGAGAGAGGCTCTCTCGCACAGACACAGGATTCCCTCGAACGGATTCGGGGAACGGTAATAATGCATGTGCCGCGCCGCCGGTTGCACACGGTCTCGTGTCCCGTTTCGTCCCGCGTGCTCGTCCCTCGCCTAAGCCACACCGAATACCGTCAGCTGTGTGTATGTATATCCATCGGGTGAACGTCCTCGATCACCGGGGAAGGGACGACACTAGGACGGCACACGGCATAGTCCGGCATTATTGTCCTTTCGAATGCCGGTCACGATTTTCGGCCGCAATGGAAATCGCTTTTCGACGCTGAGCGAAGCTTTCCCGCTTTCCGTGGGACAGACCGCTTTTCCGGGGCTTCATTATTGATCCCGGCCTCTTTTCACGTTCCAGAATAATTTATCTCTCTGCTTTCTCCCTCTCGCTCTTTCCCGGCAAGGTGTTGTTTGGACCGGTCACGTGGAAACTGATGGCCCGAACCGCTTCCAGATGAAACGCTATACCGGAATCGAACGATCCCCGCGTACCAAGGTCTCTCTCCCTCTCTGCAGCTTCCCGCCATGGGGAATTTCAGGTTCGACTACTACGGAAAAGTTCGTTGACAAATTGCGGACTATCGTCTGACGTAACGAACCCATTGGTCCGATAGCTCCAGAAATAACAATTCGCCGACCTGCGAATCGCCAGAACTTCTCGTTAGAGCTTCCGCTAGTACTCGGTGTCTTATCCAATATATTATCCAAACTTTGCTATTCTGCTTTCCACCTTGTTCCTCGACCCCAAGGAATATTCTCTCGGTAACTGTGCAAAAGATCTCTACCGTAACTGTTAAAACTTCATCCCTACCATTGGGAGGATCCCCTTGGAACCAGTGACGAGCCAGCGTGGCGTCGAGTACCGTGTGGAGATGACAAGAAGGTCCCTGGCAGGAATGAGGTGACGTGCTTTCTATTGGCCGAAGCGGACACACACACAGAACTACTACTATGCAGAACGGTAGACCCATCTTGCCTCTGTGCTGTCCTGGGGCTCACCTTGTCATCTCACTACAGTATCAGTGAGAGTCGCTCTAACCCGGGCTGAGCAAAAGATTGCAACTTTTCTAGCTTTTGATTTTTCTTTCTATGAAACTGACCATCGTATTCGTTTCTCCTTTCTGATTGTAATGACATTCATCACGGTATAATCATGATCATAATTATTCCCGTAATAATTGGAATTAATTTATTAAACTCTAGCAATTTTGTAAGCAAACTCAAACGTGTCGATTCGGATGTAAATCATAATGCATTGAGGCCACGTTTGCTATTAAAAATGTTTAAATAATAGGGGAAAAAGAAAGGTGGTGTTTCGTCCTAGACCCGCTAGAGGACTCATCAGTAAGGCTATCTAGCTGGCCCTGCCTTATACACGATCGAACCTTGGGCCGATCAATTAATTCCAATTACAATAAAAAGATGTAGCTCTTCTGTAAGTGTGACTCTGCAGAAAGCCCTAGACCTGAATCGTTGTACAGCGTTAACGCGACCTTTATACATAATGAATTCTAAAGAAATTTCCGATGCTTAGCTGGCTCTTTGTTAGGGACTTTGCGTATGGCATGAATATTTCGGAAAGCATTCTTGCAGCGCTGCAAATGGAAATGGAAATTTTCTCTGCAACCCTTGGAACGTACCAAATGACTAACCGCATTACGAAATATCCATTAACCGTCGCAACTGCAATGGGACAACTTGGAACAAATGGAACGACTCTTGTTCTTGGAAACTCTGTATTCTTGGAGCGGTGGTTCTTCGCGTTCTCATTTCTACGCCGCGAATTTTATGCAGCCGCGACATAAACGAGCAGGTGAAACTTGAAACAGGGAACGGTTCGAAGAATCTAGGAATGTCGATGTCGTAATCAACATATTACAATTATTAAAAGAAGAAGTTTACTTTAACGTCACTTGAAGATTTTGTTATTATAGATGATAAAAATATGGCTAATAATATGGCTTATATGGTAAAAATATAAAAATATGTGGTCTCATTTTAAAAGAACATTGACGACCTTGGAATTTCGAAAGATACGATCTTGGAAATAATGTTCTACCTACTATATACCATGCCACATCGAATACAGGGGGAACAGATCAGTACATAAAACTCCAGGATACTCTCGCGTGGCTGGGAAGCATCATCCGGTCGATACGTCATTTCGTTCTCGCATCGTGGTTGCTGCGAAAGCGGACGTCCAACCTAGCAACCAAGCGCAACGGTGCTCCGCGGTCTGAGGAAATTGTACACCGGCGATAAGCAGAACCGGTGATCGATGGGTAGAATCAGCCAGTTCACTGGGTCAATTTGTCCTGTTGAAGTTAGCGCGGCGATCGATCGGTTAGCCCTGCAGGTGCTGTCGAATCTCCTTCGAGGCAGCCACTAAGGAACGGATGGATTATTCCTTGAGGAGTGAATTCTCGAGGTGCCGCTAGTACCTCGTAAAACGTCTGCTGTACCGATATCCCAACCCCCTCTCTCCTTCTCTCCTTCTCCCTTCATCGTTCGTTGAAAGTTCTCCGAGGAGAAGCAATATGCTGTTGAAGGGGGCACCGACGCCACCGACGACGCTTAGGGACAACCTCCTCCAGAGGAAATGAAGATCTCTTGCTGCTGTCGGGTTCCGCTCGAGCGGACGTCGACTCGGGCCGCGTCATTCCGGAAAATGCAGAAACTCGACTGATCCGAACACCAGCTTGAAGAGTAGTCGGGGATCGCAGAATCATCCTTTCCATCGATCTACCACTGCTTCAGCCCTTACACAAAGTTCAGCCGGTCAGTACAGTAGAACCTCCCTGATTGCACGGAATAATTGCTGGTTGCATACTAAATATAATTGCCCCAGCCATTAGACAAAGGTCAGTCAAGAAGTACAGGAGAACCTCGTTTATTGCACGGAATCCTCGCTCGTTGCATACTAAATTTTTAAGTTATAATTTGAAAATATTTATAAATAATACATTTATACATACATTCGAATACATTCATTTTTTCTGAATCGTTTTCCTGTCCGTATTTTACTCGACCTCATTTTGCAATTTCCCAGTAAATAAGTAGAAAAGCTTTTATGCAAGCGGTTGTAACTGCGAAACACGGCCAGGATAAACATTTATACTAGCATTACCTTTTTCCTCCCATTCGCGCCTGTTTTACGCCGTATCCACATCCAGGGAGTTAGAGATTGTGTAAGTAACCGATTACATCGTACTACTTACAGTGTATGTATAACGGTAGCCAATACCGTCCAATAAGGTTCAGCGACAATATTGATTTTTTTTTCAGTAATTGTTTGTATAAGCACAGGAGCCTCAATATTGATATAGCCGCGAGTATAACCGAAACCTATTATTTTAACTCTGTATTCTCTCCTCGTTCCTGCGTAGATACCTAAACGTATTCTTTTATTATTTCTACCTTACTTTTTATAACTGCGCACTACTTTCCTCCGAGTAAAAACTTTAATTAACCGGTCTACAATGACTGCAATTCAATGCGAAGTTTTGTTACGGTCGCCATTATTGTAAAATCGTCGCGAAAATTACCGAAGGATTCAATAAACCTGTTTATCGAGCGGAAAATTGACAATATGCTATTAAAGTTTTTAATACCTGAATAGCGTTTCACCTCGGAGCGTGACGAATCAGACTCATTCACTGTCCTGCAATTGTACACGCGGTGGGCCAAAGAAGTTTTCCCTTCAAAAATCATGAATCTCCCGGAAAACAGAAATCAATTTCAGCCGAGTGAAATGAAAGCTATTGTTGCGGTGCAGTTTGCGCATCGAACGTAGTGGACAATAAGGCAGCCGGGTGGTCCGAGACAACAACCATAGCAACTAATTGTAAGTTCGTTCAGGCTTTGTCTGGCTAACGAGTCAATTTTCACCGGGGGGACGTATTTGCCTAAGAATGCGCAAGCACTTGGGCCGGAGCGACGTCACCGAAAATGGAGCAGAGAGATAGAGTAGAGAAGAGAGAGAACTGGCGGGGGGTTGGCCAGCAAATCATGACTGGTCAAAGTGAATTCGAGAAACTCGGGGAGGAATCCCCGAGGTCTCCATCTCTTCTTGCCTCTTGCCTCGCTGTGCCTCGGTAAACAGTCCTGCGGATAAACCTGTTATTCCTCGCTATAAAATGTCACGGGAATAACAAGACCGGACTAGCTAGATGATTACTAACGTCAATGTTTGCACCGTGCCCACCGATCCGCGATAAGGATATACCTGCGCCCGCAAAGTCATCCAGCTCTTGGAGCAAACTTCAACAACGTTACCACGACAACCACCACCCTGTTTCTCCTTCGAGTTTTGCGGACGGTCTTCTTAACCCTTTCCTTGAAAATACGCAAATTTCTATGCGCCGTCTTCCTCGCTAGATATTAATTATTCTCGGATGCTGTATCGCCTCTGTAATAATTAATTGTATGCACGGAAGCATTTCAATAGCACTAGCTGCTTCAAAATAAATATTTGCTAGTGTGGACGACATCATTGCTAAAATTGAATCTTTCAGATTGTACAAAAAATTTTGCTGAATTGGCTCATTTATATTCATGATTAATATTAATGTAAATGACAGCAACTAATTAATTAATTGAAGGAGTGAGTGTGTTCAGTTTTAGGAAGATACAAATTGGAATTTTTTCGAGGAATGCTAGAGGGCCTGGCTAATCCAGCCTAGTCTTGTATGATGGTGCGAGAGTTAAATTAAAAAGGGATTGCAGGGTGAATGCGGATCGAGTGGATGTCGTGGAACGTCTCCGGGTCGCTTTCGGCCTGAAGACGTACTCCTCCGAAGGAAATGAAGGTCTCCCAAGCTGTCAGCCGCATCCCGCAACTTGGTCAGCGAACTAAGGAAATGCTGAAACAGACCGGCAGATAATCCAACCTCGGCCCCGAATGCTCCAGTATTCCTTTCCTTCTCTCTCTCTCTCTTTCTCTCCTTATTCAAGACCGACGAAGTGGTTCCGCAACTTCCGAAGAATTATAAGATACTTCGAAGAGAGCCGATCGATCCTCGATACCTCGAAGCCTCCGAGACGAAACCGGAAGCGTCCACGTTGATAGTAGTGGGCAAGTTTAGCCTCCTTGTTCCACAGGAATTTCATTTGATTGTCTCGTGATCAAGAGAAACAGGTATTAATCGACCGTGGGACTTTATGCTAAAACTGCTTTATGCTAATTCAAAATTCTCTACAGCCATTGCGCCAAGTAAAAGGTAGGTTTAATCCAAGCTTTAATCCTGCTTTGATCCTTTATCCGTTCCTTTGTTTTACCAACTTCGTTTTGCCTTTGTCGAGTTGTGAGGTAAAAGAACAACGCGATGGAAAGATTAATAATTCACTTTGTGGATTTATTCTGTGACCATGGAAATCTGATGGGTAATGAGATCAGCTCAACTTGCTTTCATCTTCTTCATCATTTAATTTGTTTCGTAATCCGAATTACTTTGTCACCAATAAAATCTCTATTTTTTGTTTAGTCTAATGGCTGAATATTGCAAACGATATCTCCACCTATAGACTTTATGCAAAATAAAAATGTTTTACCTGCATTGAAACCAACAACAGTAAAAGAAAAAGTTTATTATATTGTAAGTTTATTATAAAACCATTGAAATAATCGTCTAATGTTATTACCGTTTTTATGATTCTCATTTTTAACATGAACGCGTGTTTTTCGAAATGGTTGCTATATCTTCAAAACTACAGTTTCAATCGACTTGAAATTTTGCAGATTTCTTGAGGTCTTTTGCACATACATGGTCGTCAACAAAATAAATGTTTCTCGTGTATCGCACAATCCTTATGCGGTTGCACAAATGTGAGTACATTTTCTTTATGAATTCCACCAGAGAGATTTCCAAGCCATGCAGAATTCATCCGAGGGGTACTCTCCCGGTCAAGCTCTCAAGGAAAAGTATCCGATACATCGTATCGACGGATCTCCATCCAACGTTATTGGATTTTATTCGGTGGACCAGGCATCTCTCCAGTGTCTAACAATAAGATTGAATTTGCGCACTGTTGAGCAAAAACAAACGTCCCTGGTCGGCCAACAGTTTCTCTTCTCGATTTAGGAACACCCTCGAGACGTCCATGTCCTTCGTTCTTCTGTTCCTCTCTTTGACGTGCGATAAGGATCGCTTTTTATTCATAAAGCTTCATATTTATTCACTGAATCGGTGTACCTTAGGTTTTACAAATGTTCGGACACTTTGAATTTATTTAAACGATTAGTAATAAACATAGAATCGTGACAAATAAATTCTTTAATTAATTATTTCGAACTAGTGTAACCCCGACCATTGATAATTACATTTTTGGTATTTTCTCGTCAAAATCATTAGGATTTTGTAAAAAGAAGTTGAAAAGCAGATGATATCTATGTATACTGTAACTCATTATTTTGTATTATTTTTATCTAATTATTTTGCCACAGCAAACGCAAAAATGTATCTCTTGAAAAGGATCCATATAGGGATTGTTCGGGATTGAAATTCCCGCGAAATGTAATTTCGCGACCGTCGTTTACACGATTCGGCGTCGCGAGAGCGCTACTCGAGACAATGACGAAAATTACGAGTCGATCGCCAAACTCGACAACAACAGCTCCTTCGTCTCGCCGCGAAAGATCACTCTCTGGATTGATATATCGAACTCTCCATACGTATTGTGAGACACGGCCTCAATTTGCGGATTCCCTAACGTACAACTGTACAAACAATCGCGCCTATCGCGTACTGCGAATCGTTTAAAGTATTCATTTTCGAATTCGGCAAATTATTGTGAGTCTGCTCAACATCGGACTATTATTTCCGCAGTAGAAACAGAAGTTCGTTCTAAGAATAAAGACAAATTACGTGACCAGTGATTCGTCCAGTTCTTCACTAATCCCGCTGCATATCCTTGTCAGGATAGTACTAGTTATCCGCCTCCTCACCGCCTTCGCGTGAACAGGGATCGAAACGTTGAGTTAAATTAATTTGCAAACTTGCTGCTGTCTTTAATGATCGAACCAAGTTCAGCATTTGATTTTAATGATTTTCGCAAGGGAACGCATAGCCGGCATTTTTAGTGCTCGGTAAATTCAGTGTTAAAGAATAAATGTGTGACATGAAAATTACACAGCGTATCATAGAGGGTAAATTTGCAACTCAACCCACAAACGTAAGTGAACTACAGTAAAAACGTTAGGCTACCGTGTAGCACGGTCAGGTGATCGAGCGTGATTCCTCGTATTTTCGCGAAAATAGCACGTTGCTGCTCGATGGCAGAAGGGGGGTAATTACAATAGCACGTTGTTACGGCGAGGTTCGAGTATTGTTATCACGATGATCCGGTCTCCCCTACCACCCTGTAATTATAGAGCGGCTGGCCGGGCCAGCACGCGGCCCTATAGTCATTGAAATTAAAGCTTTTTGCATTTTCAACGGCGCCTCGTTAATCCGTCACGATGACGGCTTCGTGGCGCGTATTAGCAATAAATTGCGCGGGCCACGGCCACGGCATGCCAGCCCCGTGATTTTATCGAGAAACAAGATTCCCCGAGGCTAGAACAGGGGAAACGAGCCAGCCGAGCCCTCCAAAGTCCAATGCGAAACAATTCTACCTCGAATTAATCGCTCGCCGAGTTTTCGTGGATCCTTATGCACCGCGATAGTCGCACTGCGGACTTCTACGGCTCTCCGTACGCTACACTGCGCTCCACTGTGATCCCGATCGAGAAATCATAGTAACCTGTGATAAAAAAAATCCATTTCCCATTTTCATTTAAACTGAAGGAAACCTATAGGACTTTCAATAATTGTGCTGTGTCGAAAGCAATTTTTGATGTATTCTTTATTGCGACATTATTCTTGAACTTGTTAGTTGACAAATAAATGTCGACATATTGATAGTTTGGTTCACTTAAATGAAGAATAAAATATTTCAAAAATTTAAGAATATTGTAACGTAATGAAACCACTAAACAGAAAAATTTCTATTTGGTTTTCATGTTTTCCAATTAATGCATACGAGTTTTATTTTGCACAAAAATCCACAGTATTCATTTTTATTCAATCCCAAGAATGGTAATTAATATCTTCGTAACGAAGCGACAGAGAATATTTTCGCAAAGGATTTTATTCAGTGTTATTTTATTCAAGTTACTTCAAATGACTTCATTCGAAGGATTTGAATTTTAAAGCTACGTGTTATAATTTGGTGAATAAATATGACTAGTATCCACGATCAAACTCGCAAGTCCCCGTAATCGAGGGATCGAGCGAAACGTATGTAACGCTTACGAAGACCTCGATAGTTAGTTTCGAATCGTTAAAGGCCCGTACCATTATCGAGGAGTGTCTCGATCTTTAAGGGGCTTAAAGGCGAGCGTAACGAGAATGGCTGGAGAGGAAAGAGAGAGAGAGTGTGAGCAGACTTGTCGTTCTCGAATCTGATTTAATAACGTTGCGTTTAACCTGGGAGAACGTTCACCGTTTCCGCCGTTGCGCTACGTTGTTTCATCTGTTCGCGACTCTGCATGATGTAATATTTTAACAATCCAGCGAGACGGAATAATTGCATTCGGAGAATATTCAGTGTCCATACTTTTACTCGCTTTTATACTAATGAAAAACATAATATTTAATTTAACGCTCGTATTAACGTAACACAATTTACACGAGAGCTGTCAAATATTCTACATAATATTCAATTTAGTGTCGAAAAGTATAAAATTTTCAACTAAATAATATTTGACTTAATGTACATCTTAATGTAGTATAATATGTAAAAATTATAGAGTTCTTCTAAATAATTTTCAGTTCAATGCTGATTGTAATGCATGTAGATAATATTCAGTTCAAAGGGATAAAATGTTGTTTCAGATAATATTCAATTTAATTCAAATAATATATGCTGATAATAAATGTTCTTCTAGATAATATTCAACTTACTATCGATAATAATGAATATTGCAAGGACAAACTGAATAAAATCGACTTCTGAACAACACTAAATAAATTAAAAATCGATATTAATGTATAATAATAGATTGAATCGAACCATAATATTCGAATGCTCATACGCATTAGAATCTCCGGCACTAAATCGTGTTAGCATCCCCCGAGTGCGAATAAATCCACGATGTAACAACTATGAAGACTATTAGCGAAACAAATGTCGCCACCAATCGTGTTCACAGCGACTAAGCAGAGGACCCGTTCAATGGATCGGAAAGCAAATAAAACCGTCGGGTAGACGGGATTCTGGTACGCGATAACGAAAATAATTTCAGTCGTTCAACCGATTCGCATCTCGGTCTGCGACGCATCGAGTGCAACTTCTATTCGGCATTATTATTCAGAGATCCAAATTCGTCGCTGTTCGAAATCGTTTAACATTCAACCGACCGACGAACGTGCACCATTAATGGAACTTCCATGTACTGCCTTAGAAAAATTACAAGATTTCATTAATTTAGGTTTACAAGAATTTAAAATTTTTAACAAATTGAAATGAAAATGAATGAATTAAACTTGAATGAAAATTAAATTGAAATTTAAATTGACATTAAATTAAAATCGAATTAAAAACTCTGCTGTTCACCTCAAAGCTTCATGCTTCCTATGAAGAAAGTTTAATAAGAATTTCACCTTCCATGGGACACATAAGAACCTCTAGTTGAAGAACGACACTTTTCTTTTCTTAAATGTTTGTAAATCGACCGACAAAAATATTTGCACAAAGGTACACTTGTCATAATTTTCTTCGATGAAGACTTTTATGCGTTTTCAGCTGGGATCCGCGAATTTGCTGAACGAGTGGCCGCAGAGTGGACGCTTCGGAACATTAACGACTCGAATATATGCCGGGTGGTTTCGTTTCGGTATAATTATTTCGTTCCTCTTATCCGGCGTTGCGCGGCTCTCTATAAATTATATTGAGAGCTGGTGCAGCGCGGATTCCGACATATTTGCGGCGAAACGCAACCCCCGCGCGTTTCCAGCTTAAAGTAAAGTTATCCCCGCAATTATCATTCTGTTGATAATCTATTTTGGTTCAGCTACAGCTCCGGAGAGAGCGGACTGCGTCAAAGCGTTTGGCTGCGTTTCCCGCGCCGTGTTTGCGGATAACATAACTTCACCAGCGATTACCTAATTTCTGCTAATGCCCTTGCGCGAAACGGATTGCTTAGGGAGTGTAGAAAGACACGGTTGTTGATAATTGTAGCCGCTCACCCTTTGGAAAACGACTTATTTCTTTAAGCATAATTATATTTAATAAATATTATGTTTAATACATTTTTTAGTAGAATTAGTTTACTGCATGATGTGTCAAAGAATTTATCAATTGCTATTGTGAAGAATTGATACGAAAATTATTTTGAATTTGTTAAAGAACTTTTTCAAAATTATTAATGATCAGAATTGTGACAAAAACAGAGAGGGTAGCAATTTTTATACTTTTTAATCTGAGAACAGGTGCAGATTCACGTCTGCAGAAATAATTCAGTAACATAGAGGAGCATGTTCTCCGACACACGTTAAATCTAAATGAGCCACCTAATTCGTGGTCGTCGATTCCGTCGATGATACGGAGAGGGTGGCAGCCAATTAAGATCATTTCCACCAGCTGCATCTCATTGGACTGCATCAATTGCAAATACAGTAGAAACTGATCCGTTTAGAGAGTAATGAATTTGTGCCGAGCCACAAGTCGAAGATTAAAAGAATTTAGCTGGGTTAATGTATTGGATTCAGCTTGTTAAAATTATAAAAGAAAAAAATGGAAGGAATTGGATCTAGAGAGCAATTGACACTGATTCGCAATTGAGATTCTCCCGAAATGATTTCGAGCCGGAAATGTCGTCGCCAGGTTGGAAAAAGACGGGTTCAATCTTCAGTGATTTATTGTCTGTCAGAGAAATTAGTTCGCTAAGCTGGATATCGTCGGATGAACCTTTTGGTTGGAATCCCGCGAATTCCTGGCGTACACTGTCAAATCAATCGACGGGTGTGATCCGCTAAATCAAATAATAGACTCGCGTCGACAAAAAAAATCGACGCTTGTTCGACAGTCGACGGAGCCTCTCCCATTTGATTTCCATTCTTCCTGGCAACGAGACATCGCATTTAAAATATCATCCCAGTAATATTTAATGCGAGAAACATTGTTTACCCTGATTAACGTAGTTCGTAGATCGAATTCGAAAAATTTGTGACTCAATTTTACAATACAACTGGAACTTGGAATAAATTTAATCAAGAGACACGAAAGCAGAGCTTTTTCGCATCGCATGATTTTTCTTAATGAAGTTAGAGCAATTAAACGATCGCGTGAGTTAAATATTGCTCCAACTAATTAACCACAGTGGTCATCAATCATGCCTTGTCGACTCATCAATCATGACTCGTTCTTTCCTTCTAATCTGTTAACTATCGTGTTAAGTTCTAACGCAGGACAGAATTTTGATTCGGAAAGGAAAACTAAATTCTGCGGAATTGAATGAACATTTTCGCGCACTTCCAACGAAAAATCGGCCGCTTCAACCGTAATCGTTGCGAGCACTGAAAGAGCGAAAGGGCTGAAAAGACCAGGACAAGGTAAAACATCGAAAGTATTTTTTACCGGGAGTTTTCGCGTCCGATTTCTAGCCGCGGCTCGGTCTACTTCCCCGCGAAATTGAATTTGCGGAATTGAGTCAAGACGACATTTGCCTCGACTTTTTCCGCGCTCCTTCGTCCCGCTTTTAATTCCATAAAACGAACTTCGTTTCCGCTAACGCGACCAAAAAAAGAGTCTCCCCTCCTCCCAGTATTTAAACATTTTAACCCCCGGAGCTCTGTGACAGGAAGAAAGTTAATTCCCCGACTGTCAAACTGCGCCGCGTCTTTCCTTTTTCATTCCGCGCTGAGCAACCAACGTTTCGTTATTCCTATTTATTTATTCAGCATTGTTGCAAGCGGAACGCCCAGCTTTCTTCTGCACGCATTACACCGAGCATTACGATACTCGACATTAAAAGAATGAAATTCGTTAACCTGCCGGTGCCCGGACCACCCTTCGCGTGCACCATTAATTTTGCTAACTAACGGGGAACAATGCAAAATTATCAATTTTAATATAAGAACAATGTAATGTTAATAAAAATGCCCGACACGTAATTCTCTGGAGCGACAACTGTGCACATGTTACAATTTTTATAAGCAAATCTTCAAAAAAATGCATTAACCAGAAAAATTATTTAAAATAATCTGAAATCAATCACATCAAAATTGTGCTTCAAATTGTGATAATAAAATGTACCGATAAAATAGTAAAATCACCAAGAGCAATATACATTGTCACATTTTGCAAAGCGAATAACAGCGGACTCGACGAAAATTACAACCCCGTGCTGATTTGAATGACAACTTTAACAGAGAATGCAAAGTGCACCCCCGGGAATGTTCGACTCGATTCGATGTTCCATTATTAGGTGTATTTCCCGGGCTCCTCGGGAACTCGGTGGAAGGATCGAAGATTGCCGGGAACGATCGTCTCGTCGCACCGCGTCGTCGTGCCGTCTGGTTTTACAACTTCTTCACGAGCGTCCTTCGTGTCAGTTTTATCGCACGCATCACAATTGCAGCACATCTAAACCCGCCGGTTGTTCACACAACAGAGGGGAATTATTTGCCATAAACGTTACCGACGCTGTTCCCTTGTACCGTAATATCGTTTCCTTAAACGAATTACGTCCTAAATACAATTACAATCTACATTGACAATTCCGATAAAACCGGAGGACTCGGGTCGTGTACGGAAATCAATTCCGTGATGCGCTGTGGGACCTCGATAGCGAACATGTCGTAACATTTATTGGAAGTTCAAAGTTACGTATATATTATTCACATAAAATAGGCAATTTTTATTTAGTGATTACCTGTGAAAGAAAATCGATGAAGTTTATTTATGAGGGTGAGGAGAACATACCCTTCTTAGGAAAACTATTTTCTTCCCTGGTTCCCTAGCTTTATAGTCGCTCCTCTATTTTCCCCAATTTTTTGTCCGACTTCTCTAAAGTCTTTCATAGTTCCCTAGATCTCTAGCCCATTTCATAGTTTCTCATTCCCTCCTCTAGGGTCACCACTTCCTATCCGATTTCCCTAGCTTCCTAGTCTCGACTCTAGGTCCCCCAATCTCTTCCAGTAGCCCCTTTCTTTGTTACCTAGTCCCTACCCTAGGTTCCTCACTCCTTTCCCTAGTTCCTTAGCTCCCTAATACCTCCTCACTCCTTTCCCTTGTTCCTTAGCTCCCTAATAACTCTTCCTTAAGTTTCCTACTTCTCTAATTGTCCAGTTCCTGCTATAATTAACAAACTAATCAAAAATTTTCTTACATTTTCCAGATCTTCCAAAAAAATTTTGCAAGAAAACGTGATTGCAAATCCTCTGCAGGTTTACGCAAAGTCCATTGCCTCGAAGCTACTACCCTATACCTTTTTTCAGTGAAGTAATCCCGACGTTGATAGGGATAGGACCGGTCTGGGCCGGGATATAAGGACGTTATACATCGGGCGGGTGTTTTGCCGAGGCAAGTCACGAACCGAGCCAATTATCGGCGGAGCTAATGAAGCTATTCCTCCCGAAAAGAAACGGTCGAAGAGGAATCGTTGGAATCCATCGGGCCCGTCCGCTTCTCGATATCCCTCCCGCGTCTCCGACTTGCCCGCCTGGCTGCTCGTCGATATCTGGCGTAACTCGCGAATCCTTTTACCTCTATTTCTTCTTTCACGTTCGACTTCTGGCCCGCTGCTCTGCCCCGGTCTTTAACTGTTTCGCGCTTAAATTCACTGGCGAGAACAAGAAACGCCGCGCCGAGCCAAAGCTACTTACGGCAAGCCGTTTAAACCTGCTCTATACGCGAGCTTCGTTCCCGAGGCGAGAGATGCTTTCAATTTATCTCTCTCTTTCTTTCTCTATCTCCTTGCGTCGAGAACCTTCACCCCAGATTCGCACTTGTTGATTGGAAATTTCTAGAAAGTTTCTGTTTATTCCCGACCTTTCAATTTACGTTCATTGCCACTTCAGCAACTCATATGTCCTTTAAGTTGAACTCGAGACTTGACCGATGGCGTCTGTGTTTTCGACCCAGTTCTTCCAAGGTCTCATCTAGCCTCCAGGCTAGCTGTTGTTTATTTTGTGGAAGCGATTGTTGTAAAAGAACATTTTTATTCTGCTAGATAGAACAATAAACCTGAATACTCTCTGAACTTTTCTGCAAATATTTCTGTAACGTTAACAGACAACATTTGTGGTTTCCCAGCGTCGTTGAATGATAAAATATATCAATAGTCTTCTTTTCAATACCGGTTTTAGGTCGCACAAAAGGATATTAGTGACGTTGAATAGTTAGCAGTATTCTGCTTTGGTAAAGCTTAGCAGAAATACCGAAAGCTTCTCGCCCATTTTCGTGGGATAGTTGTAATTCCTTGAATTTGCAGCACGCAAAAATATACACCAGAAAAAAATAGATAAATTTTCAACAAGGACGAAAAATTGTCGATATCCCAACTGGTGTAATTTCACGGGGAAAAATCGTACAACGACCCACCTGGGTTCCTTTCAAAGCTCGAATCCTCAGTTTGCACGGCTCTGTATTCATTTTATAAAACAATTCGAAACGAAATAGCAGAACGGCTTTGTTCAACAATTTTTTCTTGGCATTAAATTGACAATGTACGTCAAGATTAAAGTCTAACTTAAAAAAAGCATTCCGATTGGACTTTCTCAAGGTCGCGCTTCTCGTTCAACGTAGAATAAAGTGGCTACAAAAAATCATACATCTGAGACGACGTTATAAAAAAGAGACTTCAAATCTATGGTAATTTTAGTCAAGAGAAAAATTCTTTAAGTTCTGCACACGCGTTTGAATTTATAAAATTTGAAAAAGAAAAGACATTCACTTTCCTCCTCGCTAATGGCGGAAAAATAGCTTTGAGAAAAAGGAGCTTAGGGGTGAGAATGTTGAAACTTCATACTTTAAAATGAGCCTACTATATTCACAATTTGTCAAACATTAGCTACGAAATTAATCTAGCCGAACCTTGCAGCTGATATTTTCAAGTAAAACCGACAAATTTTGATAGGAATGGGATATACTTGACAAAGACGTTCTACAATATCAATTAGTAATTTTATTCGAGCTTAGTCGTTCTCATCGTACCGCGAATTTGATTCGACCGTTACTTCAGGCCGAACAGCTCATAAACCGAGCATCTGAGTAGATGAACAATGGTTCCTGCAGGGCATGAGTGCGCTAATTCCCGCGATCGTTAAAGCAAACACGCTCATTACTCGTCACCAGTAACGATCTCCATTTTTCGTTTGATCGAGCCTGCGTTACGACAACACGCGTCGCTAATTCGGCCTCGTAAAAATTCACCGTCCTCTCGTAAACGTCGTCGTCGCGACGATTATGACGGAGTAACTGCGTCGCGATCTTCCCCTCGCGTCGCGTCGAAGTTCCCTAGAAATTAATAGATCGTTTTGTCGGATAGTTTCGGCGTGTATACGTTCGACGCTTGTCGTTGTCGTGTTCACGTCGCCGGAAGATACCTCGGTCGTCGTCTCCGACCTGCATCCTGCACAGTGCACACTGCACCGTGTATAGTGCACCAGGACGTATTCTCTGCGTCGCTCGATACGCGTCCTCGCTTGTTCGTATAATTACGTCGTTGGAATAATAACGCGGCTCCCTTTCATGTTCCCGTCGTCGCGTGTAAGATCGAACCGCGATATCTGTTTGGTTAGAAAGTCTATTACGATAACTCGCGATATCCGCGGAATAATTTCGCTCTCGACACCTCGTGCCACAGGCCCAGCTACTCAAATGGGGTCCCATGAAAATCATAGACACAAATTTCCCCAACACAAAAATTCATTTGTGGCAAATAATATGTATTATATAGAAAATGATGGACAATATCAATAAACTTAGTGTTGCCATTTTTGTAAAGCAACATTTACCATTCATTAAGTTATATGTTCATCTTGAGAGACCATTTTGGACATTGGTAGATTGAGTTTATTAATTTTGTTTTGTTGAAACACACACAAACTGTGTACTTACCAACAACGGTGAGATGGAAGTAACGGCTAATGGGCGGAGTGTTTGACAGTTGGCACTCGTAGGTCCCGGTGTCCTTTTTCTGTGGGTATCTGATCTTAAGGATCCAGTCCTCCGTGTGCGGAGTGTGGACTGCCACGAAACGTTGATCGCTCGTGTATGTGTACATTCCAACAGTCAGGAGATGTATATCCCGGTGTCTGACCCAGGCAACCTGCAATTAACAAAACGCGGTAAGGTTAGCGTTAAATTAATGATCTAAAAATTAATTATCCCTCCGCAGCTTGGTTACGACTTACGTTAAAGGGAACGAAGATATGACTTGTTCAGGATATCCAATTTGAGTATTTTAATAGACATTGATATTTAAATAGTGATACTATTAATTTGAAAATAATATTATCAATTCTTCAAATGTTTTTACCGTGTTTCACAGTCTATATGTTTCTTGCTGTAAAAGGGTTAACATTGAGCCCCGAAGTTGCAGCAATTCGGACAAGCTTACAGGAGATAAAACTTGCATAAAACGAGGGCGAGCATAATTGAAAAATGGATTCGGAGCCAACGGGGTTTGATCGACCGGCCTAATCGTCGTGCGGGCTGTTTTTAAACGGGTCGATAGCAGCGCTCGACTATTTTTAAGAGGGTAGATAACGGTCGGATTCAGTCCCGAACATAAACGAGTAAACTGTGGGCGTGATCGTGTCCCTGTCCGCTGTATCCATTTTTAAGGGCTGCTTTCGAACCGAACCAACTCAACCCGACCCGACCCAACCCAACTCTGCTAGCCGAGAGAGAAAGAGCTGGCTTGAAAAAGCTAGGTCAGACCGCACTCGGGGGATTAATCGACCCCCTAAAACACGAAAATGATTAGACGCTCGACGATTCAGTACACATTGGACCTCCCCCCACCCGTTCCTGTGTTTGTCGCGCTATCCACTAACCACACTATCGTAAACATCCCGCCCCATGTGTATATTGTTGGAAAAATATTCCGGGAACACGTGTTCGCATTTTTCCACGGTGAGAAGTACATTTCTCTCGACAACCTTGCCACAATTTCACGGCTTCACGGTTTTACTGCAGGAACCACACTAAAACCTTACACGCGCGAGAAACAAACTTGCAGGATTTTTTATTTGATTAATTTTTTCATGAAACATTCACCAATGTATTCGCGAAATTTTTCTGATTATAACGAGCCCCAACATGATACGATTCGAAGCATATTCACTCGTTTAATCCATGATACAGTGGAGCCTCTATTATCTGAACTGACGATATTCTTCATTTGTTCAATCAGCCAATAAATTCGAATTAATATATTCCATGTGCCATCTAAATACTGTGGTGAATAAGCTTTTTAAGAATTAAAAAAGCGACGTTAAATAATAAAAAAAAATTCGAATTAATAGACAAAATGTATAAAATTTTTTAAAAGGAACGATGTTTGCTTTCTTTCGGCGAGACAACAAAGGATTCTGCGAGGGGCGGCGAATTTGTAATTGTTCGCGGCTGTGGCAGCATGGGTGATAAGTGGTTGATTGTAACGATAGAATGGATCCCGAGATGGTATCTATTCGAGCGGGTGGGATAAGCGAATTGGCAAAGTTCCAAAGGGAGAAGCGTGCGAAACGGCATAAGGGGGGTTCGGCTGATACCGAAACCGGCAACTTCTCGAGGCCGTTAATTAGAACGGGATCTAATCGATGATCCGGAGCCGTCATAACAGCCGCAACCCGAGCCATTTCCTACCCTGGGAGCTGAATCGTGCCGTAACGACCGTCTCGCAGCTTAAAAGGCAATTCGAATCGTTTTTGCCGGGCGTAATTTAACAGATTACTCGGGACCGTTCCGAGTCTGGGCTGCGGCTAAGCAATCATCGCTGCCCAGGATACGCGATCTGCATACGATTCCTGGACAATCGAGAACCGTCGCTCATTCATTACCCACCCACGATTCTGTATCTCTAACGCCACTGTTCCACACGATGGCTTAAAACCCCCGTTCTCTGTACAAAACTCTATCACTAAAAAAAATATAAACTACCAGTGCTTTAATTTTTAAATTGAAAACAATTATTTAATTTATCGTAGTACTCACACGGTAGAGAGGATATGGAATTATACATTAGAATCGTACAAGAAGAGAACCTAGAGGAACACGTGACTAGGACGTAGAATCGTACATTAAAGGGAACGTAGAATCGTACATTAAAGAGAACGTAGAATAGTACATGAAGAAAACATAGGACAGTATACAATGTATAAAGAGGACACAGAATCGTAGATAAAGAGGACATAAACTCATATGCAAAGGGGAACATAGAATAGTAGATAAAAGGAACATAGGACAGCGCATAAAGAGGTCATAGAATAGTAAATAAAGAGGACGCAGGATAGTACATAAAGAGGTCGGAGAATCGTGCACGAAGAGAACGTAACGCTCATACGTAAAAGAGAAGATAGAACCCCGCCTAAAGGGAACATAGAACCCGACCTAAAGAGAACGTAGAACCCTGCATAAAGAGAACGTAGAATCGTACGCAAAGGACCATAGTACCCACTCGCAGTACATCACCGTTCCCCACTCGTCATCGCTATCAAAACACAGAGAGACAGTAGTTTCTACAGTGGAATAAAGCTGGCAGAGCGCGCTGCGTCGCGACGCGTCGTCTAGTGTGTCAAGCTTGACAGCATTATTTTCGGCGAGCCTGGAGGCTGGCTCTCTCCCCAAAGCTAGGCCGAGGAAATTTCAGTGATACACTCGCGCGCCGCGTGGAAACGTTGTACGCACGCATGCGAACGGTAGGGTATCAACGAAACGTATTAGCCGGGTGCACACATAGCCGGCTGACCCGTACGTGTGAGCACATGCTTTGCATAGAGATGAGTTTTGGGATTAAAAATGTAACACGCCGTGTGCACCCGAAACGGAACCGGTACCGCAGTACCCAGAGCCAATCAGCGCTTCTCTTTTTCTACTTAATCCGCGTAACCGCCCGTAAGGAACTCCTCGAACGGACGTTTAGGGCCTGTGGCTCGTCAGCTGAAAATAAAAGGTGCACAGAGAAGCCACGAGGCTGAAGAAAAACCTTCGGAGACGGTATCGGTACACCATATTGTGTTAACAAATTATTATTGTGCATGTAATTATTATTACTGGAGAGCGATTCCAATTTTACTGGAGAGCGATTCAAAGTAAATAAAACCTACTAATTAAAGTTGTAATGTTTTTTTTTTCAAGTATGTAATTGATACTTTCTGTGATTTCATGATCGAGGTACAAGACAAAAGAAAAATAGGAATTGTGACATTTTTCTTGTACACCAGCGATGTGATTCGCAAAGATGTAAAATATGAAATTATATCATGAGAAAATTAAATGAGAAGCATTAATGAAGAATGAACGTTTTACACAGAAACAAACATAGACGTTGCAGTTCGAAAGATTTGTCAAGGCAAGAGTGGATAATTGCAAGGCAAGAATGGATAATGTTACGGTAAGAATGGATGATTTCGATGGTCGGTGTCTCGCGACTATTTTCCTAATAATCGCGAAACGAAACGTTTCTAGGCGGTAGAATTAATTCGTGAATTCTAGGGGAACGTTGCCAGGGGACGAAATGTTACGAGAGCATCGGTGTTTACAGAAGGTGTGGAGTCTGCCGGATGGCCGAAGGAAGCAGAGAAAGGCCGAAGCAGAATGAGCAGATCCCCCGTGGATTAAACGCGTTGAAAAGCAACTCGCGATTATTCTGGTTATGCAATTATCAACCGGGACTCCGAGAGACCCGGAGAGCAGGCTGGTTGATTAACTTCGAGCACCGTTTCACGGTATTACAGCGAGCTTTGCCTCCGCAAAGTCGCGAAGTAGGTTGCTTTGCGTTCGATTACGTGCGCGGGATGTTAAAGGATTCGTTTATTCGATTAATGCTGCGCCAAGCATAACCCAGCCCCACGGATCTGCCAAATGAATTTTAATAAACGAACGGACACGCCTGAATCAACCAGAGAAATCCGTGTTTGCTTTGCCCCTTTGCGTATAAACAATTTGTGCATGTTCTACATACCAAATATAACCCTGCTGTGTTACTAGTATTATTAGACTGCAGATTTTTACGAGAGATAAAGACGTTCTACATTTATTTATGGCAGCATTAATTATTCTAGGAGGATGAAAATATTTCTCCACTGGACAGCGGATTTTGTACATTTATAAACCAGTAAAATCATTGACACGATTTAGGAACGTCCATATGTTATTTTTAATTTACTAAATCTGTTAAAGATAGGAAGAAATTTATTCCGTTCCTGTGTCTTGTAATTGACGAAGAAAATTTTCATTTTGCATAAAGATCCGCAGTATAATAATTTTTCAACAATATTGTTAATATTCTTCGTACATTGTTCTTCTTCATTTTAATATCATTTCTCATTTTTAACAAAAATGTTTGATATTCGAAGTGTGACATTTTTAGTTTAAATTTTCCCAAAAAACATTGTATCAAATTCTTCCTAATGGGATATTGTGCATATAGGAAAAATTGGCTTTCTCGCTAATTTGTTGCCTTACCAATCTCACTTAGGATAATTCGCAGTACCGATACTCGAATGACTTTCGGCTGTTGAATTCTCGAACATAATCAGGGATAACGCGGCCGATGATCGAATGTCGCAGCAAAGTAAATAGCAGTTTTAAATTTCGTTCGAACATCTTTCTCTTTCCAAAGACATTATGAGCGAGAAGGTATCGATGTCGACGCCGACGGAGAGTCGTATCCGAGGATAATGCACCGTGCTGGGCACGCTGCATTATGTTTCGCTCGACGCCTCCGCCACACCGTCAGCTTATTACCGTCAGGCACTTCGTCCTTTACACCATCGGATCGTAGAACTTTAATATCCTCTCTTTGACCTCTCTTTTTTTTCTCATTATTATCTGTCGTTCACCTTGTCGCCCCATTATTCCAAACGCTATTGACCTTACACATCTTCTCGCGTTCTCGTTACCTGTGGCATTATTAGAATTGAATCTATATTACTTCTTCCCTTTCCTTTGCTTTTAAAAATCATTTTTTCAATATTTTTCACACAGGCCAATCCTGAGATGCTTCTTACATACTGTTCTTAACCCTTGTGTCAATACAAAATATTTTCTACTTCACATATTTGACAACATATGTGAAGATGAAGATCATCGGAGCTGGATCTCCTTTTGTCCATGTTTACCTTAGTTTTCAATGTATTCAATCAAAATAAATTTGAAATAGTTAACCCTTCACTGTATTTTTTTAATTGGGATGAAAAGAATCCACTTCGTGGTGGCGTTTCTCTTTTTTATCATGTATTTTGCTAATACTACTCAAAATATAATGATTTCTAATCACTTTAACATTACTTTTGTTGTATTGGCCGAAAACACGTATTTTAACTCTTGCAAATTATTGTATGAATGGGTATTTCATTAAAATGATATAAGAAAGTTGCAAACACAGTCTTACATAAATACATATTCAAAGTTTTAATAAACTAAATACATGTATTTTGTGCTGGTGCCATTATTTAATCTAAATCCTTTCGCGACCTTCTAATCATTTACAATCAGATACGATACACTATGCAGCGAAGGGTTAAAGTAGGGTTAGAAACAAATTGAAGGTGCACGACAAACGCAAAACTGAGAATGATTAGCACAGAACAAACATGAGGTACCACTTTTTGTTCTAGTCTGATGATCATCAGGTTTCAGTGGCTATCAGCGACCTAACGCGTTGACAGTGCGCGTTCGTTGACGCGTCGCGTGACTTTATACATGCCAACTGATCGTCCCCGACTGTATCGGAGCGGGTCGACGTGCTCACGCATGTATCCGGTCGTGTACCCGCTTGTTTACCGGTCAATTCTCGCGGGCTGCGTGTTTACAGCGGCCCTGGTGATCTCACGCACGCGTTTAGTTCAATTCGCCCGTCGTTTGTTACATTTTCAAACGCGTTCCTCCGCCGTCCAATTAATTTGGTCCGACCACAATTACTGCACTACGCGCAAACGATGTTTTCAACGCGGATAGCCTCACTGGCAAAAATCGTCTATAATCCTGGAAAAACTAACACTCGAAGTAAATTCTGAGTTGAAGAACGAGACGACAAAGCGTCTCCTTCTTAAAATTCCACGTGCTGACCATCACACGCTTCTTGCATTACAAGAACCTAGAATAATATTTGACCCATTTTATTTGGCAGCTTGAAACTAAAAAATTATGCTTCTTTTATAGCGTCAATGAATTTTAAAATTCGTGTTAACTATCCTAGGATAATTGCTCGACCATTTTTGTTTGACACTTCTTTACATTTCTTGGATCGTACACTAGACATAATTTTGAAGGGGGTTTCCAGTGTAACCAATTTGAAAAATGAAAACTAATAAATGTATGAATGGTTAAAAATAAAGTACCTGTTAATTTGTAATTTTCATTAAGCATACTTCGGGGAATCGTGTTGCAGGATGTTCCTAACGGAAAATACACTAAACCAGAGGATGTTTCAGGATAGAATGTGTCGCGTTTATTTCCGAGGCGGTCGATTTTTGGCGAAATAACACGGCCAGTGAGTTTCCGAGGTAGGTGGAATCGATTGTCTCGAGTAAATCAAGAGGTCCGTGAGAGCACGGTAGCTATATGTAGTGAGAAGAGAGCATAGTCGAGGAGCACTTACAGTTCTATTTCCCAGGTTCTTCACCTTGCAGAGGAGTTGAACCGTTTCTCCAACGAGGCCCGTCACGTTCGGCGAAATCGTCGTGTCGAAGTACGGTTCGCCGTCCGACGGTTGCCGTGTTTGCGAGCTATCCGCCTCGAACACCCGGTTACTCTGCACAGCTTCTTCTGGAAACGAGAAAGGGAACAATCGATCGGTTTCATTCTGTACTGCATGAATTCTTTATCCGGTGAACATCCTTGGAAATATGTGGTAATATTTCCAATGTTATTCATCGTCATTCGCTCGAGTCATTCTGTGTGTGGCTCTCTTTCAGCTTTCTTTCAGTTGCACACATATAGTATATATAATATTATTATATATAATATTATATATAATATATATAATATAATATAATATTATATATAATATTATATAGTATATATAATAACAGTCTACCAATTCCAGCGAGATTTAATAATTTTAATTTTACAAATTAGCCTGTAAAAATTTGCATGTATTATACAAAGTAGATAGCATTTAGCAGTTTGCTAATCACAGACTGGTCTAATGACGAAGACACGAAAGAGCGTAATTATATAGCACTATACGCGAAGAGGACGTTCAAAGACAAGCTTTGAAACCAGAGGCTTCTGTCAGGTTTGACAGTCTGCAGCCGGCTCGATGCGATCTCCTTTTAATTTCAAGTGCGTCGAGTATCTTCCGCGCGACTCGCCCTGTCAGGATGAATGGGGAAGGGCTGCAGATACGTGCATCGTGAATCGTGCATCGTGGCATCGTGCTCGCAACAGGATGCACGGGTTGTTGCATCAGTGTAAACGTATCCCGTTACAGGGACTCGCGCGCGAACGAGATCGTATTTGCCGCAGTGCAGGAAGACTAAAGAGAGGGAGGGAGAGAGATGCATAGACAACAGGATAGTAACGCGCCTGTCGTTGCAACCCGTGTACCTACTTTTGGGTCGTGATAACCGTCCGGACGTCGGGTGCATTCTGAAGTGATCTCCGCCATCGAGTTGACCGATGCTAAATTTCGCGGATAAATTGCCCGCTCGCCAACGGATACGCGATTACGCTTGTAATTGACTTTTTCGAGACGCGAGGGTCGCGACCTCGTTTGTCTAGCGATGCACGGTGCACCGGGATGCACCAGAAACCACCACCAGCCACAATGCGTCCTTGGACTTGTTGGACTCCGTGTTTAGGAATCGAATACAACACTTTTTATGAATTGAAAAAAGTTTTATTTCAAAGTGACCTATTATTGTTTCAGCAGCTCGATATACAGGGTGTTCGCGATAATTTGGTCCAGCGTTTTTTTCATAAACTGTAACCATTAGAAAAAAACTAGAGAGGAGGATATTATAGTATATTTTACTAGCAATACGATGGCGTATCTACATTCTTTTTATTTGTAATATTTTTCTTAAAATAGAGGTGACCTTCATTTATTTCAATGGAAGTTTCAAAATGCACGATGGAGAAAGGAAATACATTTTTCGGTGCATTATACGAATCATCAAAACGAGATCCGTTTTAATTCTCGCACGTCCGCAAACTTTCCTGATACCGTAAATACGGTCGAGTCTTTTAACTTCACACGTAACGCGGCAGAAAACGTTGGTGTTTCAGAGTCCGCATAATGAAATTATTAACGAGTAGCGTACCATGCAACAAGCGTCGACAGAGCTCGTAGATTTTTCCTTGGGAACAGGGGTAGAAGCCCAGGGAAGTTGAGTAGGTCGCGCGAGCACCGAAACTCCCAGCTTCATTTCGCAGAAGAAAATTATCGATTCGGACGCGGCAAATATTTTGCTAAGCGACGGTACAGCTTCCTGTCAACGTGCCTGCATATGTATACACCTGTAAATACATACATACATATGTACTTATGTATAGTAGTCGAGGGTCTCGTGTACCACGGCTCAAAGCACGTGATCGCTCTATACTTTCCTTTTTGCGCGGTATAATTTTAATAAATGCGTCCGGCGGAAGAGCGAGAAAATTATTTCTCACCCGTCCAGGGGTTACGCGGCACCGTTTACCGCGCCGTGTGTAATTACAGGCCGCGATGAAAAAAGGGGGAGAGAGAGAGTAAGAGAAAGGGAGAATGCAGAATTTTCTCGCGAGATGAAAAGGTGAAACGCTTTTAACGCCCCGAAACACCTAGGACAAATAAAAACTACGTGTCCGGAGAGCATCGTCGAAAATTTTCTCGCTGGATCGGTTCCTAGCACTCCAACCCTGTCCGAAATTTCGCGAAAGATCATCCTTCGTTGAACGTGCTCTCCGAAATTTATTATTACCATCCAAGACACTAGAATAAAATAGAATGGCACGAATGGAAAATAGTAGAATGAGCTAGAATGGCGTGGAATAAAAACTAGATTAAAGTACTAGAATAAACTAGGATTAGATGAATGTAAAACATCAGAGTAAATCACTAAAATAAATAAGAATGACGTGGAATGAAAGCTATATTAGAAAGCTAGAACAATAAAGGATTACATGAACATAAATGACTAGAATAAATTAAGAAAATACATTAGAATGACGTCGAATAAAAAACTACTGACCTTAGAACACTAGTATAAACAAGAATGAGTTGGAACAAAAATGTAGACTATCGTGCGAGTACAAATTAAAATTACGTGAACATAAAACTCTAAACTAAAACACTAAAATAACCTGAATAATAATACGAAACAAAAAGCTCGATTAAAAGCCTAAAATTAACTAGATTACCTTTAAATGAGAAGCTAAATTGGAATAGACTGCATAAAAATGAAGAGAACAGAGTAGTATGGTAAACGCGCGGTTGCTAACTAAGATGAAACCACCCCCATAAAGTAAACGATGATATTAGAATACACTTTGCATGGAAAGCGTTCGCCGAAAAGCTACGAGACTGAAATGTAAGTAAGATGGCCCCGACGATTATGGATGCGAAGGACAAAGCATACTGCCGGAAGTGCTGTTGACTTCAAGAGAGGTCGTAAAAAAGGTTACACTCGCTTCGCGGTGAAGTTTCGAATCGCGGTCAACCCCTGTCGTAAAAAAAAGTTAAGTCGTTTGAATAAACTAAATATATTGCGAGTGACATTTCAATTTATTTAAGCGGGCCGAACAGTTTGACTTTCTCATTTCATTCGCCTTGCAGTTTGCGTTAATCTTTTATCGTTCTCCACAAGGAACGCGGGGAAATATAAAGTCAACCGTAACAATGTTAAATCATTAGCGTTGGTAATGCGAAAATTTCCTCGATTATCTAAACGCTGTTATTTAGACGCTCTCAGTAATGTGGATACTTTGTGATCGGGGCGCTCTGTTATTTGTACGCTTAGTTATCCATATGCACAGTTATATAGGCGCTTTATTATTAGGATGCTGTATTATCGGGACGCTAAGTTATCCAAACGCTCATTTATCTGGACGTTCTGTTATTTGGACGCTTAGTTATCCAAACGCTCTGTTATTGGAACGCTCAGTTATTTAAATGCTCAGTTACATGACGTTCTGTTATTTGGACGCTCAGTTATCCGGATGCTCTGTTATCGGGGCGCTCAGTTATTTAAACGCCAAGTTATCTAAACGCTCTGTTATCGGATCACTCAGTTATTTAAATGTTCAGTTACCTGACATTCTGTTATTTGGACGCTGAATTATCCGAACGCTGTGTTATTGGAACGCTCTATTATCATGGCGCTCAGTTCCTTAAACAACAACTTATCCAAACGCTCAGTTATTTAGTCGCTCTGTTATCGGATCGCTCAGTTATCTAAATGCTTAGTTATATAAACGCTCAGATATCCGAACGCTCCGTTATATGAACACTCGAATATTAAATCGCCCTATTATCCGAACATTCTAAATTCAAAATTTCACAATTTATCTTCGTCAAGAAGTCATTTGAAAGCACAGAATTTTTACATTCAGACTTAGTTAGAGCTTCGCGTCTCTTCCAAATTTGCTTTAAAGATAATTGAATCTGCAGAATAAACTAAGATCAATGAGAAAAACATGTCAAAGCTGGCAGCACCGTCGTGTTTATACTACGTGGGAGACGCGGCGTGCCTTCTGATCTCAAAGTTTCGCAGGGCAAATTTCCTTTGAGAGGCAGACGCGTTCAAAGCAGATACTGCGTTAATGAAGTCGGATACTCGTGGAGGTATTCAATTATCCGGATACGGATGGCATCAAGGCGAAAGCGGGATCCGGTGACGTTTACGCAAAGCAGCGTTTCGCAATTTCAATCCGTCGAAACAAAGAAATTTTTCAATACAAGCTTCTCATTTTTCTTAGCTTTTAGCTCGATCTGTATTAATGTCTGTAAATCAACACACTTTGATGTGTTATACGATGAACCACTATCTAATCTACAAATATTATCTACGTGTTACGGACTACTGTTTTTTAGATTGACATCATTCAATTCCTCGTTTCACTGTACAGATGGTACTTTTGAACGTCCAAAACGACGGCGTGGAGCATCGCGCGTCGTGTTCCCGACAGCCCCGGGGATTAACCGTTTTCAAACGCCGCCTATAAAGCATCTCTGGTTTCTGACCGACGAGCCGCACGACCGATTTTACACCGTAGAAATATTGCCAGCTCGACGAATTAATCAATCATGGAACGACAAAAGTTACGATACCCCCGTGGAAACCTGTCGCGAGACGCGCGACACCTTCCCACCAATCCACCTTTTCACCGTTGGAAAAAAGGGTGGCTCTCGCACTCGGACGACCAAACGGATTTTTCTACCTGTCCCGTTGCAACAGCTGGTTTCGAATTTCCCGCCTCGCGATCGATCAGATCGCTCGTTTTTATTCGTCGCCTCTTGGTCCTCGGAGATTTTTAATACATTTTTCTTTGTGCGCTGTTCTCTTTGGACTTCCTCGATGTTACGTGAAAATAACTTGCATGGAAAAATTCTACATACTTTCCCGAATGCTTGAAAATTATTAGAAAGAACCATTATTCCTTTAAAAAAATGAGAAAAATTTTTCTTTGTTAAACATTCAATATTTATACAACACTCGAAACAATACTATATTACCTGCCACTATGTAGTACGCATTGTTTTTTGATACTTTCTAAAATTTATTATTATGTGCTTTTTCTCATGTCTCTTTGTTACTCAGCATGTAAGTACAACAAATTTCTAGCTTGCACTTATTGAGACTATCAAACAAATTTCAATTTATATCCCATATAAAAACAAAAATTTTGTTTTTTTCTTCTAGACGCAATATATATTCTCTTTCTGAAGATGATCCACATCTGGATCGAAACGTCAAAGATTATGTATTAATAATTGCACATTTGCTGTTGTTGTAAAACTGATCGAACTGCGCCGAAACCGTAAATTTATTTACTCGAAACAATTTTATTCACACAATTTCCTCCACAGTAAAATTTCCTCCACATTAATTTCTCAACAACTGGCAACAGTAAAATGTTGTTTAATCCCAGAAGAAAGGATTTGTTTTCGTTTTAATTAGGGGAATGACAAGAATGTTCGAATTAAGCCGATTAAGAACGAATACGTCGCGAGATTCTCAGTAGATTTTTTGTTAATTAAAAAGAATGCGCAGAAAATTGCTCCGTCCTATAAATTCTCCGGGTTACACGAGCAGCCGCTGCCACAGTCGTTGGGAATCTCGTAGTCAGTGTCAGAACCATAGTCAGCTCCGGAAACGCGTTCAAGTTGCTCGGCTCAGCCTAGTTACACCTCCAAGTGGCGTGCACCGTCTTAACAAACCTGCAAACTTCCACGGACCGTCTCGTTTACGTTGGATTACTCGCGGTTGAAACTGTTAAGCGAGATATGTCATTAATAACGATGCTCGCACAGCTATCTCAACCCACTTCGTTCCGCAACAACGACACTCGTCTGGATCCTCGAAATTTTAACACCGACAATGTCTCATTCCGGTGCTGGGAGTTATGCTCGGGCACCTCACGCTAAACTCTGTGTCATAGTTTCTTAACCTAATCTCACCGTACAACTTCCCTTCTAATTTTTCGTTGTTTCATTTCTGTGGCCGAAATTCCAGGGCAATTTTTACATTGATCATCAAGAACCATAGTTTAGATTAGTGTATAGTAAAGTCTTGATCTAAACTGGATCTTCGTGGAGGAGGTAGGCGAACTTTCAAAGATCGTGCAGCTCCGTCTGTCTTAGATCAAGACTTAATTTTATTATTTTTAATTTAAAGAATTATAAATTTTTTATATAAAAATTCAATATTAACTTCAAATAATATTAAATTTTCTATAAGAAATCAATATATAAATTTTTTACTCTGTGATTATATAAACTAAATCATAATTTATGTACCTTATCTGATTAGCAACTGCTCTTAGAATTTTTCTTCGCTTCGTGATCGAATTTCTTAATCATTTTATTAAGTCAGGAAGTTGGATTGAAAATGAGATCACTACAAACCATTAAATAATTATATGGATTGAATCTTAGTTTCTGTACCTCTCCTGATCAGTTCCTATTCGAATTTCTCTTTTGTCACCGAACTTCCTAGTTGAGAAATTTTTTAATTCAGAAAGTTAGGTAGAAAATGAAGAAAATGAAATCACTGAAATTTGAACGTACTCCGAAGACTGTGCCAACACCGACGCTGGAGACTATGATCTAAATTGTCGTAATTATAGAAATGAAATTATAGTTTCCTAAACTTTCTTGGCTCGTAGCCGACGTCTAAAATTTTTCTTTATTTTCTGGCCGAACTTTCCCGCGTGTTTTAATTCTCGAAAGTTAGATTGAAAATGAAAAAAACTGAAATAATTAAAGCCTGACTTTTTAATGTGCTCTGTGGAGTTTGTTAACACTGACGATGGAAACTGTGGTCTACAATGTCTTCATTATGGGGACTACATAATTCCTTGTACTTCCTTGGCTTGCAGCGCTTGCTTCGCATTTTTCTCTGTTTTGTGTTTCAACTTTCGAGCGTAGTTGTGCAATTTTTTAATGTTAGAAAATTCAATTGGACATGATGATAGTGAAATGACTAAATCTTGGAATGTTAATCTAGCCAGCAGTAAATTAATCTTCTAGTAAGAATAGATTTTTTAAAAAATTTTCGTTGCTTACCGTCCTCTGCAAAAATGTGTAAAATTAATTCTTTAAATATTAAAAATTCCAGTAGTTGTGCGCAGACTTCGATGATTAATTTATTTGAAAAAGGAGCTGCATGTCACTGCGAAAACGTAAAATACCGAACGTTCGAATTGGTGGCCGCATCAGGCGGGAAGTAAACACGATTGGTCAATTTGAAATACCGAACGATATGCCGTTTGGCACGTCCGGCCATTACCGGAATGATCCGAAGTTCCATTAATAGGTATTCCAATCACCAACATTCCACGAACATACTTGGGACACTCGTGCATAGAGATGACTGGACCAAATCGTGTAACCCGTGAGTATGTGTTGTAACGAGATCTGTCGCTTGGGTAATCATGGGCAAAAATTGGTATCAAATTGACCTAACGGCAACGCATCATAATGGAAAAACGAATACTCAATTTAAGAAATTTCTTCTTTGAAAATAAATGCACAAGTTAAAGTGAACAAGAAATTAAAATGAATTTTCATTTACAATAATAATAATATATAACGTCCAAGTATATTAATATGAACAAAAATCTTTTCTGTAAATATCCAACGGTATTTTAAAATTCTTTAAATTCTCAACAGGGATGAAATGGTAGTACCTATTAATTCATGAGCACGCATAAATTCTGAAATTAATTTTGCAGGCGCAATATTTAGGCGAAAAACGCCACGTTGGTGGCGGAAATCGTGATAAAAAGCACCGGATGGTTTCCTTGGGAATTTTCTCGTTGGTTCGGGCTGCCTTGAACGATCCATAGAAACAAGGACGAGGGGCTGGGAAACTTTGGTTTCACGCGACTCGGCTCGGCAGGGTGGTTTCTTCTGGAATAGGCGAACAGAGCCGAAAACATTTTGTCGGTGGGCTAACGGAGTGGAAACAGCGCAAATAATTCAGGCGGTCGTAAAACCGTGGAATTAGCTGGTAAGGGAGTTGCCGAGGGGGCGTGGGAGGGAAGAGGATGCGGATAATTTTCGAGTCTTTGTTCGGCCCAGCGAGAACGCTCCCAGAGCTTGTTACAGTAAATATCTTAAAGGAGCCTGCGTCATTGTGCTCCCCTTTTCGCGTGATAAGTAGACGTTCGACCGCTCCTGCTACAAATCATTAATATATAAAACGGACGCGTTAATCTTCAGTTCTTAAAGCGAGACTGAACCGGCGAGGTCTTCAGTGAATAGAAAATTGCTATGATCCCTTTTGTGCTTTAGTGTCTTGGTACATTGCACCCCTAAAAAAATTATCCTTCTAAGTCCCGGATGAGTAAGCGATGAGTGTTAACACAGTTACTCAATATCTTTTTAATTGCAATTACCATTACTCCACAATTCAACGAAATTTAATTAGAATTTTGTTTTTCCTGTCTCCCCCTATTCTTCTAGGGGTGTGGTATATGTAGAAAGTTTGAAGATGATTCTATCTAGATGAATCTACATTTATAAATATTATTTTTAGTGTTTTTTGGTTCCACATATACGTACTTTATAAATGTAGAATTGAGAATTATAACTACATTTTTCTCTACATTTTTATGCCTAGAATTCCAGGTTTCGATTATTTTATTTGTTTAATACTGTTTGTCAATATTTCGCAGCCTTTCAGCTCCGTTTCAGAGGGCACACTTTCGATGGGATTAGTATCATAATTATAAAATCTATACGTATTACAGAGAATAGCACACGCAAACTGGTAACTCGGTTTTTCATTGGATCCCGCGTGTTAGAACGGTTTTTTGCCGGGGATCTATGAAATCCGGTAAGGTGTCGCGTTAATCATCCAGCCCGTCGTGAAATATTCAGTTGTTCTGAGCGAGCGGAACACATATTTCAAGCACCGCGGCAAGATTGTTTGCTCTAATACGCTCGTCGCGTGCGACGAATTAAGCTCTCCGGAACAGTGGAAAGCTTTCTCGAGCGGATATCGGTATTGCAGATGCGAACCAGTATTTCGAATATTTCTTACACACTCTTCGACAAAATGATAGGGTGCCTCTCTCTCTCTCTCTCTCGTGGTTCTTGAAATGGATTCTATCCTGGATATCTCATTCGAATCTATTTTCTTCATAAAGATGTTGAGGACGATAAAAAATATTTATTCGTTTTCTTGTATACATTGATATTTTAATAGTTTAGTACTTTGCTACTTAATATATGGGTACTTTGGTACTCGAATACCTTAGAATGTACTTTGCCATTTTAGTGGTTCAGTAGTTTGCTACTTGAATATTAATAATTAATAATTTAATATTAATTAATAATTCTTTCTATGAAAATCTTTCAATGATCAATTTCTAGTTTGTTCTAGAAAGTTTGTACGAGGGTTTGTGCAACTTTTGAAGAAACATCGTTAGCTCCGTCTTCTTTTCATTAATTGAAACGGTACAGCTAAAACGAAGAAAAGAGAATGAAATTTAAAGAGATTATGGTTGCTAACAATCTTCCAGCAACTTTCACGCCGTACCTCTTTCGCTCGCACCGTACCCACATAAATAATTAACCACCCTCTCATTTCTCCAGCAACTCCACCCCTTCTATTTTCGTCTCGTTCTCTCGTTCGTATTTTTAACGTTCCCATAGGGCCGCAAATTTTGAGTTTCCTCTCCCTCGTTCGAGCGAAAGTAATACGGACTGTCGGGCTAGCTGGCAGTTTAATCATCCGATTTTCACGGAACGCAGGGAGAAAGGAAACTTTAACGAGCTACGAACTAAATCTCAGAGGATAGTAAATTAATTACTTGTTAATCCAAGTAATGAAATTCCAATTGTACATTGTGGTAATTATACCAAAACCACAGCCCGAGGCGACATACAATATTTTTCATCTTTTCATTCAAATAAAAATCCACAACTGAAACAACGAGCAGAAACTTACTTCTTTGAAGCTGTAATCATTAAAATTTCTTTGCTCTTAAACATTTACTGAGAAATAAATAGCATTCGTATACAGTAGACTCTGCTTGAACTTGTTTTAGTTATTGTAAGGAAAGAAGTGGGAGAGGACAATAAAATTAGATAAATGGCAATTTCTTAGACAGCCATTACCGCGCAAGGGGACAGGAGATGAACTTTCCACCTAAGTTAGTAATTTGGCCGGGTCACCGAACAGCAAGATTTTCCCGATTCTTCGGATTTTCCAGGAATTCGATCGAGGTATAATATATCACTCGAGATTCACGGGGGCGACCAACGATTTCAAGGATCCCGATACTTTGGATACGTTTTACGAGAACTGGCCCTTTCGGAACGACTGACCTAAAAGCAGAAGCTGAGCAAGAGCAGCGAGAAGACGAAGCGACCATCTTATCGTGCGTTCACGACTGACCCAACCCGTGATGTACGGTCGTATAAGAAGCCTCGACGAACGACAGGGCTCGATGTGAAAATAACCCGGCGGCTGTTGCGTTTTATAGACGGCTCGCCTTCAACTTTTCGAACAAAGGTCGAGACCATTCGAAACGGACGCACGATAAACTTCATGACCGCCGGAATAACTTGGTTTCGAGTGTACCAATGCTGAAAGTCCTGATAAAATGGGAAACATGCATACGTTTCGTCGGAATACAAATATAATGCCAGAGGGGTCCGATAGAAGCCAGCAATTTTTTAAAAAAGTCACTAAATTTTTCAATGAGCTGTATTAAAGCTATATTGTACAAAATTACGAAGGGAAATAAATGTCGTTTTTACGACATGCTATAAAATTGTCGGTTCAGACAATTATTAAAATTTGTCTGAACCTGAAGAAAAATTATAGAGAACTATACTATGTCCTCCAGGATAATGTAAGACTCCTATAAAAATAATTATGGACAAAAATAAAGATTGTAATCGTACCAAAAATATTACTGTAGTTTTGTCCTTGTCACTCGACATGCTATAAACTTGTCGGTTCAGACAATTATTAAAATTTGTCTGAACCTGAAGAAAAATTATAAAGAACTATACTATGTCCTCCAGGATAATGTAAGACTCCTATAAAAATAATTATGGACAAAAATTAAGATTGTAATCGTACCAAAAATATTACTGTAGTTTTGTCCTTGTCACTCGACATGCTATAAAATCGTCGGTTCACACAATTATTAAAAATTGTCTGAACCTGAAGAAAAATGATAGAGAACTATACTATGTCCTCCAGGATAATGTAAGGCTCCTATAAAAATAATTATGGACAAAAATAAAGATTGTAATGGTACGAGAACTATAAATAATTATTAATGTTAATAATAAAGGGATATTTTAGAGAATTACACTATGCCCTCCAGAATATTGAAAGCCTTCTATGGTTGCAGACAGAAATGAAGATGGCGAAGGTACGAAAAATATTTCTCAAGTTGTGTCTTTATTTTTCCATAGCCTATAAAATAGATCTCTTCAGCAGAAGCAAAGAAATAGACAAAGTTCTGAGATCGGTTCGCAGTCGGTCGCCGGAATTGGATGACTGGTGTGCTCTTTTAACGGGAGAAGCGTTCCTTCCTTGAGCTTCCGCAAAGCTGTTCTGCGTGCGCCGTAGGAAATATGGGAAACTGAAGCGCGGGACTAGGAAAATGTCTCGGCTTTTAGCGCGTCAACAATATCCCGCAGCGTTGCGAACATCCCCGGCTCCGTTACGTTTCCAAGTTTTATCATTTTTCCTTATTTCGGAAAGTTCCCAGGGTCCCGCATCGCGGTACCGTCTCCTGCCAAGCGTTAGAACGTTTATTAGCATCCTGACGACACACGCTCGATATTATCGTTCTCGGGAAACTCCGCTTGTGCAGACCGTTTCGCTATAAAGTTACAACGGCAGTCCCCCAACGACTTCATTAAATAATACCGCGGACGAATCGCTTAACGACTCGGGGAGTACTCCCAGGACTAAATTGAAACCTGTATCGACCCCTCGAACCGTGACCAACCGCTTCAACATTTTATGATCGTTGTAACGTCACGTTTGGGGCGGATTAAGCTATCCATACTCGACAAAAGAGCGAACAGGTTGAAGCAATGTATAGACAGAGCGCGGCGTCATTAACTCGCTAATTTCTACCGGATGCTCATCAATTTTTATGTCGGATTTTACGCATTCGTGGTCAAAACGAGCAGGCGCAATCCATATAAGAATTTCAAAGCCTCGATGTATCAGTCCTGGCTTAGCAACATTGTGAAACGAGAAAATGAATTTCTGCTTAGATCCTTCGGTTCAATTGATACAGACAATTTTTATTTTACGCACAAATCTCTTGTGCTTTTATTGCAAAAGCTAGGTGAATGTTTTCGTTACACATAACAATACCTTATGCTCTTACAAACACGATGGTAATTTGTAACGATGATGTTTTTAACATTGTGAATGTTTAACTACGTTTAAATCATTTTTAAATCATTTTTTCTTGTGGTTCAATTCCAGAAGTTGGATCATCTGTCTCGTGTACTTTCTACTGCATACGATGATACACAGTGCAATTATAAAAAACTGCATGATAACATGGTTTCCCCAGAAAAGTTGAGCAACGAGTAAGAAATTTTCGGCGAACTTGTTGATTTAATCCCGTATTAATGGAACATCCCTGTTTTTTGGGCGTCCTCGCAGCGACGCGCGACGGTGCGTTATTGTAAATTTCAGAGCGTCGGAAAGTTTCGTGGGAAAAATTCTTCGCAACGACCGCGAAGAATATAATTATTTGGTGTGGGCTGTTTCGGTGGTTTCAGGGAAGTAGTTTGTTCGTATGCGAGCATATTCCCGCGTGATCTCCGTCGGCGAAACTGGGTTAAATCCAAATGAGTTCGGCGTGTTTCCATAAAGCAGGAAAAGTAGCCGGGAACCGCGTCGTTAAACGGATCCCGGCGAATGGCTGTTTCGTGTTCAAATTATTTGTCCGGAGGATATGCGCGTCTTACAACCAACAACGCCTCACGTTAATAATCATCCCAATAAAAATACTAACGTATAGAAAATCACGTAAAAATCTTCAACAATTCGATGTCGATTTATTTTTATTGTTTATTTCAATCTATTTTTTCTTATATTCTTTCTCGTTCGACCGGGTAGTCCATCTACCAATTTAACATTTTTATTCCTATCGTTCGCACCTAAATTGAAAGTTCTACCCAGAGTATATTTTTGAAAAATTCATTAATTTTTCTTTGTTCCCATTTTTAGTTCGCGATAAAATGAAACAAGCTTTGGGATGAAAGGTCGTTTGAAACGTCATCGCGTGCCGCCATATTGTAGCTACCTTCAAATCCCTATAAAAACTATGTTTGTACTACGCGATAACAGTGCGCAGAGTAAAAGGAAAATTCTCTACCGTGTAGTGATTCCTCGGAATTAATTCCTAAATATTTCAGTGTTTCAGCAATGTGTCTAGCTGGTCCAGCTGACAAAATGGATTCGTTCGCCAGTTTCTGTTGATACATAGATTAGCGTGGTCGAAAGTCTTGCTTCGAGCCGGCGTATACACGCGTGTAATCTTAAAGCCGAGTGTAAATAGGGCCGCAATGAAATACGGGATAGAGGATGTTTGTAAAAAAGCCGTTAAGCGTGGCGTTTTAGTTGAGTTCCTGCAGTTGTTCCTACTGTCCTCGTAAAATCATTTTTTTCTTGTTTCCGCGTTACGAGCGAAAGTACCGGGATTTTAACACAGCGCTGTAGACTCGCGAGTGTCTGGGCACCTAACAAAAACTGTGAATTACCATCCTTGTAACAATATCGTCCGTATTTTTCCCGAAACGACACAGCGCGGAGCGACGTCGACGGAATATCGATAAAAACAATAAAGCGACGTTAAATAACAAACACGTTAAAATGCACGAAACTGAAATAATAGATCCGACGCCGTTTTCCTCGGAGAATTTTGATTACGCCGCAATTATGCTTTTGGAACGTCAACGCGGAAGAGAGGGATATATAATATCGTGGAAAATTTTAATGAAAGAGCTCGAATTTATTACAATATTTTTCCTGCATTTACCCGATGCGCAAACATCGTGCTCGTAAAATTATACGGATAAAGGAAAATTCCATTCGGAGACTTTGTCCCGTTACAAGGGAATTCGCGAGTCTGTTGGAGCCCGGAAAATGTTGTCACGAGTTCGCATCCCTTTGTAATTAAGAGACCGTCTTTGTGATAATTTAGGTTTTTACAAATTAGATTGTGCAGTATAGTCAAATTGAATAGAGAAATTTTATTCTCCTGTTGCGTGCTCTTCCAGGGCTAACAACTTTTTCATGTAGCAAAATATTCTCTTTAATTAATTATTCAGGATCGCATCTACTTGTGTAAGTTGTTGGAGATCTTATCTGTTGCACAATTTGGCATAGATAATATAATAAATTTTTTAAGGTAAACAGTATTTTGTTGAAAAGGAGTTTAATTATATTTGCGGTTTAATTGGCCTCGTTATTTCTATGCATGATAATGTAATTATCAGGAGTTAAATTAATTTAAAAATTATATTATTATTTTATTATTACTTATCACAGTTGAATGACTGGTTTCATATTTTACAATGATTGAAATTCTAAAAATTCATTCATTTTAGGTTATTAGGTTAATAGAACAACTTTGCCAATTTTATAAGCCGACATTTTCCAGACACTTTTAATGCTTGGTAAGTTCAATGTTAATGCATATATTTCCGCGCGAAATCCGGTGACCACGAACAAATTGGGCTGTCAAGCAACAGGGAAAAAAGAAAACCGATTGGAAAGATTGAACGACAGATGTAGGAAGTGTGACTGGGAATACGAAAGTTCGGATGAACGCAATCGACGGGGTACGTCGAAAGTCCCGGGAGCGGAAATACGGCTGAAATTCCGCGGAAATAGACGCCTACGTGGTGAGACGGCTGACGTTGACGATCGAAGTCGACACATGGAACGCGGCCTCGTCTCTTCGGATCCGAGGATCTGGAGATTCCTTTTCCGGTGTAGCAACCCAGGCGCAAAAAGTGCATCCGAAGGAAAATGCTATTTACGACATCCCCGGGAGCCTGTCGACGTTTACGCGAGACAACTATCGGCGCCGATTGCACCATTTCTTTCAAATTATCACGCATCTCTAAGAAATGATCACAATATTTATCAGCAACGAGTTTTTACTCGTCGTAGCTTACAATTGATTAGCAATTATTTTTTTAATAATTTAACTCTGTCTCATTTGACTCTGCCATCTCTAATAATTGCTATTGTATTGTTTTTTAAAAGGAACGATATGGTTTTTTATTTACATTTCGATGGAGCCTTTCATGATGGACACAATCTATTGTGATGATGATTCGCCCAATGGCAAAATAAAAATTGTCTGAGAAGCGGAAGTCGAATAAAAATGTTTTCTTCGGATTGTTGAGAATAATTTAACGATATCTTTAGACAAATAAAATGTGCAGTTTAATAATGAGAGAACCGAGACAGTTCGTATTGGAGTAAAGAAGAGAGTTCCCCGGGCGGCTGTAATTAATTCCGAATTGAGAATTTCGGGCAATGCGACGGTTCCCTCCTTAATGTATCGTTGTTAACGCACCATCTCTCCTCGCGGATAATAACGCGGCGGCCGTGTCGGTGTATTGGCGCACTGCCATCGCGGCACGGCAAAAAGTGCATGACGGATGAAGTGCAGGCTACCCCCTGATACTGGAAAATTCATTTCATCGCTGCGGCTGCAGGGAACATCCACGGGCCGCCGACCCACTACCACGGCCAAGACCAGCCGCGGTGTAAAACATTATTCCACATTACACTTCACGAGCTGGCGAACATCCGATGAATTATTTCGCCGGTTTCTTCCAGCCGGGTCGAACCAGCGACGTCAGCGAACGCTTGAACGCCCGGAGCGAATGGCTCGGCCGACGACAAATTAACCCCTAATTGCCTCGCTGTAGTATGCGACAATTTTTTCGAATGCTCCGGATAAGTTGGTAATCGCTAGCTCGCGGATCTTTATGAAAACGTGAGCGAGCGAAACGTGGAACGGTAGAAACATGAAAGGGATTCAACAGTACATATTATCAACTCGTGTACAAAGCAAGAAATTAATTTTCATTTTAATATTTCATATTATTCCGTATTTCAGTATATTGCAATTGATCCAGACAATTTTTTATTTTGCATAAAAATTCACCTGGTAATTAATACAATGTTCAAGTAGAATCAACCGTCTTTAAATTAGGAATTTTTTCAGACAAACTTTAATTATGATAATGTTATCTTTTTTAACAAGTTGAGACTGATATATATCACTCATACATGGGTGACAGAATTATTCGTCAAGATATAAAAATTAATTTTTCCACAAATGTTATTTTCTTAAATAAATTAGTTCGATTCGATGGAATCTTGAAGGCTGCTGGTTGAAGGCAAACTCACGTGGACAAACTCTGAAGATTCTTCCAAATACGATATTTAGTATTATTCGAAATAATTAGATGTTTAAGCAACGGCGAATCCCTTCGGAAAATAAAGAAGGATATGTGTTAATTTTCCTAAAGTCCCCGATGCAACTCGATGCTTTCTACCCGGTACCATTAAAGGATTCGAACGTCGAATTTACGAACGATCTGCTTGGTTCTAATACCAGCCATAAAGAGTTTTCTACGTTATCGGAACTTGAGACGCATCTTAAGCGGACGTTGAATTACCGTCGAATTATTGGCCCGTCATTCCGTCGGATATCAGACCATATCCGACTGTGCATTCGATTCGCTTCGATCCGATCGGTAAAAAACGATCCCCGACGGGCCGGATATCGGAAATTTCCAGTTATCCACCGGATTTGGGAAATCCCCAGTGTTTTTCTCGTGTATTGTTTCCGCTGTTTCCTCCTCGTTTCAATTTCGCGAACGAACGTTCGCGGCCGAGTTCAAAAAATCACGCTTGTTGAACACTACGGATAGACGATTGCGCAACGATCCCCTTCCAGGAATATTGGCTAGGATGCTCAGTCAATTGTTCACGATTGCAGCGATCCGATCTGTTAATGGTAAAAGGGCCGTCGGAAAAAATTCAGAAATACCTGGAAGAGTGGGAGAAAATCGTTAATCGAATCTCGATTTCGAAGTGTTCGAAAGTAGAGAATAAGCCAACAAATTGTGTAAATAAAAGGTAAAAATCTGAACATTTGAGAAAATAATTAATTAGTTTATCGATCGTAATTTATCTGAAAGATATTATGAATTTTATTCTCGGCGCAAGGATGATTCATACCCGAATCCAGCGTTTAGTATTCCTACAATATAGCTATTTGTTGTGTAGAAAAGTGATCGAACCTTGCGCGGAGAATAAAATTTGGGAGAATCTCGGGAAAATGCCGATCCCTCGATCGAACGAAATAAGTGACAGTGTCTCGCGTCGCGAGGTAACGAGTGAAGGTTGGAGCAGCCGTGGCGGGGTTGATATTAACATGAAATTGCTGTTGGCCCTTTCGCCGCCTCGGGACTTTGCCTTGTGTGCTAAATTGCCTGGAGTTATAGCGGCAATCAAGCATTTTGCTGCCGTCCTTCCAGCTGTTGATCCTCCTGGAAAGGGAACGAAATTTCGAGGACCAAAGCGGCGGTGGCGTCGGGAGACGAGTTTCACGGATTCCCCATAAATAACCACTTACTTAACCCTCCTTAAATCTAAACGGTTCCGTGCCGCGAGTTTACGGCTAACGAGAATCGTTACCCACCCGTCGAGGAACCTTATTAACCGGGGCTTTCAGATTTTAATGAAACATCGGGAATCCTTTATCGATAGAAATTCAAACTTCCCCGGACTGTCGCGCGTCGTTACTCGCTCTACCTCCACCGGACCCTTTGATCTTCATCGTACCCCGGCAAACGACTTTATCTACGGTGAAAGGGCTGGACCCCGTTTATTGAAATTGCAACAACAAGCGGAAGGCACAGGAAAACTTCCTAATGAGACGGATAAACGACCAATTTCAAGGAGATTCGGGAACGTTCGATCAAAACTGACAGTGTCCATGGTGTCGCTAGGTTAAAAAATCGCATTCGTCTAATAAAGGAGGAAAAAATATTTAGATAACACTGTCCAACAAATTTAAACTTTTTTTTTGTTTTCATATAATTATTGAGTGCATCTTATAGATCCATATATGATCCACCACCATATAAGATTCACCCCACAATTATATGAAAACATTTTTAGTGTTGGACAGTGTAATTCAGCCTACGAGTGCACGTTCTTAAAATGAAGCAACAGTTCGCACATTAATTATCTTGCAAATTGAAGCATGTTTAACGCGACTGGAAATGTGTACATTAAAGAAATGTCTGTGTAAAATATTCAAACTGGAAATAGAAGTAATTAGGTTAAAAAATGACTACGCGGAAGACCCGTAGCGATAGAGAGAATTGAAATCCCGTTTGAATCTCGTTCGAATCCCGCGCTTATGGTTCGAATGGGAATTCGCTGTGCAATTTCGTAGCGAGGCTGTTATATGCGCATCGATCTTGTTTCTTGCGTCCCAATTGGCTTATTTCGCGACTGCGAGAGTTTTGGCCAGCCACGCGTACGCGTATTACGATTTGGTTAACAGGGCTGGCATAATTTACCGGGACAATTACGTTTATCGCGGGAAGATAAACCGGCGCCGATTATAGCGCGAAATGCGCGCAACAGCTGTTCGAATCTCGACCACGCACCATTCCAGACAGTGGTAAATTTATTTCGTTCAACGTCCCCCCATAAATCGATCGTTCCAACGATCGACTCTGACGGCGTGTAATTATCGAGCGCGTCGATTTCCTAGAGAAATTTCGAGAAACTATTAACCCGGTCCCGATCATAAATAAATTACGTTTTAGCACGTCGATTTTATTTATCGTTCGAATACACGTGCAGTAATTCGATTTCCATCGATTATGCGCGCTCGCCATTATCTGCTGCGACTTACCGCCGTTTATCGAATTGCTCGAATCCGATGAATACATAGTGGATTTTATGCGTTTATGATGGAAATGTGTGTTTGCTGAAATGATTATTTAAATGGGATTTGATAAAATTACTACAGCATGGAAGAAGTTTCTATTGAGAGGGTACAAGCGGTGGAGGGGGTGAGGAGAAAGCGGAAAGGAGAGAAAGACCAGCTCGAATAATTATCGAAAGTTTTTCGACGGGAAAAAGAGAGGAGAGAGCGCGGCCTGGCCGATTTGTTTATGCAGATCAAGAATTAGACTCTGCGCCGCGGTGGCCAGATAATTGGAAACGCATTACTTTTGCATACCGTCCCGTGTCCCGGTAATTAAGCTGTCGTTTGCACTCCCGCGGCTTTTTGTCGGTCAGTTTTATATTCTGGGACGCGTCAAAGAGCTCGGCGAATCACCGCTGGATCCCGTAAGAAATAAAAGAAGCCGCGGATCGTTAAGTCTCTTCAACGGCCGACGAATGCAAATCGTTTCCGATCATTTATCCCGAACGCCAACACGCACAATGGCCGGAATGATCTCCCGGGCTGGACCAACAATTTAAATTTTCACCTGCCTGCACAAATTTTTGCCGTGGCTAAACGAGCAGCACACAAAGCTTGGAAATTGTTAGTCCTTTGCTTCTGGTGTAAAGCTTTGACAAAATTAACTGTCTTTTTTGCATCTATTTAAAGGGTCTTGAAAAATATTTCTGTCATACGTCTTTGAAAGATATACTCTTTCAAAGGTCTCGTGTAATGGCGGAAAGGTGCCTTTTTTAAAGTCATCATTTTTTTGGATTTCCTTGTAGAGCATAAAAAGACGAATGAATATTTTTGTACGAAAGGATTAAAAGGAAAAAATATATTAATCTTTCGAACACAAATATCTTGAGATTAAATGACCCTAAAATGGTATGGTCATTATAGGCATTGAAAAAATGATCGATGATCTTAAAATCTCGTGAAAATAATGAGATTCTTCGTGTAACAAGATGATTCTATATAAAAATTCCAATCCCAGGCAAATTAAATCCTAAACACCGTATAAAACGTACACACGAGAATAGAATATGGTTCCTCTATGATTTAATACAAAATTTCGAAGCACAAGCTTGCAAAACAATACAAAATTTCAACATAATCACAATTAGTGTTCTCGTAGCGAAACTCCTAATCAGGCTAAAGAACAATCTTCAACGATTGTTTGCAGCAGCAGAAGCATTCCGAGGGAACGCGACATTAATGTGAATTACTTGACACGGGACTCCGACAACATCTGAACCGTAGAATAATTACGGAAAGTTCCAAAGAACCGTAGAATCGGAAATGTTAAGCAGGCTTTCGTAATCCTGGAGCGTGGCTGGGGCGAAATGAAATCGTAATTGTTTGAGAAGCGCGACCCTCGCGGCTCTCTCTCTCTCTCTCCCTCTCTCTGACGAGGAATGTAACATAATATTCGCGTACCAAACTTGGCGCGAATGGTCCAGGATTTTCGCAAACGCAGGACGCCTGCACGAAACCAACCGACGGCCTTCAAAAATATGGAATTTTGCTCCCGCTTCATATACTCTGACAAATTCTCTTGGATTTCGTTATCGCTAGTTTGAGAATCTTTATGCAAAATATTTTTGCAACAGTTGTGACAAACTGCGGTAAATTGAAAATTGATATATTTTAATAGTGATGGGATGGAAATAGTACTGTAATTCATACGAATGGTGCATTTTGATGAAACAGTAGAAATTTATAGGTTTGTTTGAACAATTATAGTATGGCTCATTTTAATTAGCTAATAGAAGTATATAAGATTATTTTAACAATCTTAAATATAGAAATACTATGACAGTAACTGCAAATGGTTTATTTTAACCCTTTCGGTACGAGTGCCGGATATATTTTCGTCTGGGCCGAAAATATACTTCGTACCAAAAGGGTTAATGAACGAATAATTGATTTACTGCTCTCTTGATATATTTAAAATATTTCTAATGCTTTCAGTTATGCTATTTGTAATTATTCTTTATAATTGAAAATGTTTCGTCGATGAAGGCATTGTTGTCATCGAACAGGAACGTTAATCCTTCACATAAGGGATCGATACGTGGATTACTGTACTTCCTAATTTCAGCAACCATCGAAGAGGATAAAACATGGATATTCAATTTTGAAGTAACCCAAATATATTGTAAGAGTAGTCAGCAGAGTGTGATCTGCTTTGGGATGATTTCGAGCTCGAATGAATTTGCGCCGTGCAGCCAGCTACCTACTAGAAAGCACAGCCATCATCTTCAATATTTGACGCCTAGAATTACGTTTATTTAACAACGAGTAAGCGGTATTACAGAGCCGTTGATGACTCATACCCGACTAATGTAGTTTACAGTTGGCGTTTCAATTTCTCTTTGACGAGCAACTGCAACGCCGCAAATATCTCGTCGGAACTCGATCCCGATCCCAGGCTCGGTCTTGGTTCGGGCTTGACAAATATCGGGATAGACTACTCGCTTTGCGGGGAACACGCGCACCCCTTAAAACACCTCCGAACTCCTGAAGAATTTCCTTTCGATCGATCGCATCTCTCCTTTGATCACCGCCCTGTTCTACCAGAGCAAACACTTTGCCGATCATCCGTTAAGATGAAACTAAAAGAATCTCTTGTTGGAGAGTTTCTAATCATGCTTCTAGAGTTTCGATTCGTTTCGATGGCCGAACCTTTGTCAGTTACTTTAGCATCACAGTGTTCTTTGAAAATTCACACGTTGTTGGCGATTTTCGAAATCTTCGATTCATTGGTCAGGCTCTTTCCGGAAGATTTGAAGAATTCCAGTATTAAAATTAGTTATTAATAGAAAATAATATAAAATTAAATAAAAATAGTTATTAATTATCCAGTATTAAACAACCGAGTGTAAATCTTAGGTATGAAACACCTAAGATACATGACTATTACACAACATTACTGAACCAGTAATGTTCAATGATGAATCATTTTCTAACATCAATTTATCCTATAATATTTCAACTACTTAAATCAGAAACATTCAGTTTCTCTCTTCTTTTTGACTTGGTCAAAAATTGTTTTGGATTGTTTTTATTATTGCACAAACATTATATCTTTTATATGTGTTGAATGATTTTGGTTTCAATTTTCGAATCAACCGCCAAATATCGATCAGGTTATGTTGGATCTATCGCCCAATAAACGATTTTGTTTCCAGCACCTCGCGGTCAGTACCTTAGTAACCTTTGTAAGACATGGTTCACAATATCGTAATTCTATATTAAAAACTTTTTCATAAAGCAAGTGAGTGTTATATTTGCAGAAGTTGTGAGAAAAAAAAAATTATAATCCAACGTAAAAATAACCGTTTTTCTATCATGATTCCAGACGCAGTTTTTCATACTTTCTTGAAAATGATCCACATAAGGATCGAAACGTCGAAAGTTTAAAAGTATTTGTAAAAGTGCTTTATTTAGTTCAATTGATCGAACCGTTGCGCCGAAATCACCTATAATTTTTCTGTTTTAAACATAATACGATCGTAAACTTCAACAACATTAAAATTAGTAATGTAATAATTTCGGAAACTTCTTGATGACACCTATGATGACCACAATCACCCGGAGAGATCACCAGCGAAGGAAGTTGCTTGCGTTTTCTCTATCGTCTTCTTAATTAAACGGCAAAGCTCTTAAGAAGCTTATGTATCGCCGGAGTCTTATCGCAGGGACACGTCTGCGGCTGTCAGCAATATTCCGGAAGACCGTTCCCGGTAATAAGAACTTCTTTGATTTTTGAATGGCTTGTCGAAGCGATGATTTATTCAGTCCGCAATACCCGCGGACTTTCCTGTTAACGGACCATTGCGAGCCGCTTCGAGCAAAACACCGTTGCTTCCGGTGCTCCAGTTGAAACCGGAAATCGTCATTCGAGGACGAGCCACCGACCATAACGGCACCGCAGGACTTTGGAATTCCATGGAATTTCTGTAGAAAAACTGGATTTTGGCGACGTAATAAAAATTGTATTTCGGAACATATTTTAGCTGTTCTAAAATCGTACTTCAGGATTTATTCGGACGTTCCTTAATGTGGCTCGTTATATTACATTTCATAATTAGAGTACGGTAGTAGATGGAATTTAAAAATGTAGGAAAGCTTAAAAAATTTAAATATGTCGAATGACTTTTCATCTATTCAAATTATTAAGGGAAGAAATAATATTCTTATATAATATCTTATATTAATATAAATATATAATATTCTTCGACAGTTCGAGAATTATATTTCTTTTATAATTTGCTTTATAGTCTTTCCACAGAGTAATAATTTTATTTAATTGTTGCCTTAAAGCAATCGGAATTATGGTTGTACAAATTCAGAAAGGGAATATTGGAACTGCTCGAACATTCCATCAAACTGTATAGATTACGTTTTTCGGGTCGAGGCCACAATGCTTTGGTATTATGCCGGACAAATTGCAGATCGTCTACTTTTAATAGCGCCATCGATTGCTCCTAAACGTCCGTCTGTATTTACCGGTTCGTTTCCATGCAAATCGAAGCCCCGTTGCCCCCGGAACACAGATGAACCATCACATTATCCGGCCAAGCGTTTTCAACCAGGTTCCGATCATTTTTTTTCCCATTGGAGATTATCGCGACGAATAAATTGATCGCGTTTGCCAAATAGTCAGTTCAGAGAAAACAGGAAAAGAGCGAAAACTTTCCAATTCCGCTATCCGGGGAAAGAAAACCGAGCCATAAAATCGTCGAATGGTGGAACTGAAGCGGGAGCTGAAACTCGAACACGTGGAAAGTAAATTTTTACTAAAATCGATCAAAAAGAATTCTATAGAAACAATAAGTTCAATGTTTCTGCTGTACAGGAATATTTTTATTTTTTAAATTCATCGACTTTCCGATAAAAAAGCTTAAAATCTAATTTTAAGCTTTTTCTTATTACACCAAATTAAAAGTATGAATTGAATTGAATTTTTATCATTAATTTTAGATACGAGTGAATCCAGTTGCATATTTTTCCAATGGCAGTCAAATGAGGGAAATAAATGGTCCGAGTATAATTTGTATTTTCGAAAATATTCAGCAACAATAAATAATTAAATATTCGCAATTAATCTGCAAAATAATTCAGGAGAACACGTCAGATGGTACACCCTGTATGTATAATTTCAAGCTAGAAGGGTTTGTTTCCCCAGTCTCGTTTCACCCTCGCGGAACTATGGAGATTTCTGAAGCGTGTACCGACCGTTTCGTCTTTTTTCACGCGTCCCGTTTCTTCGCGCGTTTCCTCGTTCGCTGGCACAACACGTCCACGCGATATGCAGTTCAGGAATATCCTGAAAATCTCGCCTGTACGAGTTCTGCAGGACGATACAGCAGGAATATTAAAGACACGGATGTTCCCCTAAAACGTGGTGCGATTCTTCTCTCCCGTGTGTCTCGACAAGAAACGTCACTGCTTCTGTTACCGAATCGAATTACTATTTTCAGCCCATGTTGCAAAATAATTGGAAAATAATTTCTGTCATTTGAATCCTACTTAGTTGCTCTGATAGATATATTCTATTTTCTCTTATATGCAATTCTTTTTCCTGAAAAGAGTTCTTTGTTTCAATCTTATGTTTGACTATTGAAATAATAAGTGAAATAAATAAATATATATTTTGAAATAATATATCGCCACCCATAAAATCATTTAATCTACACTAACAATAATTAGACTGAGAATCTTTATGCAAAATATAAATTGTCTGTATCAAGCATAATAAAATTTTCTTTTAATGTGCCCACTGAATTAAATTGCACTTACTGATTTTTCAAATAATTATCGAAATCTGCAATACAGTAGTAACGCTTTTATATTTCCATCAAACGAACGGTACATACACAGACGTAAGTATACGACGTATACGAAATGTTAAAAATTTGATACGAGACATATAAAACAACCACTCGCGTGGAAACACGCACGACGTTCACCAGGACTGAGAAGGCAACGTCATTCCGGCATTTACGGCATCGAGTAAACATATTTTCATCGTTCGCTAGAAAGCAGAAAACGTCGGTGGACAAGAGCAGGTTCACCATGCCGATAGAACAACATAGCGTAGTCTGGTTCCTGTATTTTCCGTCGGTTACAAGCGGAATTTGTTTATTATTACTGTACGTCGCGCCACCGCGGCCGACATCACGAGCAGAGACCAGAGCCGAAATTAATAACGTCTGCGCGCGAGCGGAGCCCGGACAAGCGAAACATTTGTCAGCCGGTAACAAATGTTTGCAGAAACGGCCACCGCGCAGTCATTTTTCACGGTTTCGTTGGACGACACGATGTTACCCTGTCCGGGAATCGATCGAAGCGATTCTGTCATTCGTTCAATCCGATTCACACTTTTAAGAGTCGAGAAATCATCGTTAGACTCCGGCTTTTAGGCAAAATAAAAATTTTCTGCGCTGGTTGCAAGATACAAGAGATTACAAAGAAATAGTAGAAGTACAGAATCTAAGAAACGACACGGACCCAAGTAGTTTTCTTATATCAAGGCTTCGCTGTAGTAGAATAAATATAAATGCACACTCAGTTTGCTGTCGTATTCAAAATAAAAATTGCAAGAAACCGGATTCATTTTTGTCATAACTGCATCAAATGCACAGTCTATTAATCAGAATAAATTAAAGATTAAAAATCGAACTATTGATTGTGCTTGTTAATCTAAAATCGATGCACCATCTATTTTTGCCTTGATATATAAATGGATAATGCATTGTATGCAAGAATACAGCATTTTTCCAGTGTAGTTTCATTTTCCAAAAGAAACACGACTCGTGTCCGCCATTGTACGAGAGAGTATCTTGGCCGCGTAATCTCATTGATCCGCGTTACGCCGTCAATCGAGGCGGCAAAAACTCGTTCGTTATCCGCTCCAACTTGGTGGATAACAAGCTGCGATTCTTCTCGGTGAAACTATACTATTCGATGGTCCCGAGTAAGTATCGTCGGCCGGCGTATATCACATTCTTGCCAAGATCTTATCCGATTCGTCCGGCTCCAAACAGTTCCACGAACAACATGTTTGTTGCTGCATTGTTCAACCGCCGAGCTGTTTTATCCAGCGGTTTTCATTCCATTGTTTCCGCAGAGTACAAAATCTTTTTCTTTTTAGTCGAAGCAATCTGAAACCCTCGCAACTGTATCTCGCTAGGCAAATATACAGTGTACTAATTTAAATGTATTGATTGAACGTGTAGTTAGAAAATCGTAGGTACATGTTTATTTCAATCAAACCATCAGTTGCAAATATTTTCACTGAATTTCTTGTTAAAAAACCAGACTACGTTTTAATAATTTCATCTGTTTCATAGATCCAATTTCCACTTGAAACTCTTGCGATATTCGTACCAATCAAACTCTGTTCGTTTCGAATAAGGTATCCAATTGGCGAACCAGAAACCATACAATGCTCACATTTAATCAAAAACAATAAACACGCAAAATATTTACAAAGCTTTTCATAAAAGACAAGAGTTCACAATTGCCAAAAGGAACTTGAAATTACACTATATTTCGCGCAAGCTGAGCCTTCATTCGAGGCAGAGTTTCGAGAGGGCTCGAGGAATTTCGCATTTTCGAAATCGGGTTAGTGCGAGAACGGATGATAAATTAGACGAGGATTTTTCTAATACGAAGCTCTGAGGGTCATCAGCAAAGTGAGGAGAGAGAGAGGGAGAATACGGTTGTGGGATCGCAATTAAAAAATCCTGGAGAGTCAGTTCTTTTTTCGAATAGCCCAAGTGATTTCGTGCGGGAAACACTTTGTACTCGCACGAGTGACTCGCCGCGAGCCGCGGAATTTTCGCTGATGCTGGTCTGGGCCAGGGGATAACACAAGCTGGATGGGAACCAGTAGGGAAAATGTTGGGGGAAAATGGAAAACTGCCGAGATCAGAACGTGGAAAGTAACGGTCTCTTGCCGGACGCATTCGGCTAAAAATGTAAAAACGTAAAAATACGCCGCCATACCGGAAACAATGATCGCCGGCTGCTTTGCAAATGTTATTGCGGACACAGACCGGCTGACAGACCGACAAAACACGTCCCCGGAGTACAGTGTATACAGTTCGACGGTTGTACAGCAGTTTTTAAAGGCCCTGGCTGTTCCACCTTTTTTACCTTCGCGAACGTGATCGGATAATATCGAACGTGCGAGTGAAATCATTCTCTGAATAAAATGTCACGCTGCGGAGTATTTATGAAAATAATTCCTCCATAATATTCTAGTAATATCAATTTTGGGAATCAGCTGATCAAATAAATTCTTCAAATAATTCGTGAGGTGAACGCGTTACGAGTAAAATTATTCTGTAAAATAAAATAAATATTCCACCGTGGAGAATTTACGAAAATAAACGTTGAACTGTGGTCGGAGCGTTTTCAAGAATCGGGATCGATATTATAAACTGTTTCGCGGGGAGCGATTTTTCGGCGAGCTGCGCGTAGCGTAAAATGCGTTGCAATTTCGGAACTTAGGCGGGGGCGACAAAGCACAAAGTTATGAAAGGAAAACACCGTGAATTATTAACGAGGCTCGCGGCGGCGGAGCGTGAATTCGCCATTTTCCGGGCTCCATGGCGGAACACGGTGAAATTAAACAGCCTCCGGCCCGTAAGCTCTGCTACCATTTGCGCCGAATGCTTCGAGCTAACGTAGTTACACGCGTCCCATCATCGTGTCATTACGTCCCGCACAGTTCGCCGTCAGGATAGAGCCGAGGTGTGTCCTCCACTTTTCCGGTTAGAGCCGTGGCAGAACTGGATATTGTGATATCCAAGGATACGCGATCTGCGATATACGATACGCACCACGCGATACGCGACTTTTGGTTAAACGTGTTTACAGCCGAACGAACGGTTTGCTTCGGGGAGCAGACGACTAATAGATTCCAGGCTCTCTATGCTTTTGCCATGGTCTAACTGCACCGTCGCAACGCGTTGCATTCGGTTGCATCGCGCGCTGTGCTCGCCTGTATTATTTGTTCCCGTAGCTGCTGGCTAAGCAGAGCACGGTGTTTATAGTGACAAATGATTCTGTATCTAGTCAAAGCGCAAATTGTTATTTGATATTGTTAGAGGCTGCGACGGAAGGATTTTCCTCTCTTTAATCAATTCTTGAGGTATATTTAAATATGTTCATAATACTATTATAACTATTATGAACATTTAAATATACCTCAAGAAATGATCGAACCTTTGCGCCGAGAATAAAAATTCATAATAGTTATAATAGTATTATGAACATTTAAATATACCTCAAGAAATGATCGAACCTTTGCACCGAGAATAAAAATTCATAATAGTTATAATAGTATTATGAACATTTAAATATACATCAAGAAATGATCGAACCTTTGCACCGAGAATAAAAATTCATAATATCCTAAAGATAAATTACGATCAAACCCGTCTTCAGAAATCACCCTCTTCAAGGAAGAAACTTTGAGACACCCCGTACAATTTCAGTATCGCGTTCGCAACAAAGAACCTTCGCATCGTTGGTCAGTTATACATCCTGTACATCCGCGTATTGTCTCACAAGGAAAGTGCAAGAACGTTGTCACACCGATTTAGTTGAGACTCTGTATACTTATAGATCTCGATCTCCCATTTACGAATATATACCATTATAGACGCTAACACTCAATAGTTTTTGAGATATTCATAAACAAAGTTCTTACATTACTGCTTAAATCTACTATTGTAGAGGAGGTATACAACGAATATTTACTTTAGAGATATATAACGAATTAATTTCGGCTAATTTATTTATAATTTATTAATACGTTTGTTCTTTAACTTGTATATAAATAAATGTGCAATATCTTACGAACAAGTTAATGTTACACAGCGAATTTATTCATAATTTATTAATCCTTTTGTTCTTCAACTTGTAATAAATGTGCAATCTCATATAGACAAGTCAACAGCGAATAAATAATATAAATAAATATGAAAAAAAAAATTTCACCAAACGAGAATCGAACCCTAGCCCACCGGGTGGAAGTCTCGTTGTATACCACTTAAGAACTTTGTTTATGAATATCTCAAAAACTATTGAGTGTTAGCGACTATAATGGTATATATTCGTAAATGGGAGATCGAGATCTATAAGTATACAGAGTCTCAACTAAATCGGTGTGACAACGTTCTTGCACTCTCCTTGTCAGACGAAAAAAAAAAACGGATGTTAGAGTTATTTCTCTGTAAAACGCGATTCGATAGGTGTATGCTCGAGCGGTCTCATCAAGTGGATTCGTCGATCAGACCAATACGTCACGTTACCTCACAGCTGCGATCGTCGCGTCGCCGATGGAAGACAAAGCCGAACAACGAAAATCGTGTGCCGCGCATCGAAATCCGTTTTATCGACCGACTTCCCGGCTGGTTCCGCTCGCAGGATATGTTTCACTCTCGCGATTTGTTGCGATCTCCATGCCTTTGGCGAAACGGCGATATCGTTTCCCAACGACTTTCGAACCTTTGTATTCGTCTCCCAAAGCTCTGCGCTTTTACCTAGCTTTTCATTACGATCACGCTCACAGGACATTCCGTCCGGACGCCGGACTCGCGTAATTTCTTCCTCGTCTGTCGCTTTAGACGTTTCTAACGAGAATATAGTTAAAGGGAATCATCGGAATATTTGCAAGTACGTACAAAGGCTGAATTATTTCGCACGAGTTCAGGCAAGATTAAATTCATGTCCTAATTTCATTGAACCACAAGTTTGATTTCACATTTTTTCATATTTGCTTCTAAACTATTTAGGAGCAATTTGTTTGTGTCTTCTTATCATATTTTAATTATAATGTTTATGTACTTTCAATTTTTTGCTGTATAAAAATATTTATCAGTTTGTAATTTTCGTATTGTATTCTTTATCATGTTGAAATAAATCTCATATGAGACTTTATATAATAAAAAAAACACGAGGTGTGGATCTATATGTATAACTCCAGATAATCAAATTTTGCAAAAACTTTAACAGTTTATATCTTGCTAACTATTTGTTTGCGACATATGGTTCGTAGTCAAACTTTTTCTGTTCTGGATGAGTAGTGTTGATATAAAAAGCAACTTTAACAACAATTTTCTCTGTTGGAAACTCTGTTGGAAATTACTTTTTCTACACCCTGTACACAGCACAAATGGTCGCATTCAATTAATGTTCCCTCGAACTGCGAACACGTCCCGAAGCGTTTTCGCAGAGATTTTTGAAAATTCCATTAGGCGGCGCGCGACGTATTTATTCGTAATTCGCGGGGGTGTCGTGGCACGGGCGAATTACTGCGAATCGTCGACGATATTCCATTCCGCCATCCACTCTGCGAGACATGCCCGTCTTTCCTCGTAAGGAGAATACGAGATAAGGGAGCAACATTTTTGCATCGTTCCCAGCGAGAGGAACGACTCCTTTGCGGCCCGCTCGGAAAAACGCAGAGACGCGATCGCCCTTTTCGTTTCTTTCATCTCGCAGAGGGGGAACTTCATTTCCCCTCATCCTCCGACGTATTCCAACCGCTAACTCTCTATCTCGGAGACACGCGCGAGACGCTACTCCGTCATAAGCAGTTTTCCAAAATCGAAAGGGAGATCCGTCGCGCGATTAAACGAAAGCTGCTTTTTCAGAATCCCTCTCTCTTTTGACATTCCTATGTAAGCGTAAAGATGTTTGAACTATTAATATTTATTGTAAGAAAGCACACAACCGTGAATAACAATATACAAGTACCTCAATCAAGATATTGGCGATGAAAGCCATTCATGAGTACATTTTGCATTAAAAGAATAGATTAATTTAAAAAGCTTTCGTTTAATTAATGAATTTCATGTTATATTTATTTTTTAATCAAATTGTCTTCGTATTATAAAAAATTGTAAGTGACATTTGCGGATGATTATAAATTTGCGATATTTAATAATTACGCAATAAAAATCGAACACATACAGAAGATTTTCAGAATCTCGCTCCTTCTGTGAACTCGAATACGTTGGATTACAAACATCACCTGATCCATTCACTGCACTCTGTTTAATAAATTTCTAGCGTCGCGTGACGTCGGTAATGTGATCGTTGTCGACGACCGACGATACGGGAAATAGATACACATAGAAGAATAATAGCACACTATGCATACCAATCTTTATAGAGCTTCGTGTGCTGAATATGAAACTCGTTTCTCTTTATGGCTATCAGCTTTCTGAGTTGGTTTTAAAAGGAAACGTCATATGCTAATGTTCGGAAATGAATCTCTTGTGTTTCAGAATTTTTATAAGTTCAAAATGATTCTGTAGACTGCTTCAAATATAATAGTGCATTTTTGAAATAAAGTTGTAAATATTTAAACGTGTTAAAAATTAATGCTCTACGAGAATGTGCTTTTTAACTTCGGGAATATTTTCTGATGTAACCATAAAAAGCTACGTAAATGTTTTTGTGTGGGACGATTCTTGAAAACCTTCTAAGTACAATGATACATTTTTTTATAACATTGTAAATGTTTAAACACGTTTAAACAATGCTTTAAGAGCATGGGTCATCCGTGGCACATCAACTTCTTGAATTCCAAATAGAGCAGTATATTTCAACACAACATTATAAACATTTAAACATGTTTAAAATAGTGCGCAGGAATACAGGACGCCTGTACAACGCTAACGTTGCGCTTTCCAACTTTGACCATTTTTTCTGCTTTAATTTTGGTAACTATGCCAAAGTTCCTGGCATACAGGGATATCATAAACTCTCTCGAACGTACCAGTATATTGTTATTAGAAATGTACATAAAATCCACAGTCTAGCTATTACGTATAGCGTAGCCACTACATTGTCATAAAAGTACAAAATCCACAGTGCAGTTACAACAATAATAATTACGGTATTATTTCAGCAGTTCTGGTAAAGGTTTCACTAAGGATCAACATGTTCCAGCGAATTTCAACAGTGAACGTCAAGTTTAAATTTTAATGAAATTGATAATACTACAAACTGCGTATTATTATGAATATTTTAAGCTAAATGAATTTTTGATTCGATTGGACGAAACAGTGTGCGCCAGGAGGAATTCCATCGTCGGCGTGGTTAACCTATTGTTGCTTATTCGGCCCGAGGAGAATCTCGGGTTAACGTAAACGTTATTTCACTCGGCAAGGTATATTTATTTGGGGCGGTTTCGACTCGAGGAAGCCGCGGCAAGGAAGAACAGGTAAAAATTGTGTGCGTTCTCTTCCGCGTTGGACGTGGATCTGGATAAGTCTCGGGCGATAGAAGAAAAGCACCTTTCCTCCCCGAGGAGTGACATGTTTCGCTCGAGGAATATTTCCTTGTCGGCGAGACAGACACGCGGCGCTATATTAACTCAGCTCGCAGACAGTTTATGCGGATTTACCAGCGTTCGCGCGTACCAAGAAAACGGGGAAATATTTGCATTATTTCTTTACCCGGAGCGTAGCGATTCTTGCGCGATGCAGCGCTCTGCAACGTTCTGCAACGCTCTGCAACGCGCTGCATCTGGTTCCCCGTCCGTATCGTTCCTAGTTTTTGTTTTTTCAAGGCAGCGTCTCTGTTCATCTGACAACGCAGCCAGGAAAAAACAGATTGGACACGATCGTTTGCTTCTTCTCGCTGCCACCCTAACCGGCTCCCGCGGAAAAATTTCGTGGGGAACAGAAAGAGAACTCGGGAGAACAAAGGACATCTTTTTCCATTTCGTTCCGCGAAATCGAGGTTCCATTTTAATAAGGAACAACGGAATAAAAGGTTTTTTCCTTCGTACAGTGGGAGAAAGAGAGAGAATTTCTTCACGGCGTTGCGCGAAACGCGGATGCGAAATCTTTTCACAGGAACGAGCAGTTTTAAGTAACCCACCCCCTATTATGGCCGCGGATTCAACTTTCGACGCAAATATTTGTCCTCCACGGTTAAGAACTGGCTCGAACAATCCCAACGAAACTTCAACTTTGTCGAACCTAAGAACCGTAAGTTCCGAGTCGGTATTTCTTTCCCCGCCTGTGATGTACTCTGAACTCGATCGATCGGCCGAATCGCTACGCGTTCGAACCGTTTACTCTGTAATTTTGGTCGAATGGCTCCGAAAACCGTGTCTACAATTTTTACGGAGAAAAATGGTTGGTAAAAACTAATTCATTGTCAATTTTACAATTCGTGAAGTTATAAAAATTGTTTAGAATACTTCTTTACTCGAGTACATGGTACCATGGACAGGTGTAACTTCATCTGAGGAAATAATAAATCTTTAACTTTTTTAAATGCAATCCTGTATGTCTCGACGAGGAAATGCTGAAAATCCAAGTTTTAATCTTAGAAATCCACTGGTTCAAAAGTTATGCGTGCTTAAAGTTCAGTAATTTTCAATGTTCTCGATGGGCGCCACCATGTTGGTATATGTAGAAATAATTTAGAAAAAAAATGTCTGAGATTGTTGGGAACCTTTTCGGCGTGAAAAAGATTGCAAATGTAAGAAGATTGTTCACAGGACAGTGTGTTCTTGTGGGAGATTGTGGAGTCGAATGAAATCGAGTTTCGGAGTCGATCAGTTTGCCGAGTTTGCAGTTGGAACCGTCGCGACACTTGATTCGACGGATAAAGTTTAAACACGTTGCGTCGTCGTTTCCGGTGCATGGTTTTCGATCTCGGTGAAAAAAGACGCGTGACACGTGACAGGGAAGGTCTGCAGGATCACAGGAAATTCAATATGGCCGGTTGATCCGCAAAACCGCGTAGGGTTAATGCGATCGGAGTGATCCTCGACGTCGAAAAAGCGGCGTGACGCTCGCGATCAAATTCCAACGAGAAATATCGACGGCTGACTGTTGAAAAATATTTGATGCTCGGACAATAGCCGATAGGCGATTAAACTCGGGTATCTATGTAAACAGGCATCCATGTGTAAGTACAGAAACCATAACTTCATATCCATAAAAAATTTGTTTACAATTTTTTATCGGATGGATCACGACGAACACAATTTGAACCTTCGAAGCATATGTAAAATATCAAATTCTCGCTAACAGAAAGTTTTTACGTAGGTTTGAAAATATGCCACAGTAGAAGATATGTCTTTGTTTGATTTTCTTTGATTTTTAGCCATCAGTTGAAACAGCGTGCATCGTCGCGAGAAAAAGTTGCCGCGACTTTCGCGGAACTTTGGTTTCTTTTCACGCTTTCTCCTAGGCCACTTGCTCCTAAGTGTCTCAGCGAAGGCGCTACTTCGGAATGAACTTCCGATCCGATAAAGATTCGTCGAGAGAGGAAAAAAAATTCGCGATAGAGAGGGAGAGAGATAGCGAGAAAAAGCAGAGTTTCGTCTTTTTGCGCTGCGGAATGCTAACCGATAATCCGTTAAAGTAATGATTCATTTCTTCCCGCGTGGCCGAAGCAGTCGATGATGGATCGATCCGAGGATTTCCGGGCTCGTGCTGCCCAGTCGATAGCGCCGTTACGATAGATTAATTCGAGCTTTTTGCGAGAGACCGAGGCTACAACGAATGGATCCGAAGAGCGAACGCGATGAACCGATTCCAGAGGAAATCACGCATTTTTTCAAAGGATCGCTTCAGCCTGGCGAACTCGAGATCGTTACCGATTTTTATTCGTCCCCGTTCCTAGTTTGATAATAGCTCGTTAATGAGGAAGATCTTCTAACACGAACCTGATGATGTTTAATTTAATTTATTCTTGACGTACACAGCAAAAAGCGGATTATTTATTTTCGAATTTGTGATTGACATTTATGTGGAAATGCAAACAGCACACGGCGATCCAACGACGGTTGATCGCAGCGTGCGTGTGCGTGTTCGTGTGCGTGCGCGCGTGTGCGAGCGTAGCGACAAAGCGACGAACAAAACGAAAAACGAATAACGAACAAACGACGATCGAAAAAGCTGAAAGGAATCGAACGAGAAACGCGGCCGAAACGGCAGTCTTAGACGAGTCGTCGACGGTCGCACATCACATATTTCCTAATAAACTTGTTTTTTATAAAGTGTCGTATTCCCAATTATTTCTTCCTGGTAAACCATCCTACATTTATCGAATTTTTTATGTAATTTTGACTTTTTTTTCGTATGAGAGTTTCGTGACAGCTTTCACACGAGCCCACAGGAGTTCATGAATTTCTTTGGAAAATTGTAAAATCGGTTTCAGCTAGTCCCCTATACGTCAATCATGTTTCTCCTAGCAATCGACTGCAATGTATCGATGTTTTCTAAATGAGCTGATCAGATAACACGAGTTTTCAGAAATTCTTCCTGGAAAATATTTGAAAATTGACTTCAACTATCCCCTTGAATTTCAATCAGTTCTTCCCCGAGCTACCGATCGGGATATATCGATTTCTCAGCACGGTCTCGATTTTTCCTACGAACCTAAATGTATGCATCATAAAGTGTGATCTTCCAGCTTTCGCATAAACCCTGAAAAGTTTATAAATTCCCACGAGATAATATTTTAACATCGGTTCAAGTAGCTGCTTGAAATCGAATAATTTTTCTTCGAGCTATCCACGTGGATTCTCCGAATTTTCGACATGATCTCGAATTTTTCTACAAACCGAAATGCATCTATCGCATAGGGTGGTCCTCCAGCTTCTATACGAGCCCTCAAAAGTTCATAAATTTCCCCGGAAAAGCATTTTAAAATCCATTTGCAGTAACTTCTTACAGTCCAATCGTGTTTCTTCGAGCTGCCGATTGGGATTTACCGATTTTCCAACATCATCTAGACGATTCTAATGTAAACTACGATCTTCCAGCTTTAATTTCTCGCTCTTTAAACTTGACGAGTTTCTTCGTGAATGTATTGGAAAATATTATGCAATATATCGATATTCCAACTTAATTTTCATAAAGTAATACAACCATGCTGCTACAATTCAGGTCCTCGAAAGTTGATTAATTTTCTCGGGGCAGCATTTAAATATTCCCATTTACAAGATGGGACAGAATTCATTAATTTATGTATTATTATTCAACTTAAAAATTCACTATTTTTCAAAAGTACAGACATAAATACATAAGAATCCACGATCTACTCGCAATAAATGTCGCCCACTGTAGTCATGTCGCGTGTCTCCCTTGCAAACTCAATTACGAACTTCTCGAGTAAAGTTAACGCAGTATATACTCCCGAAATAATAACGAAACTGCGAGACATTGCGTTGAAATTTGCCAGATCGAAGAGCAGCGACAACTAGCAAATAGGTATTGATAACCGATAACGATGGGCTGGCTCTCTTCGCGTTTCCTATCGATGGACTTATTTAATATCGGCCGCGGTTCGCGCGATTATTCGCGTCCAATCGATTAACGAGCGATGCTGGGCATTAGGCGAGCCCTGCAAATAGTTTTCGCAAGAGGTTTCATCCGCTTTTCATCGTCAACGAGCACCGTTACCACCACCACCCTTCCCGAGAACGAGTGCATATTTCAAGGGGAACAGCATAAAAGGTATGCTCTCGCGGTGGGTACTTTAATTAAACGATTATTAGCCTGAATAATTAGACGGAACTTCTTTCGCGAATCCTTCTTTATGAGAGAATAATCTCGGCATTGTCCTTACTTTGTAAACGTATTTCACCGAGGCATTAATTAAAAGCTTTGCGAGAGCTCTTCCGCGTTTTTTTACGCTCGTCTAATTCGCGCCGGTCATTGTCCATCGTAATAACGACTAATGTTTTGCAAATATGACGATCGATCCGCTGAAACCTCGATATTGTGCGAGCGAGCGAGAGACCCTTAGACTGCGGATTCTTGTATGCGTACAGGGTGAATCACCTGAAATTTTTTTTGGGCTCTCGAGGTCAGCTTCATTTTTGAAAATAGGACCATTCCTTTGTAAACACGTACAATGATGGCCCCTTTCATTAGTATTTCAATGACTATAACAATTCAACGTCGAGGAAATTGGTTCCTGTATCCAATAGTAGATACAGACAATTTTTATTTAACACGAAATTGTTTAGAGATGGGGCAGAATAATGTTTCCAAAAGAAGAATAGATTTTCGCATTTTTGCGAAAAGAGGGTGCGCGGTCGTTCGGTGCGGACGAAGACAGATTATCCTTTAAGGCGACTAATTAATTGGAGGCCCGTGGTAATTGAATATACCGGGTTAGTTGCGACTCCCAGCAGGCAAATGACCCACTTGCGGGACATTTCCCCGTAGAGTCGCGAAGAGAATACTCGCCGAGGCGAGATCAATCATCCAAGAAGGTCCCTCGCGCTACTTTCCACCTGTGAAATAATTAGATCGCGCGATTGAAATAGAACGGCGACGTCGGTAAACTCTAAACGGTTCGAGCACTTCCGGGACTTTAGCTCGATGAAAGAGCTCTCCCATTCTTTCTCTCTCTCTCTCTATATATGTGTGTGTCTGTCGACTCGATACGATTTCAGCCGCGAAAGGGGACAGCTTTACCCGTGATAATGGAAAGACTCCGCGCTTATTTTTCTGCTCGATAGTTCGTTTCATCGAAACGAGAAAGAGAGCGACTCCGTAGTTTCTCCGCTCTCTCTCTTCTCGTCCTGATTCTCTCCGGTTGCTCGATTGTAACACTCGAGGTTATCTATAAATTTCCGGTTGATTGCGTTTCGCCAGTCATCCGATAGCGCTCCGAATCTCTCCCTGCTCGAATTGACGATCCGTGAGCCCGGTCAAATGTACATTTAGGAATCGATCCTCGAGAGCAACGCTCGAGGATGATCTATGGAACGTTACTTTTTCGTTATCTCACGGATTACTTGTCTCCGGACCTTTTTACACTGACCACTACATTTTCGTCTTAATGCGGCCAAGTCTTAATCATTGATCGTGCGGGGCTACTATCTTTTTGATAAAACAGCAAATGCTACGAATTGAATCGACCGTAAAAACATTAAATAAATTTCTTTCTGGACGAATTCATTACAGATTTGCAGCGATTGTTTGAAACTTGATCCACGATCTTTTTGGCTGCGTCATAGATGAAAAACGAGGTATGGTCGTACGAAGAATTTAACGGTGTGATAATCGTCGATAGACAATGTGTCCAGCATTTGGACGCGAGAAAAGTATAATGATCTCGCGACACATTCCACGTTGGTCGAGAAGGAGGCGGCAGAGGGTACGAAAAATGGCGGGCGCGTTGAACGCGTGTACTCAAAGAAACGTTAAGTCACAGGCTGCATAACGGAGCGGCAAACGACTCGAGATAGGACTGGAAACGCCATGCTTAAGACCCTCAAAGGGACTCCGATTTAATTAGACGAAATAGCATCAGCGAACTTTCCAAAGAGCTACTGTTCTCGAAACTAGGCGAGCAGAGACGAGAGGAGAGCAGACGAGACGTGACGAGAGGGATCTTTTTCCTCCCTCGAAAAAACCTCTATATATCCGCGTTTCTCTTTCAGCCTAGCCAATTACCTTAACCTCGCAAAGTGCTGACTGCGATTGCACCCCGTCCAGATCGTTTTGGTCTCTCTGTCTCCCCTCAGAAATTGCGTACCAGAAATTATTAGCTGGACCAATTAAATCATCAGCCTAATAATTGATTCACCGAAACTGTCCTAACACTTGTCTCACGTTTTTGTAACTGAACACGTTCGCTATCAGCATTTATGAAAATGTTTGGCTAGTTTCAGTCATGGAGTTTGTGAATGCTTTGCATTATCACTTTAAACAAGTGTGTAAAATTAATCTAACTCTTCTGTTGATTTGTTTGTGCATTTCGTGAAGGAGGTACGTTGCATTTTATAAAACGTTTGTGAATACTTTGCATTATGACTTTAAACAAGTGTGTAAAATCAATCTGACTCTTCTATCGATTTGTTTGTGCATTTCGTGAGTACGTTGCATTTTATAAAACAATTGAACAAGGTGGATAAGCAGTGAATCGAATGCTGGCAGCGAGCGTGCGAACAAAGAGGACGACGTCGCGGAATTTCCGAGTTCAGAAATAAATGACAGAACAAATGATAAGCGAACCGCGGTCGGTGGACTCTCACAAGCTTCTTATTTCCGAAAGCGTAAAGCTCGAGCATTATCCGCGATCGACTCCCGGCCGGCTGATCCGGTTATAAATTTACGATTTTCTCTGTTTGTTCTGTCCGCGGAAAAAAGGCTGCACACCGTTCCGGTGACGTAACAACATCGTAAATTGCGCATTGATATATCGGCTGGCTTGGATATTGTGGGGCTCGGTGTTATTTGTCGTCTTGATCTATGCGTATTTTCTCCGCGTCGTAAAAAAACGCCGGGCTTGTCCGTCCGCAGATATTTATGCCCCGCGAATATTCGATTCGGCCCGATTCCGACAATGAGATCGAGACACCGCGTTGTTTTATCTTGGATCTACTGAAAAAAAAGAAAATGAAACACGTTCATTCCACTCGAAAGAATTCCGCGCGCCGAAACGGTTCACGGAATAAAAATGTTTTATTTTTACAGCGACGATAGAGGGTAATCGGTTAATTTGGATCATTCAAAAGAATGTGTTGTAAAAATATACAAGGTGTCCCAAAAATGTATGTACTTCTTTGATGAACATTTTTTTTAATAAAAGCATCTGGTAAATGTTGCCTTATCCAAATGACAACGTTAAGTTTATTCAGATTGTCTATGATTTTTCCGAAATCGATTCTATTACATTCCATAAATGAATTTTTATAATTTCAGTGATTGTATCACATGAATTCGGTCATTTGATCATGGTAGATTTAACGTTAATATTTAACAGCATTATAAATGGCAGCAATATAAATTCCTGTACACCTTCTGTGTCCAGATACTTTTTGAGACTAGTGCACACATTCTCGATACATAGTATCGTGTCTCGGAACAAATTGGTTTCCGTGAAAGTCGACAGGCCTCGTCCATTAACGAAATCTATTGATTAACTCGCGATGGTAGCTCGTTTAGCCATATTTCCGTCAGACAGACAAAGAATGGAGATGAAAGTGTTGAATTCCAAGTTGAATTCCAATCGATACATCCAGACAATTACTTTTGCAAGAATTAACGCGATAATGGAGACTTACTGTAATGAGAGTAGCTTGTCAATAGTTGCGCGGCGATAGTTAACCGCACGGAACAGGGATTCTAATTAACGCGGGCCTGGTTTTCACCATTCGAATAAATCGCACGCGCCAACAGCCCCGATACACAAGCCTCTGTGCCTTCGCGAATCGATGACAAAAAAGTAATTGAACCGCGCGCGCATATGTACTCGACCAGCGGATTAAACGATTCGCTGATTTTTGCGAATAGTGTTTCCCATCCCCCTCTCCTCCTCTTCGCACGATCTCGATTTCTCTCGTCGCCTTGCTGACAGATCCTAGTGCACTCGTTTGTTACACCGAGTTACTGGCCGTGTTACAAACCGAAACCTATGAATCATGCTATCGACGCTTATCCCGGAAGAGGGTCGCGTGTTCGGACAGCTTCGAAATTTTGCAGACGACAATTTTGGCAACAGATCGCGAAATCCGATTCGAGAGAAATGTTCGAACAGAGAAAGTCGATGTTACGTTTATATATTTTAACGTGATACGCAATTTAATATCAATTTCTTAATCCACAGTCATTCGAAGGTCGTAACATAATACATTACGACATATAAAATAAATAAAAATATAATATATTACGTAATATAATACATTCGATATTCGTAATGCTACTTAAAAAATTTGGAAAGAAATTTTTTCCAAATTTTAAAGAGTCCACGAAACGCGTCGTGCTGGGTATCATTTTAACCAGCAAAGTGTCACGAATATGCCGCTAGAAGCTTCATAAAAAAATAATTAAAAACAAACGAGATACCATCCAATCATCTCGCCGAGTTTTGCTTACTCTCCATCCTCTTCCATGCTTGAAGAGCAAGAGGGCGAAGAACATCATCTGTACGCTATGTAAACGGCACTTCGGTCTACTTTCTACGGCTAATAGAATAGTGAGTGGACATACCGTGCATCAGTATCGCGAGGAAGAAGATACAGATGATCCTGGTCGTTGTGCAGCATCCGGCCCCGTTGGCACCACATTGTAAATCTATTCGCAGCGGCTTCACGGTCCATCGTTTCCGGTTCATTTCGCGTTCACCAGCTTCGTAGGTCGTGCCAGCCCGAGTGCAAAGCGATGCGTCTTTTCTGCGGACAACAAACAGAAGTTCTGCTTCGCACACTGAATCGATCTCGACAGGCACACGTCCCGTCAAGGGTAATCTCGCATCTCCACGCTGCGCTGTTTCGTGTTACACAATGGCGCTAACTGCGTCATTCGCGAGTCACTTCGTGTACCGGAAATACCTAAATGCGTCGCTTTGCATTTGTAACGACTTCCCCCGACGAACGTATTGCATTCTTAAACCGCTCTCGAAATAACCGTTTTCACAAGAACTATATATATATAGATTTTTAGATGCACTAATTTTTAGACGCAGTCTAATTGTAATAGAAATTAGTTTATGTTATCGGCACGCAGGTTCGATCCAAAAGTCAAAACAAAGCAATTTTGCAATTTATAAAATTTTTCTCAACGTTTCAATCCAAGTATGGATCATCTTCAAGAGAAATTTTGCGTCAGAAAAATACTGAATATTGTACTGCAGTGTTTCACAAGATCAGTAATAACCACAAAATAATTTTTCTAATTGTAATTATTGGAATTTAAAAGATTTTTTTTTATGCATCACGAAATGTATTATTTTATGTTTCGGAGAAGCTCAGTATTCTCTTTCTGTTATGCTAATAGTGATAGTCATTCTGGCGACAGGAATTTAATTTTATTCAACTACGCGTATTGGAATATTTGTTTGTCGGCCTGTATATTTGTTGTAGAGGAAACAAAATAATTGCGTATTGCATTTATTTCAGTGTGTTTTCGTGTGTACCGTGCATAAATAGTGCTGTTTTATTCAATGAATTGCTTCGAGCAAATTTAATGTGAATGGCTGCAGATTTGTCAACGTGTTAATGGATGCACAAACAACGATGAACGCGTATCGCTCATGGTGAAAACAAGTTATAATCGATACCGCTGAACCACGGATAACCCGTAACAAGCATTAACAGCCCACGATATAAATCCACGTTTATCAGCAATTACTTCTTAAATCTTGTCGAGCAAATTCTAGCAATTGCTCAGATTCACTTATCGAGCAAGCTAAATATAAACTAGTATCTTCGATGTTACACTGTAATCATACCAGTTAATTATACCAGTGCTTCACTAATCGGCTGCAGAGTCCTTATCTCGTAACGAGTAGCCTCGGCTCGAGTCGAAGTTGAAGTAGTTCCGAACGATTTACAGCTTCTTTAACTTGAGACGACACCTTATGCATATTAATAGTGATAGACTATGCATGTGCATTCGTTAGATGCAGCACAACAGTGGGGAGTCATAGTGCATATCAATGGCTAATCTCGGAACTGCTGCGGAGCTTGAGAGCGGGCTAGAAAATTGATTTCTTGGAGAAGTAATTATTTGTGCTATTTAAAACTGTATGAAGAGGCCGATTTTAAGAATTTAAGACTGTCAATACAGTGTCTTCAGCTAATTCAGATTGTTAAAAAAGAAAAGAAATTTCTGTATGGTTATTTCCAATTGATGCTAACAATTTTTATTTTGCATAAAGATCCTCAGTAATCAGTTTAGTATATGTATATATATATATATATATATATATATATATATATATATATATAAATATAAATATACAGGGTGAGGCATTTATCCTGGCCACTTAGGACATCTTAAAAACTAAATCTCGTTTCTTCTTTTAATCATCTCGAAAAATTGAGTATAACAAATGGATGTTCTTCAATTCTTCGAATCTCTCCACTGTTTCCAATAGCAGCGATCCAATTTTATGGAAAATGCATAAAATAGGTAGTCAGGTGTGATCAGTAACACAGTTAAAAGTTGTTTGAAAAGCCGGTTTAAAAATCGAGCTGCCACAGCTAATAGGTTAAATATTTTCACTGTCATGCATCCAGTCGTTGCGATCGCGATGCGGATAAAATCCACAGTCTAATTATTCCCGATAATCATTATTTTGCGGATCAGCGTGGAGATGAAGCTAAACAGCTTTCGCGAACGTATAAAATCGCGACTTTTTGACAAAGCTATACGCATCGTTTGATTTCAATTTGGTCGGCCGGTGAGCTTCAACGAAATCCGCGATGCATACGGACAACAGGCTGATTGTTGCCCGGCAAGCGATGGCCCATCGCTAATAAATTCCCCATTCGCCGGCAGATAATCGAAATTATAAACGCGCCGTGCAATCGGCGCTCTCCTCTCCTCTCCCTCCTCTCACTGGTTGTCGCATCGCGTCGCGAATCCCCGTCCTCGCAAATTGTTTTACAAATATTATTATTCCACATATTGATGTAATCGACGCGATGCATCTTATGCAAACGTTCGTTATTAGTTTCGATTTATACTCGTTTATTTTCAATTAATTTCGAACGAGTTTAATGGCTGAACGGTTGTGCAAACTCGCCCGGAGGATCACGCCCCGGCAAATTCTAAAATAACTGCTGCGAGGCTGGCTTTCGACAATATTTCGCTTACACGACCGTGCAAAACGACGCGTCACACTTCCGCGAGCTTCTCTTATGGTAATTGCTATTATTTACTTGCCGGGTTTATTTGTTTACCGTAAATACGCCGACCTGGGCTTCTATCAAATCCACCGAAATTTTTAGTCCTCTTTGAAGTGGTTACTGAAACGTATACGGTACAGTTTATGGACCATAATTATATTTGCTTAGTGTGTTCAATGCGACTCATTCTGGTAAATTATTATACACATTAATTATATGATTATTTAATTTACAGTACCAATATATTGTTATAATTGTTCATGAATTTTTTCAGATTTTATGGCTGGGTGTGCCGTAATTAAAAAAATATAAAAACCAGTTGTTTGCAACGTTTAAACCTTTATCATTTCGCAGAAATAATTACAAAATTAAATCGTTGGCCTCGGTACGTTTGGCGTTCGACTATGGACCTGCTTTCTTTAATTCCTTTATTAATTCCGTTAATTATTTTCATTTTATCTCTACGTAACAATTATTGATATTTTTGTTGAATTTTTTTACAAGAGAAAAACATGAACAACGGCGAATGAGAGAGAAATTATCTGGTACTCCAGTGAATATCTCCGGATAAATAAACAACGAAATATGTAAGTTTTAGGTGCTTCGTCATGGTTCGGGATCAACGAACTACCCATAGTGAGTAGGGGGAGGCAGTCAGTAGGCGATAGGCACTAGGTATATCGAGCACTCTAGGTACTAGGCACACTAGGCACGCTCCTTTCTATTCCGCGCGTTTCCATCGCGAGGAAACGGGAAACGAGGAACGAGAAACGAGAAACGTACCGTTGTCGAGGGAGCGGCTCGTGTCGAGCACCGTTGTTGACTCACTGTCACCAATAAAAGCTCCTCTATTGCGTCCGCGTCGGGGCCACGTGTTCCCGTGCTTTCCGGTGCATTTCTCTCAATATTGCTCGAATTTCCACGCAGCCTGTGGAATTGCACGCGGCATGGCACCGTGCATTGTACCGTGCACTGCGCCGTGCATTCCCGTGTCGCTCGTCTCGTCTGTTCTCGCCTAAACTCGTCTCCCGCCGAAAAACGTTCACCGTTTCGGGGTAAACGCGCCCCACTATCAGAGGCCAGAACGTCGCAGCGTTCATCCAGCTTTCTTCCAGCTTTGTCAATGCTGCAGAGACGTAGCGATCAAGACGTCCCGAGAGAGACGATGTCGCGAAGTCATCGCGTTGCGGATGACGCTACTTGCAGCGAGCAGTGGTACGGATCAATGGAAAGGCGGCCTTTGACGATAATTCAAAATTATACCAGAATATGTACAAAAAAAAATTTTTAATCCACGTTTATATTAGAATGCATTAAATAGGAGAAAATAATATTTTTATATATAGTTTTTTTACTTTCTACTTTTTAGTCTTTACTTACACATTGTTACTTAAACTAAATACGGATTTTTAAGGAAAATCAATTTCTCCTGCAACGATTCCGAGATACAAGTTCTAAGTAAATTTTTATTTCTCCCATTAATCATTTTAGTAGGTCCACCATGAATTTATTGGATCTGCCCACTGTTTAAATTCTTCCTAACCAGTTTCGTCACGCTATATAATTTTTATTAAAGTAACTGAATTACTTTGATTGTGTCGCAATCAACGAGTTAATTTATTCTGAGGAAGAGAAGAAGGAGAGACACCTTGAAACCTGATTAATAACAGTCTGTTTGAAGCAACAACACATCTTAAATAAAATAATTGCAGTACAATTTTAGTTTTACACCATTTTCATATTAAACGCAACATGTTTTTTTACAAGAACAATTACGCTTCAATGGTTTATTCAAAGGTCCAGAGACGTTAAAGGGATCGAAGATAGCGAACGAATTTAATCTCGATTCGAAAATAAAGTATTGCAAGAGGAGTTTTATCCGGTGCACGGCGAAATGAATTGGATTGGTTACGGATGCGGTGCAAATTAAAACTGTGCATAGAATACGCGTTCTTGCGATAGAGATACAGTCGACCACACGCATTGGAACTGCTATTGATTTTATTAAACAAAGTGTCGTCTAATCGACGGTACGCGACGTTCCTTCCTTTTTTAATTTAATAAGCAAAAATATTTTTTTTATTCATACTCGTACATGAGTCGGATAAAAGCACCTAGAACAGATACAGATTATTAGACTGTAAATTTCATGACAAAAATGCATAGGTATAAATTTAAATAGAATTTCGAGATACAAAACAGTCTTGTAATCTCTTTCGTTAATATAATTTCTCTTGCTAGTCAGACTGTGCCATTATACAATTCGAAAATTGAACGCATGAATCATGTAAAAAGAATAAAGAAGTACATCGTAAATTAAGACTACATTTACGCAAGGGATCGCGAGAAGTTTGCGGAAGAACGTCGTAAATTAAGGGGAAATATTCGCGAAGAATCGCGAGAAGTTTGAGGAAGAATTAGTCAAGAAATATTTAAAAAGTTCGCCAGCAGGCGTACCGTAATTAACTGGAGCTCGGTTGTTGTGGAACATAATGAACGCTGGTCAAGATTGTTTAGGATGTGACGTGAAGTTAGTTGAGAATTAGCAACTGTTCTTGGATGTTACAGTTTGAAAAACAAATTTTCGCAAGCAAATATCTTGGCATTTTTAACTTCGGTATTTAGATGACTGGAAGCATAGTTATCGCTAACACAACATCGAGAACTTGGTACAAAATTTCAACAAACAATCAGAGCAGCTTATCTGTCTCAATTACCTATTAACCCCAAGAACTGTGTCATGATCCGTTCCCCCGAATTTCCACGCAAAACTTGAAATTCGCTATTTCAACAAACAACAACAGCTCCTCGCGAAACAAATACACGAATCAGCGTGCACGCGGAACTGCAACACAATCAGAGGGCAGCTCAAACATGCTACAATATTCAGAAACAGAAATCGAGCGAATTTTCACCCGAGGTTTGCACGAGGGTTAAACAAACATTTCTGAAAAATTGTCGAGTGGTCCACTTCGCCCTTTTGTTCCGATACTCGTGTCGACGGGCAGGCGATAAAAATATTACTCGAAAAAATTGGAACAAACGTTTGTGCGGCAACCGGGTTAGCCGTGCATGCGCGCCATGCTTTTTTAACGAGTTCATCCACCCCTGCAACATTTTAACGACTCGGAGCACGGCCAATCTCATCTCGCGGGACTCGACTTCGATTATTCTCTTTTCTTCGAAGAATCCTAGGCCAAGAATTACTGACAGTCGTGGTAACTGTCTATTCAGACAATGTTGCCGTTGTAGAAGAAAATATAAGCAATGAGAATTTACTCAGATTTTTGTTTAACCGTTTCCGAAATAATCTTTATAATTTGAACAATTTCAGAATGAAAAATCGAGCACAGTAAAGACCTTCATAGTAATTATATCAATTTCACTGTGAAATTGACTAATCATCTGCTTTCGAAAGGGTCTAATTGCAGGCAATTTACCATCGATGAACATCGGGCTACAAATTATGATACAAATTACACAAACTAAATTAGAGAGGAACTGGAAAGATATGAGATTTTTGTCAAAAATAAATCAAATTCGGAGACTAATATATTATGACATCATCTCGATAAGTTACTTAATTGATCACCAGTGCATTTATCACTGCGAATCATTATACAAAATAAAAATGGCCTGTGTCGATTCTAACGAGCAGAAGCCAAACGACATTTCTCGTCCTAAGTGTACAACACGCACAATGATGAACACTCTTTAAAATTGAATGACACAAGCTTCCAAGCAGCAGTGCTCAAAAGTTGGAACGTCTGAAATCACCTGTAGGATCAATCAAGTGAAACGATAGTAAAATTCGAAGCTAAACCTAGGATTTCGTACCGGTAATCCAAATGCTCCAGCCACTGTACCCAGGGCCTCCTCTTCTCGCGATGCAGCACCAGAGAAATCCAGAAAACGGAAAGCAAACGGCCCGAGTCACAAACATTCGGTCACCTCATCGTTCGAGTTCAGTCGCTAGAATACGACGACATTGCGGTAGCTTTGGATGACCACGCGGTATCGAGACGTATCGCGAGAGCGCGTCGAGCGTTCCACGTGACACGGCCGCATCCGCGGATGCGGGTGCATCCGGAGAGCCCGACGAAATTCATCGACGGGAATATCCAACTCGCGATACCGGCCGGCTGGTTCCGGTTCCCATCTCGTGGCACTCGTGGCACTCGTTCTTCATACGGTACACACGCACACTCCACGCATGCACGCCGCTCCGATGCACCGCCGCTGGAGAACCTCGGAGGAGACTGGACTCGCCGAGACTGAGACAGAGAGAGTGCCAAAGGGAGGGACGGAGGGGGATGGAAGTACAGAGTGGAAGGGAGAGAGTCGAACAGCGTCAGTCGGAGGGAGAGGCAGGGAGGGACGACTACGTCAGAGAGAGATGGATGGTGGGAAGGGTGAGAGCGAAGAGAGACAAAGAAGGACGCTAAAAAAATATAGAACAAAAATATTTTAAGAGAAGGGCTAGAGAGAAAAGGGTTAGAGCATGGGGTGTAAAAGCAGGACGCGAACGAAAATTCAGAAACAAGGATTAGAAGATTAAGGGCAAAGAGAAGTAACAGATCAGTGGGGTGAAAGGGTTTGCAGAGAGAGTGTAAACAGAAAGTAGACGGAGAGTAAATAGAGAGAGAAGAGGAAGAAGGGAGAGCAGACAAAACAAGATCAGAGCGAAGATTAAGAACAGAGAAGAGAGGAAGAGCTTAGAGAAGAGTGAAAAATTAAGGATGAGGGGGAAGGATAAGAGGGGCCAGGGTTCGTCTTGGGGGAGGGGGTTGAAAGTGGTGAATAAGGTGAATACGGGGGAAGAAAACGGAGGACCGCGTTAAGAGGGAGCGTTAAGAGAGACCGATGAGAGAAATGCTGCCGTGGTGGAGACCGCGATCCAACTGCGCCCGCGCTTAGCCAGATATCAACCCCTGACTCTTGCACCGACGTCACCCACACCATCAATGCCACGCGGCGCTACAGCGCCGGGGTTCCACCGCCCTCGCCAGTAGCTCTGCCAACCAGTGTTCAACCATAGTTACTTCAACTGATACGAAAACGTAATGATAAAATTCAATTTAGTTTCTCGTGTCCTCGCAAATAAGTTCGACTTTGTTTCCCGACGTTTTTCGAAAATTCACCGTGACGGAAAAATCGGAATCGGCGCATCGAAATGTACAGGGCGTCCCAGGACGATTGGTACAAGTGGTCACGAGGTGATTTACAAAAGTAAGTGAAAAGAAACGAGTAACGTTTTTCCTGTTGACGCTTCGTACGTCCTAGCAAGTAGAATTGGTTGGCCATGATCAGACGCGGCAACCGAATTATCGAGCTGAATTTTCTCGAAAACAAAGCATCAACTGAAAGATTGTTATTCGTCCTTTTTTCCCTGTCTTTGAAAGTTGTAACACTTCGTCTCAAGTTGTACCGACCGTTCTGAGACACTCTGTATAAAAATCACCGTCTGTCAAATTGAAGGCTTGCCAACCCGAATTGCTTCATAACTTTGTCCATTTAAAGTGGTAGTAAACGATGTGTGATGATATCAGCGCACAGGTTCGATCAAATTAAATATTTCATATTTAATGTTTTTAATATAAAGTAAAAAACCAAACAAAAATATTAAAGTACTTTTGAGAAGAAATTGAAAGTGGGTACCCACGTTAGTAAAACAATTAATCATTGTAATTTTTATAATTTCGCCGATCAGTATAAACAGCGAATGAACATTCCGTAAATAATTGCAAACGACTGCAAAAAATATCGAATAACGGGAACAAAAGAATAACCGAGTAACGATTAACGACATGCCCTGGTAATTCCCATTAAAATAAAATTGCATTGGAATGCTGCTGGCAGCACTGCCGGCTGTTTTACTACTACGTAGCAAGTTGCTAGTAGTACTGTCGGGGTTGAACGCCGGCGACGGCAGTCCCGCTAACGGCAGTCGATAGCGGTTGTATTATTATTGCGATGATCGACGGTTCGACCATTATAAGCGACATCGTATCCGTTGCCTGTTAAATTCGATAACGCGATCGCTGCTTGTTGCTATCACGAGTCCCCCGTACCCGTACACCCATATAACCGTGGCTCCGCGCGATATATGGCGTACGATCCCACTGACCAAGATTTCGAATGCTAACTGCCGTGATAACAACCACGCCGATCATCTCCCGTCGTTCAGACACATGAAACGGTGTTGCGAAAATTTTTACAGATCCAGTTGTTTGCGAATGTTTTTAGTGAGCCAGGTGTTAGCGAATTTTTATTGTCGCCAGGGCATTTTCGGCGAAGTAGCTGAACTTTTTGTTGCTACGATCGCGATAAAACTGCTTTAACCCTTTGCTCTGTGAGCTTTCTTTACGGTCACGGCGATTACAACGTGTTTATCGTTTATGGTTCACCACAAGAGAGAAAATTGACGTTTATCCTTCTTTTTAATGCTCAAATATCAGTGACAGGAAAATTGAATTATATTTCTGCAGAGAACAAATAAATGACGCAACAAATTCAAATTCTGAATATATTGAAAACTACAATACTCTACAGTCTTGACTTTCTGTTTGTCAGACCTTTGGAGTCTAAAAACCTCGAGGATTAAATTTCCAACCACCCTGTATACTAGACTTCACTCGCCCTTAAATTAGCATCTAAATATATGCAAATTAAGTTCTCGAACTCGTAAAATGCTTGAAATTTTGCCGCGATGTGACGTTAATAATTTTCGAAGCAGGAACATCCATCGTCTTCGACATCAACGTAGGGCTAGGGTGGTTGCTATAAGATCTCCGTCGTCGTTAGGAGCGTCTATTAAATCCTTTTCTTTGCTGATTTACCTCGGTTGTCGTAAGCCGTGTTATAGGCCCGGTGAACTTTCTACCGGGCAACTTCCAAGTATAAATAAATTGGTTAAAAGCTTCTGCCGTATTAGCCGGGAGTTTATTAAGTTAATGTTATCTCTCCGGCTCTTAATATCGCGCTCCGACGAAAAGTATGACTTTATTAGCCCTGGCCGGGGCGATGTTCTTGTATTTATAACAGAACGCGGGGCCCGGCAGCCAGCCCTGTGGTAGTTGAATGTCATAATAATTCCTCGTGCGTTCCGTTCTACGTGCGCCGAAAGTAGGCTATCTCTTTAATAATTCCTTAAAACGGGGCTCATTACTTTGCGATGACCTCGTTTAACCGGTGAAAGATATTTCATAGGGCCCTTCCTACACGCCTGTCTCTTCTCGCATACATTTCCGAGAAATTCTACCAACCGCTGTCCTTCCCAGGCACCTGTCTTCTACAAAAATGACGTTCAATGTGCTCCTTTGATCGTCTAACTCCTCAAAATTACTGCATATTTCGCCGCATTCTTTTACCGAACTTAACAATTCGCTTTTAATGTAATTTGTTGTAATTCAACCAGGTTCCATTTCCAGCGAGATTCATTACGACGACGGCCCTTGAAAATTAATTTTCGCCGCGCTGGTATCAGTGACGGAATCGGTGCAGTTAATATACGTAATATATTTAATTAAGTACTATGGCGAACGCGCGTAGAAATTCAGCATACAACAAGATACTATCAACGATGCCACGGCGACAAACTTTATATTAACTCGTCGCTGGACCAGAAATGAATTTTTCCACTGACCTATTCGGAGGACTGGTTTAGAAATTAATTTTCACTGTGACGTAGCAGGGACGGATTGGTCATTCATGACGATGGCGGGTCTGGAGATGAATTTTTACCGTGATCTATTAGCATGACCGGAGTAGAGATGAAATTTCACCGCGATTTATTCATTTAGGATTTATTCAATAGGGCAACTGGTTCAGAGATTAATTTTTCACCCTGATCTATTAGACCGACTGCTTCAGAAACTCGTTTTCGTTGTGATATATTAGGCTTCGTACAGACCTAAACAGCGCGCCGAACCGAACATTTGCACGAACGTTTCGCCGCGCCGAACGGCGAACGGAATGGATTTTTGCTATTTCCAGAATTTCTTGCGAATAACTATAGAAGCTGCAGTGTTGTATACTACACAACGAAATTCAGAACATGTATTTATAATTATATTTGTAACATGCCTATTTAATAATTTTATATATTATGAATGTTAGGATATGCTTTATCTGCCCTACAAAAATATTTGCAAATGCTACCCATTCGCGTTCGTGCGCGCTGTTTAGGTCTGTACGAAGCCTACGATTTATTAAGATAACAGGTTTGCACATTTCTCTGTAATTTATTCGGACGACTGGTGGTGAAATGAATTTTTACCAAGATTTTTATAGGACTCCGTGATTCGAAGATTTCCAAACGACAGACTTGTTTGCGCGAACTTTTCGCGAGTTTCGAATGCGAGTGGCGTCGAATTCAGCTTTGTAAGTAGAATGGTTTAAACGGCGTGTCTTTGGACCAAAGTCAAAGCCGTGACCGAGAAAAGAGCTCGTAGAGCCCGGGATAACGCGGCAATAAACTTTACGGGGGAACGCGTTACTAAAATCACGATGGCGGCGCATGTCTGGTGGTGTGCGCGGCTTGTTACGCCAGAGGAAAACGCGGCCGAACAATAACAATGGCGACGGCTGACAATGTGGATCGAGCATTACCTTGTGTAATACCGCGCGACACCGAGCTTGCGGCTTCCGCGATCTTCCTCAAAGTGGCTGCGATAGTGGCAACGGTATCAGGACCATCCGATTCTACCGGCACAGTCGATAAGTGTCTACCAAACGGCCAGGTTGTTCCATGGTACAACACCGTTCCTATTGAAAGCGATAAAACGTGGTCGGAAGGAGGACTTCGCGAAGCTACGTTACGTCGCATCCGCACGTGTCCTACAGATATCGTTACCGAAACTTTCCTCCCTCTTTCTTCTTTTTATTTAAGACGAACAACCGCTTCGACCCAGCTCGCTGGCTCTTCTGATACCACGTTACGATCGTTCTTGTTTTTTATCGCTCGATATTTCAGCTACCTGCGGTCACTAAGCTTTAGGGGATTTTCGTGTAATGGCTTCGAAAAATTGATTCCTCCTTTTTTTTGTGCGAATCGAAAAAAAGACACTATGTGTTCTCAAGCTTTATAACGAAACTGAACAGGTGAAACTAGAGAAAGCAAATAGGTAATGATACTCGAAAGTGGAAGACGGATTTATAAATTAATTGCAAAGTTAACGTTGACTGCACCGAATATTTTTGGCATCGTGTTAACCTTTCAACTCTGGTTGCGTCAAATGTAAATTATTTTCGTTTTATCGAGTTTTTGAGGCCGATCGAAATTATTTAAAAAGAAATAGTCTGGCTAATATTTAGTCACTAACTTGTAAATTCTCATCAATGCCAGTTAAAATTCATTTCACCTCCAATCGTGCTAATGAACCACAGGAAATGAAATCGATCTGGTGAATTCTAATAAACCACGGTTAAAATTAATCCGTGAACCAATTACCATAATAAATCTCGGTAAAAAATTGTTTCTACTCCAGCCACTCTAATGAATCACAACAAAAGTATATGTCAAAATCAAAGTATCCTAACAAATTACAATGAAAATTAATTTCTAGATTCAGTTATCCTAATTATTCTCAAATGTCACTCCAGAATAAGTTGCTCATAAAATTGTACAGTATTAATGCAAAATAAATTGCTGATCTTTAAGCATAATAAAACTTTCCCGTCTGAAGCGCAAGAAATTGTAATGTTATGAAAAATATTGCTCTTGTATATAATAATATTTGTTGATACGGTCTAGCGTAGAAATGAAAACATTTAAGAATGTGGTATATACGACTCACGTTTTTGTGATTATCGACAGGATTCTTACGGTATTTCGTAAGTTTGTAGGGTAGTAGAGAAGGTTTCAGGCAATAGACCACGAATGAAAATCGAGGCCGGGTAATCTCTGAATGCGACAATGATCGATAACCGCGAGAAATGTGTACTCTTTCGGGCCGCTTCACGGCATTTATGAAATATTCCATCGAATGGCGCCATTACGGAGTTTAACGCTCGACGTCACCAAATTACTCGGTTCCCTAAAAACCCTGCGAAATTATTCGGCCTATAATTCACGCCGAGGCTTTGACCCCGCTGCTCCCGTCCCTTTATTTCGCGCAGCTGTTCTCCGGTATTGTTCGAACGTAACGCTTTCAAATTTGTCAAGCAACTATTAATTCATACCAACTTCGCCCGGAGAATTCGTCAAAGGTAAACAAAGCCCCCCTCCCACCCTTGCGTGGTAACAGTGTTTGCACTTTTGTGTTAAATATGTATCATCGCCCTGCGAATATTCAAAGCAATAATGTTAATAACGTGAATGCAATAATAGCCTGTTTTAATGATCGCGACGTATCGTGGCATTTATCGTTAAGGGAATCGGTGGGGGATGGGAAATACTGAATCGACGATTTCTTTTTTGTAGAAAAGGCATAGTGATAACTAGACTGCGGATGTTTATGCAATATATAAATCTTTTACTGTTTTGTATTTCGCTCAAGCAATTCCTTCATAAATTCATAAAGAACCACAGTCCAGTGATAACATAGTGATAATGAATAAAATTAGACCACGAGTGAAATATTCTCGAAAGCAAATACTATTTCATTTCATGTTTAAATTTAATTAATTATTTTTAAACGACGGATAAAAGCAATTAGCATCGCAATGAATAGAATAAATGTTACATTTCATTCTAGTTATTCATGTTTCAAAGAATTTAATTGCGAAGCCACGTAAAATTGATAAGCGTCGAGGTAGAAATTGTGCGGCAAATTAAATACAAAGAAGACGTGTAGAATGGAGAACGAGCAATTTAGCGTGGTTTACCCGAACCATTTAACTAAATTGTGCCACGGTGTTCGATGCGTTAATTTCTAGCAGAGAACTGTGCCCGACTCGAATGTACATTTCGATTTCGAGCTTACAAGACGTCGACCTATCGGAAGTCCATTTGGCAGCGTCTTGCGAGGCATTCGATCCCTGGCCGACTCTCGTGTTACAAGTAAACAATATATCCGCTATTTTTACGCATTAGCCGATACAAAGGATCACCTTTCTGCCGGATGAATCGATCCGTGGGAGTCCGACCGATCGATAGACACTTTTCACGAATTTCGTCGGAGCACACATTGGATGCAACACCTCAATTTATTTGTTTAACTGAATAAATATTAATTTTTATGCGTTTCTCGAAGCTCTTATCACGAAGACTTCTACTTTATAATATGAAACGCAATGAAATTGCAATTTCAAATCGAATATAAATGAGATCCAATTAAATTTCGATTATAAGAAAAAGTTGCAATGAATTTAAATTGAAAATCAAGAGTAGCTGCATATTGAATTCCATCGAAATTCATACGAAATCAAAATTAATTCAAGCACACAACTATTGAAATTGTATGGCTTCAAGAACAGCATACACTCTATTAATTAGTGTTATCTATTTTGATTTGTTATTGAAACCATACATTTTTATCGAGCCTCAAGTGAAATTAAAGTTTCATAAAGTCGTTTTTAAACAGAATGGTTGATTTCCGTTAAATATTAAACGATGTAATAGAAAAATAATTTGACCCTGACAATTATGTCAGGATACACCTCCACCGATCCTAAGGTGTAGAATCACCTTAGTTACACCCTGTATAAAAATCTGTGAAACCAGAACAAGCACGATTTGAATCGAAGTGGCTCGGCAGCTGGTCCAAGCGGTTCATCAAAGATGCCGGGTGACGTTCGGTTGAAGATAGTTTGCGAAGATGATGCGACAACAATTAAGCTTATTAGCAGGTGGTGGGCCGTCGTCGGAAAGAGCAGGTAGAAAGTTTTGTCGGCGACAGGGCGCGGCGCGAAGCGTTCAGAAGCGTTGCAAGGCGTTGGCGGGTGACGGGGAATTAACAGGCAGTCTTCGCGAGACTAACTACCGTTGGCTTAGGTGGGCCAGCAACTTGCCACGATCGAGGATCACAACTCGGCAGCCTGTTAGCGCTCTTATCTAAGAAAGGGACACGACGTGCCCGTGTCCGTGACTCGACTATCCGAGAGTTTAACCCGGCGGTTAGGGGACGAGCCGTAAAATTTCCTAGGTGCTGAGTTACCTGTTCGCAGTTTAGCGCCTCCCGTTGCTCCGCTCGCGCAGGTCGCATCGGATAAAATCGCTCTATGGCTGCAGAGTCGCAGACGTTCCCGAATCCATAAGAAGCAATCTCATCTCTCCAGTCATCCAATAATTCCCTCGTTCCTCGACTGCTCGATCAGCCTCCTCCTACTCCTCTTTTCACCTTCTTATCATACAATCAATCTTTTTCCAGCCGCACTGTTGCCAATCACTTTCTCAGCCGCTGCAGTTTCGCGATCGCCTTGTGCACTTCGACACGCACAGGATTTCCAATCTCGATCTTCAACTTTTATCTTTAAAGATACCAGCGTATCAGGTCAGTCCACACGTTCGTTCGTATTCGAAGCTGTTAAATTTATTTGGCTAGCTTGCATGCCATCTTGATTCATATGAACATGTTACCTTTCCTCAACGTTTTTGAAATTATTTTCAGATGTGATAAATTATAATGAAGACGTTAAAATGATAACGAACATGAAAAGGATAACGTACATGTAAATAAAGATCAAAATTGGAAGAGCTGGAAAACGTAAGATGTAAAAGAATAAATAAAATCATCTTGAAGCGAGCGAATTTAAACGAACGTAGATGTTGAGTGTATGCGAGTAAAATTGAAAGAGCGAGTGAATATGTGATCAAAGTAAGCTGAAGAGTTGTTTATTATCCAGTGCCCAGAGTATCATAGCAGGATCGTTGAAAAGAGCAAGGAAGCATGAAGCGAAGTGGGCCCTAACGAGCCGCGGTTACCGTTCGTTTCATCGGTTTACTCCGAAAATCATGCAAAACTATCGCTCAGCCGAGGCTCATTAGCATTTAGAGTGGCCGGGGATTTATTCTGCGACTGCGACTGCCGGATCACGACACGGTATGCATAGAATTATCTTCGAGCACCTGGACAATAGTGACCTAATCCATTCGCAAAGAAAACGAGCTGCTTTCCTGTCTGCTCCCCCGGATACCGTCATTCCTCTTCCGACTTTTGCCTCTTTCTCTCTTATTCCCTCTCTATCCCTCCTTGCCGCGCGACTCTCATTTTTCATTTTCATTTTCATTTTTATGCGGCACGTTGCCAACCCGTAACGAGAAAATAAGAAATCCGAGAGCAACACCGAGCTGCGGGAACCAACGCCCTCGCGGCTCGATATTTACTCCTTATTCAGGACGTGTACCTGAATTATTCTTAACAACCGTCTATCTCTCTCGATTAATTTCCCGAACAGGTGAACCTGGATCAGGTGTACGTTATACCTTGAACCTTAAATATTGGACCCCCAAGAATTGGATCTTGAGTATTAAACCTCATAGAATTGAACCTGAACCCTAAACCTCAAACAATTGAATCTTGAGTCTTAAACATCATAGAATTGAACCTGAACCTTAAACCTCAAACAATTGAACCTTGATTCTTGAACCTTAAACGATACAACCTTCAGGCTTGAACCTCAACCAGTGGAAGATTGAACCATGATTGTTAATGTACAAAATTGGTTGCATGAAGATCTACAGTCTAGCCACGAAAGATCTCATATACCGTTACAGATTGAAGAAAGTTCGAGGAGTTAAACTAGTTGTCCCCATTGATCCGCACTCTGCAATTTAGAGTCGAGTTTGATGGTCCAGCTGAAGCTTGAGCGAATCGAATAAGCCGTGAAACCGGGAAGTATGAAAAAATACTTGGCGTTCCAAGACTTTATGAAGCTGTCAGAAACGCGCGGCGAGCACCGAGTTGCCTTGAAATATCGGCAGCTCTGAAACGGGATCGGTGTAATGGTACACGAATTTTCAAGTGGACCGATATCGGGATCAAAAAGGGCGGTGTACCTATAGTGTTCTAGTACGTGTAGACGAGAGGAGCAGGCATCTCCGCCCGCGTGGCATTAAATTTTCCACGGGCTATGCTTCTTTTACGAAGCTCGTGCATCCGGAACGCCTTTGACGGTCCAAATCTGTTGCGAAATTGGAGCACGGCTTCCTTAAAATGCTTATCAAATTTTTAAACCTTGACACTAAAACGCCCGGATGCCGGAAATATGCTCGTCAATCCACTCCGGGCCCTGTCGATAAGACTACCTACTCGCGCCGATCATTCGTGGTGACTTTACTATTTTCTATACTATTTTCTATTGAATTTTCCAATTTATTCAATTACACCTAATTATGAAAAATAAAAACGTATTCATTTTTGTCACAAATGCATAAAATCCACTGTCTACTAATGCTGTACCAGAAATTGAATTAACTGCCGTTGAATCGTCCAATTTCATCATTAAAATAAGGAGCTTGTAAGCAACATTTTGTGTGTTCAATATCGAGCATCTCGCCGCAAAGAACGACTATACCGTATAAGATAGGATATCACAGCGTAATACGCGCTATAAATTTTACGGATGAAAGTAAATTTGGTCGATCGGCTCGGTTCGGCTCTGCTCGGCTCGAAGTAATCGAAGAGAGGGCTTCGAAAATTACTTCCGCGCAGGAAGCTCTGATACGCCATCACGCAGCGCTCTAACTACTTCCTGCTGACCGGAGAGTTGGGAAATCGAGGAAACCCGCCCCCTTTTATTCCAGGACGTGCAACGAGAGCAAGAAAAAAGAACCAGTCGTGTAACGAGCAATAATTATCCAAGGAAAGACGCCGGTAGCGTAACTGAATCGGCCAAATCCCTTTGTTCGACGTTTAGCCTCGACTACTAGTCTTGAATGCAAAATAGAAGTAGTCCGTAGAAAATAGAAATTTATTTATTCATTTCTAAACGTTCTTAATCTTTCCACTGTTTGAAACTACAGTTACCAATAGAATACGAAGTAAACTTTGTAAACAAATGGGAAAGCTGGGCTGGTGATAAAGTTGAGCCGCTACTCCAGTGACTCTTTCGAAACAGTGGAGCGGAACGAAGTGTCGACGGACAGGGGAAGTTCCAGATTTCTTTCCGGGAAGTTTCCGACCACGGGAACGTGGCACTCGACAGCCGGGAAGCAGAACGTCTTGCTGTATAGAAACGTCTGTTCGCGGATTTCGTCGTGGCACAATTATCTGCACGCTTCCCTTCGCCCGTGGCGAACAAAGGCCTGGAGTTTGCCCAAGGCTATCGTTTTCGTTCCGAATTCGTAGAAGGGTGACGCGAAATCCAGCGAACGGTAGATCGGAATCATAGCTGATCCTTCTCTGGTGGCCACCAAGTCGAGTGCCGGAAAAAAAGTATCGATATCGAGGAGTAGTGGTAAAGGCTGGGAAGGAAGAAGATGAAACGGAAGGAAGACAAGCGGCGGAGAGAAGTACATATAGTCGAGAAAAGCTTTTCCCAAGCCGTGGCGCTTCGTTTCTTAGCGAGTAGAAATCAAACGGAGAAAGTTCGACTGAGAAGGAAATAGAAATGGGAGAGAGGAAGAAAGATATAGGGAGAGAGGCTATTGTACAGCTTTGATCCAATTTGAAAGACTCATAACTGACGTTCAAAAGAGCAGCAAACGTCTGTGTGATACCGCTTGGCCATCGTCCAGCAGTCAGTCCAGTTAAACGAAGCGAATTGTCCAGTGGTCGGAGCCACCAGGAGAGACAGCCTCTCTCTCTCTTTTTCTCTTCTCCGGTTCTTTCGAGCCCCCCGGTCTTCTCGCTCTCACTCTCGCGGATGAGATCCTCTTTCTATCTGGGAAGGTTCGCACGACCAAACACGAGTTCGCTTGCTTTTCTCTCGTTTCAGTTGGTCGCGAAGCTAGCTCGTCTCTCGTCTCGACTTACGGACAAACGTGGACGCTCTATTGGCCGAAAGCGACCGAAAGCAAATTGTCTAACAACCTAGCAAAGGTTGCGCCAACCCTTATCCCCTTTACACCACTTCGCTCATTCGACGATTTCTTTCTGCGCTTCGCCCTCGCTCTCTCCTACACCGCCCGCTCGCCGTCCTTCGATTGTTTCTCCCTGAAACTCGTTCAACCCGCTTTCCCTTTCTTTCAATTTACTCGGACGCCTCCGAGCCGACACTTTTTCCTGATCTATTCTTCTCCAACTCTCCTGTTCTTCTCTCTCTCTGGTTGGAGGAATGTTCTTTTGTAAGTCGTGTTGTTCAAGTCCAAAGTACTTGTAGATTTAGCTACAGAACAAAGTCGGACCTCAGTCTAGGCTGGATCTATCTTCAAGTCAGCTAGTACCATTGATAACATTGTTAATATTTTGTTTCTTCAAGTTACGCTTTTAAATGGCCAAGTATCAGCTTCAAAAATTTTATAACATCAATGTCATTTATTTCTGACAGAACTACTGAATCTCCTGCACCAAGACAGCCAAGAGCGAGCAAAAATGAAGAAGCCAGTTTCTTGGTACGATCAGCTTTATTTGTCTTTTATCTGTTCCCTGATTCGATACACTTGATTCAACCATTTTCTACGCTCTTGGTTCCATTCATCTTGTGCGATTTATCTGAGCCTGCAAAATCTTCTTCGGTGCACCTCGTGCAGCTTTAATCAATCGTTTCGACTGTTCCTTGATTTCAGGCTGGTAATAAAACAGTGCCGAGTAGAAGTGTGATATAACATCCTTTCCGGGCTCATTTATCGTCCAAGTTAGCTGCTAATAAACCATTATTTCAATCCTCATCCAACCTCCATTTCTCCCAACTTAATCTGCCTTTGATGTTAAATCGACGCAACGGTAAGAAGATCAATATGCTGGAAGGATGAATAATTCGTTCGATTAATTCGTTCTTTGACAATAAAAAGATTGTACACCAATAAATTTCAACTAAGACACATTTTAAAGACCTTGCAACGAAAATGCACTTTCATTTAACTGCTGCATCTCGTAATTGACTTTGACAATTTTCAATTTGGCTTTTCGTTCAAGGTCCTTCAACTTTACTTGAAAGATGATGGAGAACGATGTCCTTTGTTCTCTAAGCGATTATGAAACTGTTTAAATTTTTAGTTTCCTGCAGAATGATCGACAATTCGAAGCACAATGCGCGGTCCGCATTGTCTAGTCGAGCGCCGCCGAGTCTGGTCGAGTCGCGTCTGGTTGCAATTTAAGCGTGTAAACGCAGCTGCTTTGTATTTGCGGCCTGACCTCGTCGAGGCGGCCGATTATATCACGGCTCGTGGAAATCCCAGCATTCTTGGTGAACGCCATCTGTCGCCAAGCTTGCGCCAAGCTCCCGCCAAGCTTCTCGCCTCCGTTCTTCGTGCTCCGCAGGACGCGAGAACTTACAGCTTTCGTTCAAAATGAATTGTCGTCGGGAACTACTACTTTCCTGCCGTTCGCGTTCCCGTCACTTAAGTATCTATACCTTACAACTCTCTTACTCCGCATACTTGTGTCCTTGTAATCTCTGTCGTAGTGCGATTCAGTTTCGATTTTGCTTCCCAGCAAAATTGCACCATTTCACTGCGTCTTATCGTATAAATACACCCTCTCTTCCGAGTAATGAATTTCTACAGTGACACTATCAAGACGACCCACGTTGATAATTTTTATTTTGTACAATCAAACCCTGTACTAACCCCTATGCGAATTTTTCACTGCCCCGTACAATTACAAATTGATTTACAATCGTGCTACAAAAATATGCGCCGAGACCATAAAGTCTAACGACTACAATGTTGCATCGAGAGCGGTCGTAGGAACTTTTAAGCACCGACATAAGGGTCAAGGAATGAAACAGGTTATGCGAGTCTTAGTTTTTGATAAAATTTATGTCTCCGTTTCTTCTGCGTGTTTACGACGCGGGAACGGCCGTGGGTAACTCCTGGCCGGTCGATCGCTCGCGGAAACTCCGAGGATTAAGTTTGAAGCGATACTACTCTGGGCGGGACTGTTCCCGTCAGCCCACGAGGAAATTAAGGGGAAGTTAAGAAAATCGGAAACCTGTGGAAAAGCGGCCAGAAGGCAGCCACAGTTTTCTTCTGTCCGCTTCGCGAGTGTCAGAGAGACGCCATTCAAACTCCGAACACTATGTAGAGTTACTGTCACGAGTCGGATCTCTAAATATTATATATAATTCAGTCACGGGACTTTGCACTTGAACCGGCGTCGTTTAGCGAATTAAAACCGAATCGTTTTTTTTATCCAGTTTGCTGCAGCATAACGAGTTTCGCTCCTCGCACGCGGCACCAGTATTTATTTAATGAGGTGAACGAAACGCTCGATTAAATTCTGTTTAATTATTCGACGGGGCAAACGAGCGATACCATCGCGAAACGTTTTTTTAAATGTCGAAGTTATGAGACCATAATCCTCAGCACACTTTCCCAGCTCGTTTTCGTATTCCGATCACGTTTGTGCAAATAAGAGTCCTTCTTAATGACCTTCTCATGGAATCGTGGGTCTTTCTATTCCCATTGAAATCCTTGGAATTGTGACTCCTGCCATTGGCTACACCTTTGAAAGATCATATGTAATCTTATGAGAGAGTCCTTGGAGAAGATTGAACTTCCGCCAACTTTCGAAGCCCTTTGCAATTCCACAGTAGACTTGTGGCTCTCTACGAGTACACGATGAAAACCTTAGAATTTTTGCTCGTCCCCAACAATGTTCTACGAGGTTATAGCCCTTTGCAATCTTGCCAAGCAGCACTTAGAAGATTAAAATTCTATGAAGTACTCTAATCCATGGAAGCGTGGGCCCTTACATTTTTAAAACCTTTGAGAGAATATCGTGGGTCGTTTGCATTTTCATAACCCTTAGAGGATTTAATGACCCTTCGACAGTCCCATAAAATCTTGAAAGGATTGGTTATGGAAGGGATGATCACCTCGTCACGGAGATCCTTTGTATTCTTAAAGACCTTCGAGATGCTATCCTTAAGGGACGTTCACGTAAATTAACCTTAAACACTCTCGGATGTCCAATAATCCACTGACTACGGTGATTACGTCGCTGAGACGTAGTTTAGTTTGGAATTAATTCATGAGAAAAATCTGCGGTCACCCCCAGTCTACTTGGCACCGGGGACGTCAGCTGTTCGACCTAAACATCGGATGACTAACCACATCACGAGGTACCCGTTAACTATTCTACTGTAGGGTTGCTTTTGATGTGTTTAGAACAACTTTTACGGTATGTATGTCTATCAGAAATGGTTGTACAATGTAATTACAAGAACGCGGATCTTTATGCAAAATAAAAATTGTTCACATCAACTGCAACATATAAGAACTGATTCCAAAAGGATTTCAAATTTCGTTTATTCTTTAATAACGTTCATAAACTTTAACTAATAGATTGATGGTCTTAAAATGTTTAAATCCATTGCTGAAAATTGCATTCACTCATTTTTGTCAGAAATGCATAAAATCTAAAATAAAATGACAATGCAAATGAACAAATTCTATTACATTTATAAGTGCGGACCATTTACATATTTTTATATACAGTAGATTTGTATCGAATTGAATTTATTTCTCATAAAGCGATGTCTATATGACACGGTCCGAATTAATCGCGTTATAGAAGGGTCGACTCCATGAAAAATGTAAATTCGGTTTCAACGGCAAGGCGGTCTGGCGTATCGAAGAAAAAGAATTGTCCCGATATGTAAAAGCAGAGAATGAATGAACCTTCGCCGGGAGAAGAGCGTGGGAGAGGATTAAACCATTTGTTTTCGCTAAATATTTGAAATTCAGCAGGTGTATTTAGACGTTGCCGACTAACAACTGCAAACGTTGCCAGTTGACGGGAACACAAACGCTCGCGCGGCCGGGAAAACTCGGGAGAAAACGGGCTGAACGGTCCCAAGTTTACCGACGAATTCGAAAGTGTGTTAGTTAGCGCTGGCGAACAGTCGGAACTTCCTGTTTGTCCGGCCGCGCCCTCGCGCTTACGCTCGCGCATACTGCGCTGAGAGAGAACAGGTTACGGGAACGGGAAGTATGTTAACCTTATTACGATCCGAAGCGGCGTAAACGGTAAGTGCGTTGCTACGGGAGTCGTTCGCGTGTTACGTAATATAGTAAATTGTTTGGGAACTCGTGTAGCGTAACATTTGCATAACAACGTTAAGCTTATTAAGCCGCGCCGGTATCATCGGTCCATCGGAATCGAACACTTAACGAGGCTTCAACTTTGTCCCCGTCGCGTCGCGTCGTTCAACTCTCGCATCGAACGCGATGGAACACCGCACCGCACCGGTGCAACGCGATGCAACTCGGCGCAGCACACCGCCTGCACAATGCTTCCGGTTTACAAGGGAATTTGCGTGATCGTAATTTATAGTTGGCCAATCGATCCGAGGCCCTCCATCAGGATAAACGGTTTAGCCGAATAAATGGCTCATCATAAACAATCACGAATTCGTTCGCTACGCAATCTGTTCCCCGAGGATTTATGAATTCCTACAGCCGACACCACTCGATTCGATTCCCACAGTTCATCGACGGACATGCATTACTTTCACGCTAAACCTACCAAATCCAAAAAGTGGTTGGTATAGGTCTACACCCCTGTAAAAGGAAGAAGATTCAATTTATTTCATTTACCACAGTGTGCTTCATTAATGATGTTTATCCACAAGGAACATTATCCAAGTGTAACACGCCGATTTTATACAGAATCGAATTTGTTAAATAACATTTTACACGTACTTTTTTCTTGACTGCTGTTGAAACCATGCATCCTCTATTTTGTTTCATAGATGACGTACATAAAGTTACATAAATATCGACGAACAATTAATAAGAATTATATTTAAAAAATAATTATTTCTCAAAATATTTTTATACGACTACATTCCTTGATCGAAAACACTTTCAAAGAAGAATCATTGTCCTAGACCCTCTAGTTCCCAAGATATTATTTTCATCCCTAAATTAGGATCATTGCAGATAAAACAAAACGTGTCAATTTTTTTTTGTACACTTCATTCCGTATAAATTTCAGTGATATTTAATTCGGAATTATAAACTATTGCGATTCCACCGTGACTCCTAGAATTGTTGCTTCGAGCAGTTTTTCCGTAGATCGTAGAGATTGTAGTTGCTTGCAATTTCGCCGTCGTTAGACCGGAATCCGGGTTAATTAAAAGTGTTCTCGGTTGACAGAAGGTTGAAAACGGCGGTGGTAATGACCGTGTCGTGAGTCGCTTTCAACGTCCGAGCCTGTTATCCAGGAACAAGCGGTCGTACGCTCTCGCGGGTAGCGGTAGCCTGTCGTTCGAGCGTGGCGCGCACAATGCGTCCCGCCTTTCGAAATCAATCCAATAAATTCGTCGCTCCGGACAATGCGTAAATATTTTCTGTGCCGCCGGTGGAAAAATATCAAGTGCCTCGGAAAAAGTTGGAGCATTTTTCAAAAAATCCCTCGGCGACTGAATTTATCGCAGCCCATAAACCGTGGCGTGGCGTGTCCCGGGCGCTCGCGATAACATCGGTAACGACAATCTTCCGCGTTTCATTTCTGGCTGGGAAACTTTTTGACAGGCCTGATTTAAAACCGATTAGCCGGCCAGCTCGCTGAAAATGTTTTACGCGACGCAGGCAATAAATCGTAATTTCCTCCTGCGATCTCGAAGCGTCTCGTTACCGTGACGCGACAGGCTCAAAGGCTCCGAATCGATACCAATTTCGCCATTAGCGAATTACCTTCCCATGCGCGTCAAAAGTTTACTGTAAAGGCGCGCGTGTGCGCCGGCAAGTGTTTCACTCACGGAACACACTTTGAAAATATTATAAACACTTCTGAAAAAATTAGCATAATTATCACTGAAATTATTCGTCTTACCGGAAGCTGTTTCAAACAAAAGTAGAACGGTACACAATTTTTCGTAGCCGATGAAGTAATCAATTTTTTCAAAATAGAACCGTATATTTTTTAATGCATTGATTGGTCCAGCTCGTCCAAAAAAATGATTGACCTATTTTGACCGAAAAACCGTGAGTTCGGTAGATAATTTAATTTTTATTAAACGAGAGAACTCAATTCCAATTACTCGCGCCGCGTGCTTGCTTGATTGTTTGTGAATTTCGTTCGTATATACAATAAATATAAAAGAATGTTTATATAAAGGTGTTGAATAAGGGCGATTTTGTTTTCGTAGCAGGGATTCGCATGATTTTATGTAGTGTCTTGCGGCCGTGTCGCGCAGAGCGCAGACAACCAGGAGAAATGGGCGCAAACATTTTGCATAGCCCGTGGATACGTTTTCCGAGGCGTGTTTGGTCCATAATTCATAGCCGAGCGAGGATCGAGCCACTCGACTCGAAGCACCCGCGAATTCTTGAGCTTTCCTCGGTTGGAACTCGCGGCTCGCGTTATCGGGTTATCTATATTCGAGCATCCGGAATCCGGAGCGACCAGCTCCTCCGTCATCAATTCCGCTGTGTGACAGTCGATCCTGACGTTATCGAACGCGTCGCGTCGGAGCCACGCTCCAGCTACTCTATTTATCCACTCATTGTTGTTTGATCTGTGGCCGGCACTGCGTCTCTTGTACCAACCGGCCACAGCTGCACTGGGAATCTTCATTGCCTTTCGCATCGTTTCTTGTCATTCTACATCAAAGCTGGTCCGTTCAGTTAGCCGTCGTTTTCATCGATTCCAATTTTCCATACACCTCCGCAAGAAACGCGAGCTAAATAAATGGAAATAATAACTGAAGCCGCATAAAAATCCTTGGATATCTCGACTGGCAATTAATAATAATAAACTCCGACCTGGGAAAAACATGGGAGTTTTGAGTAACATGTAAAGTTTCGCAAATAAAATTCATGGAATGCCATGTGGTCCAGATATTAAAGGCCTATTAATTATTTTTTATTTTATTAAGCGTTGCGCACGAAACATTTAAGTTCATTGAATTAACCTTTTGAATTACAAATTAATGTTAAGTTAAGAAGCGCGATAAGTCATTATGTAATACGCTAATGGATGCATTAAATATGCCACATAAATCATATCTGGTTTAAAGCATTAAATAAATAATAATACTTAACCGGAATTCAGTTGTCGGACTTGGTTTTCCGTCCGGACACTATCGATCAACGACTTTGTCGGCGAGCAGATGTTCGACGCATTCGTCGACGATGGCTATCGCGAGGCGAGATTTTTATAGAGAAAGACAAGAGTTCGCTAGCTGCAAGCAATCCACGGATCGGTTTCGCTTTAACTCGCAGCAGCCGGTACGGAGAAACGATCAAGGGTTCGCGGCGCTCGTTTACTTCGTTTATTTGTCCTCTGCTTTTCCTTCGGATTGTTCGGAGCAGTATCATCGTTTTCATGGCCCAGTTGCGAGTTCTAACGATCCCGCTGCTTTGGCAGCGTTCTTTCATCCCCGCTAAACGACTTCGTTCACAGCGCGCAAACGCATGTTCGTCCCAAATCGGAATCCAGCAGTCCAGCATCCATATAATTTTATCGGAAGTATGAAATAAATATTTACACAGTTCAAACGGAGGTACACTTGAACTCACTATTAGATTGTTCCAAAAGTTCTTTTCAAGACCACCTAATTGTAGGTACCCCTATTTGTCATTGTAACGAAGTACCTTCTTATCATTACGAATAACAATGTTACGAAAAATAATCTTTACTTTATTTATTCTTTAATTACAAAATGGACCAGTTAAAAATATGTTGCATAAATATGTAGTTTAGTTTCGTTCTATCGAGAAGAAGAAGACATATTAGAGTCAGTATTTGGAAATGATTGGAGAACATTATTAAGGATTAAATAAGCGTTGCGCAATTTATTATTGTGTACAAATGGAACGTACACAAGTGTTTGCATCAGTGTGGAAGACTGGGAATCCTGTGCGCGTTCGTGCGAGCGAACGATACCGTGAGATAATGCGGTAAACGGTGACGATTTGCGATCGCGAGAATGCTAGCGCCGAGCAAGAAAGATAAATCTGCAGTTTCAATCTGTCTGGAGAGCGACGGGAGGAAAAACCGGGACGAACTCCTCGATCCCTCTTAGCTTTTTATCTGGTTTCCGGCCGAGTCCACGTTTCTGCTTTTTGAACACGATACAAATCGCGGTCCCGCTGATTTATCACCGAAACCCTGACTCCGGTCGAACGTGCGAGCTCGCGCCCCGTTGCTAAATTAACCATTTCCACGAGGCGCCAGCCGAAAATCGTCGACGCTCGACTTCCTCCAAAAGAACGCGTTGCGCAACCCCCTCCGCCGACCAAAACCAACAAAAATATCGTATTACGATAGCTAAACGAATGAGTGCTCGTTCGACCCTCCACATCGACAAAAATCAAGCCCGAACGACCATAGTCCACGCACGGTAAATTATTCGTCGCAGTTCGCTCGATTTTATAAACAAACGCCGAACGTCCAACGAACGTTCCGCTCATATGCGTTACACGAACATTTCGCGTAATAGAATTCTCAAATATTGTCCTGCACGTGCGCATTCGAATCCCCTGTCAATAAAAATCCATCGAGGTTTGCGCGCCTCGAAAATAATTCACGAGTTTCACGCTTTTTTTTCAAACACACGGTTATCGTTAGCTTTCGACTGCCGAAATTCTTTGATGACTGAAGACGACCAGTGATTAAACGATTAAAATTCCGTGGATTGTATAGACTATCAAATTGGCATTCAGATAGGCGTGCAACTCCATCACGAAACGTTAGCATTGCAGGTTACGATGTCCACAGGGATTTCCACCATTTACATACAAATGTAAATGTTTGTACGCATCACCAATAATTCTACCATGAAACGTTGAAACTTTGCCTTTTTCCATTTCAATACAAACTTTGGAATCGTGATTGCCCGCAATTCCACCATGGAATATCATCGTAATATGCAGACTTGTTTGCAATTCCATCGCGAATCTTAAAATGTGGCCCCTTTGCAATTGCAGACATTACAATCGCGACAGATACAGTTCCATGCTGAGTCCGAAAAGTATTGCCCTTGCAACTCCGTTCAAAAGATACAGTATTTTCTCCATAAATGTCCTAAAAGTCTGACCTGTAAATGTCCCAGATCTATCCCCACTACGTACGGTAATTAATTAGAAAAATACCACAAATATGGTCATCGAAGGCCCATAAAAAATAATTTTGACCTTTTCTATGTTCGGCAAAAGTCAAAGAATACTGTCCCTGCTACATAAATGTCCTTCGACAGACCCGTTCTGGGTACTTATATCGATAAAATACTGTATATTGTAATTGTATCATTTATTTACTGCATCTATGGTAAACTTTGTAAAGAGCTTCCTGTACAAAAGGGTCGTTTTGCGTGACAGGATAAAGCTAAATTGCGGAGAGCACGCGTCGATCGTTCGTCACGACGTGATTTTTAAAGAGTCTGTAAGTCGGTCAGCGTTCCGATTTCGCTGGGCGGTGTTGCTCGGCGTGGGGCAATAGCGTAAAAGCCAGAGTAGATCGGATCGAAACGTATTTCCGGACGTTCGCGAATGCCTGCGATGAATAAAAACACGATGTTCGTAGCTCGCGAAGGAGTCGTTGGGAATGGTATTATATCGTATCGACGCACCCACGGACTGAAACGTTCAATCGAAACAGCGTGGCGCGTCGGCTCGAGTTCTTTCCTCCTTTTACGATACTTCCCGGTAAAATCCCATTTAGGTTCGTCGATATATCGGGCGTGTGTCGCTCGCGTGTGCAACCAACGCAACGCAGCGAAACAAAAAGGCAGCGCGCTGTCACGCTGTCAGGTTCGACGCAACCGAGGAACGGGGACACGTGAAAACTGAATTTTTCAGCTGGTACACGGCGCAGCGGCAGGTAAATACGAAGAAAAAAGAGGGAAATGCGCGGCGGAACGCGAGGAGACTCAGCCAGTGTTTTCTTGCCGACTTCCTTCTCTTTCTCTTCCTCTTGAACGAATATATCGCGTTCCAGTTAAAATCTGCGCAAAATTGAGTCGCGCTTTATACAAAGTCATCCGCCTGCGCGCTTTCAATGAAATTTTCTTTCTTCCGTTTGGTACACGGTCGATTAAATTTGTCTTTGATCGATCAGGCATGTAGCGACATTCTTTCTGCGCTACCGAAGGAGAAAGTAAATACTCCGAACGTGTCACGGGCCGGTGCATCGCTTCCGTTTCTTCCGACAATGAAATTTGAAACGAGAAACTCTCCTCTCTTGTATCCGGTGTTATTTGGATAATGAAGCATGCCTCCGCGAAAGAACGTTGACAGAACGCTCTTTCTGTGGGTCAAGCTTCCTCCCAAAGTCTTTCGGTCGAAGGATTTTCCCGTTCGCAGACGCTACTGTAGATTTCCGGAAACAAAGCTGACGTTTTGCCGGTTACTAAGCACAACCTCCCGGTATGAAAATACGCCATTAACGCTTTTATCGCTTAAGTTTACTATAGACGACGCTGCACGCCGATTGCTCTCCCAAGCTCTTTCAATTTTATTTTCCACGTATTTTCACGAAATTGTAAAAGAAAACGACTGCAGTTCTAGCTGCAACAATAGAACCGGAAAAAGCGAAACTATTATTCCCGTCAGCATTGTGCGACTAAAAAATTCGGTTAGATCTACCGTGTCAGATCTCTGCTGTTTTTTCTGGTACAATCGTGCGTGGTATAACAGCTTATTGGGTCCAAAATTGGCTGCGTGGTTCTCCGAATGCCTACGGTGATATTCCATACGTCCACGTTTCGTTGGACTCGTAACAATTTTACAAACCTCGAGTGTGTTATTTATTTTGAGTTCGGAATTTTTGTACGTCCGCCGTGGTGTCTGTTATCTGCTTCGTTATCTGACTCCTTTGAGATACTAAAATAGTGGAACAATGGGACACACTTTTATAGTTGATTCAACGAAAAAGTCATTTTTGTTGCGTAACGATTTGTTCTGTATCGAGTAAATGAATTGTTAGATAAATAATTTATTTCCAGTGTAAATCCAGCAAATAAATAGGTGGATAAATTTTCTGCTTTTACGGGAACTTCAATCCCGTATCGAGCAAACAAATAGGTGAATAAATTTCTCGTTTTTGCAGCACAGACTTCAATCGTGTATCGAGCAAATAAATACATATATGAATAATTTATTTCAATTGTACATCTAGCGAATAAATAGGTGAATAAATTTCTCGTGTTTGCAGGACAGACATTCAATGGTGTATCGAGTATAAATATACAAACAGATTAATAATTTATTTCAATTATAAATCTAGCGAATAAATAGGTGGATAAATTTCCTGTTTTTGCAGCACAGACTTGAATTGCGTATTTACCGAATAGATAAATAGTTTCTGCCAATTGTAAATCTGGCGAATAAATAGGTGGATAAATTTCCTATTTTCGCAGCGGCGAATTCAATTCCGTATCGAGCAAATAAATGGGTAGATTTCATATTTTCGCGGCGCAAGCTCGGATTCGATGGAGCATCCGCGAACACGGTTTTCCAGCGGTGAAATTGAACTTAATAACCCAATATTGCGATCGAGCGAAAAATACGAGAGTTCCGGGAAAGATTCAGATCCGACGGGGTTAATAAAAGTCGTTACAAAATCTCGTTACCGTTACGGTGGCCCACATCGCGCGCCGCGCGCTCGCCTCTTGGTAAATAGACATAACTTTGGATCTTCGGAGCATACAGTTTACAAGAACTCTCGCAACAATCCGAGTTTTCCCATAGTATATGCTAATTTATCCGTCTACTCGTTTAAGCGCCTCGAAAACTTCGAGTGATTTTCAATCAACCTTTGCCCGAGCGTGATCGTAATTGTTAATTATACCGAACCCCGCAATAAACTCTCGCAAGTTGCAGAACCCTCGGCCGCGCGCGCTAGTTCGCCGACAAGGAATAATGGAAAAACTTTCCGGCCTTAAATTGCAATGTTATCGCGGGAAACGGATGTGTTACCGACAAAAATATCGTTAACAACAAGCAGGCCGATTTATGCGCACGGGCTTTCCATTCTACGAAATGCATGGCCGAAACAATTGAAATGAAATACTAGCCTGCGGAGAGGCTAGCCGAGGGCGCAAATGTAATCCAATTGCGCCCCGACGAGTGAAACGTAACTGTCAATTCGGAATTGCTCTATTTCCTAGAATCGTTGATTACAGTTTATCAGGCTGACCTAAAGCACGATCATGGCTCGATGCTGATTAACCAAATCACTGGAACGGAACCTGTAATCAAATCGACTATTACATTTTAATCGCCGACGAACTTCACTTTGCTCTACTCGAATCGCTGTCTCTGCCAATCATGCTTTGATCGAATCGTCCAAATGTCAGCTGAAATTATTGCTCACGTGTCAAGATTGCTGCAACACTGTTTTGGATTTTCAAATAATTCCTGCGAAAGGGTTTATTATAAAAACTGGTACGCGTGATTAAAAACAATACAAACATTAGTTTTTCACTTATCAAACATAGAAAGAAAAAAAATTCCTTCGATAATCGCATGGAAGAAAGGATTCTTTCCGGCTGAAAGCAATTTACAACGGTCCGCATTATTTCCCTTTGTTGTTGTTCCGCTTAAGATAATGACGACAAGGCGCGAACCAGCCGGCACGGAATCGGACAGAATTTCCGGTGGCATCGGAAAACGACGCGACGCTGCGATAGAACTGGTTCCGGTCCGTTCTATCGAGGCTTCCGACGCCCGCCATTACAGATAAAAGTAGCTACTGGTAAGTTGTTGTTTCAATTGTCCTGCGAATGTCTCGCCATTATTTCCAAATCTCCTATTTAGGCTGCAATATCTTGTAATTAGAGTACGGAATTTTATGCAGAACAGAAATTGTCTATTTTAAATTGCACCTATATTCCCTTTTAAATCCGCAGTCTAGTATAGTTCATTTATTTTGGATTAAAAACGTAAACTCTGCAATCAATCGTGTCAATCGAGTGCGGATTTTTATGTAGAATAAAAATTGTCTATTCGAAATTGCACCTATTCATTTTTAAATCCGCTGTCTAATAAAGGTCATTTATTTTGGATTAAAAACGTAAACTCCTATTCGAAATTGCACCTATTCATTTTTAAATCCGAAGAATAATATAGTTCATTTATTTTGGATTAAAAACGTAAACTCTGCAATTAATCGTGTCAATCGAGTGCGGATTTTTATGTAGAATAAAAATTGTACCTATTCATTTCTAAATTCGCAGTTGAATTTAGTTCATTTATTTTGTGTGTGTGTGTGTGTGTGTGTGTGTGTGTGTGTGTGTGTGTGTGT